>JAOPSE010000134.1:4607349-4917345 GCA_029449295.1 Zea luxurians | reverse complement strand
ATGCGAGGCGGCACCCTATTCCGGACATAGCACACCGTGAGTACTGCCTCGCCCCACCAAATGTCAGGCTTCCCGAACTTTGCAACAAAGCATTAGCTAAGTCACACATTGTTCGGTTCTTCCTTTCAGCTACCCCATTTGACTGAGGTGAATATGGAGCGGTGGTTTCATGAATGATTCCACACTCTTTGCAGTACTCATCAAAAAGGTTGGAAAGGTATTCACCTTCTCTATCAGACCACAACCTTTTAATTTTCTTGTCTAGTTGGTTTTCAACTTCAGTCTTATAAATCTTAAAGTGTTCTAGTGCCTCATCTTTGGTTCTGAGTAAGTAAATATAATAGAATCTGGTAGCATCATCTATCAAGGTAAGAAAGTATCTTTTACTGCCTTTTGTGATTATACCATTTGACGACGTTTCGACCCCGGGGGGTCCCTGGACCGACGAGTAAATTGTCGCTGTGTGCCCCAGCCCAGATGGGTCGGCGCGAGACAGAGACACAAGGGGGGGGAAACAGTGAGGGGAACCCACGGCCTCGTGTTGTCCTGCGCCCAGGGCGGATGCGCTTGCAGTAGGGGGTTACAAGCGTTCGCGAGGGAGAGAGAGAGAGAGAGAGAGAGGGCGTGAGACTACGCGTCAGCCCGTTCTCCCGCGCGGCCACCTACCCTCTCGTACGAGGGCCCTGGACCTTCCTTTTATAGACGTAAGGAGAGGGTCCAGGTGTACAACGGGGGTTTAGCAGTGTGCTAACGTGTCTAGCAGGAGCCAGAGCCCTATGTACATGCCGATGTGGCTGTCGGAGAGGTGTTGGAGCCCTGTTCATGTGGCATCGTGGCCGTCGGAGGAGCGCTTGAGCCCTGTATAAGCACAGCTGTCGGGGCTATCGGATCCTTGCTGACGTCTCCTTGCTTCCATAAGGGACTGTGAACCGCCGTTGTCATGGAGCACGCGGGGTGCCATCATTACTTGTTTTACCGGGGCGAGCTAGATGGGACGCCGGTCTTGTTCCCCGTAGCCTGGGCTAGCTAGGGGTAGGGTAATGATGGCCCCCCCTTGTGGTGTGGTCAGCTCGAGCGAGGTGGTGGCTCCTCCGAGGTCGAGGTTGAGTCCGAGCCCGGGGGCCGGGCGAGGCGGAGACCGTTGTCCGAGGTCGAGGTTGAGCCCGAACCCTGGGGTCGGTCGAGGCAGAGACCGTCGTCCGAGGTCGGGCGAGGCGGAGACCGTCGTCCGAGGTCGAGGTGGAGTCTGAGCCCTAGGGTCGGGCGAGGCGGAGACCATCGTCCGAGGTCGAGGTGGAGTCCGAGCCCTGGGGTCGGGCGAGGCGGAGACCGTCATCCGAGGTCGAGGTGGAGTCCGAGCCCTGGGGTCAGGCGAGGCGGAGATTCCTATGGCGCCCGAGGCTGGACTTGGCTGCTGTCAGCCTCACCCTGGCGGGTGGCACAGCAGCCGAGCAACGCAGGCGGCGCTGTTTTCTTGTCAGGTCAGTCAGTGGAGGGGCGAAGTGACTGCGGTCACTTCGGCCTTGTCGACGAGAGCGTGCGTCAGGATAAGGTGTCAGGCGATCCTCGCATTGAATGCTCCTGCGATCCGGTCGGCTGGTGTGGCGATCTGGCCAAGGTTGCTTCTCCGCGAAGCCTGCCCGGGTGGGTCTCGGGTGAGTTGAAGGTGCACCCGTTGCTTGAGGAGACCCTCGGGCGAGGCGTGAATCTGCCTTGGTCTACTGTTCCTTCCTGAGGCTGGGCTCAGGCGAGGCGAGATCGTGTCCTTTGAGTGGACAGAGCCTTGACCGGAATAGCGCCCATCAGGCCTTTGCAGCTTTGTGCTGATGGGGGTTACCAGCTGAGATTTAGGAGTCTTGGGGTACCCCTAATTATGGTCCCCGACAGTAGCCCCCGAGCCTCAAAGGGAGTGTGGGTACTCGCTTGGACGCTTTGTCGCACTTTTTTGCAAGGGGACCGACCTTTCTCGGTTGCATTTTATTCCGGTGGGTGCGCGCGAGCGCACCCGCCGGGTGTAGCCCCCGAGGCCTCGGAGGAGTGGTTTGACTCCTTCGAGGTCTTAATGCCTTTCGTGATGGCTTGGCCGGTCTGGTTGTTCCCTCATGCGAACTGGTCGTTGCCCGGGTGCATAGTCAGGTTCTAAGTTCTCAGGCAGGTATGTTGACGCTGTCAACGGTTTGGCCGGAGCCGGGTTTGTGAGAGATGCCCCCGAGCCTCTGCACAGGGCGAGAGGACGGTCAAGGGCAGACTCAGCTTTTTTCATACGCCCCTGCGTCGCCTTTCTGCAAGGAGGAGGGGGGAAAGCGCCATGTTGCCCTCGGAGGGCGCCGAACATGGTGTCTCCAGTGAGTTGCTAACGGGTAATCCGAGTGGACGCCCGTGCCCCGTTCGATAAGGGTTGGCTAGTGGCCCAGAGGCGCGCTCCAAAAGTACCTGCAGGTGATTTGCCGGACCCGGTCCCGTTTGATAGGGTCCGAGGGCTCGATGCCTCCCTTTGATGGGATTCCATTATAGAATCGTTCCTGCTGGTCTCGGAAATGTCATAGGGTACCTCGGGAGCGTTGCCCGAGCCTTGGTTATGTATCGAACGTACCCAGAGTCATCCCTCACTCCGCGTGCTCTGGGGCGACTGTCGAACCCGTCGGGGGGCCAGCCTACGAACCCTGATCAGTAGTGGGCGCGGAGCCCGAGTGGCCTGAGGCGGCTGTCGAACCCTTCCGAGGGGCCAGCCTTCGAACCTCTGACCAGTAGTGGGCACGGAGCCCGAGTGCTCTGAGGCGGCTGTCGAACCCTTCTGAGGGGCCAGCCTTCGAACCTCTGATCGGTAGGGGGCTCGGGGCCCGCTTCCTTCGCGGAGAAGGATCCCTTTCGGAGTATCCCCTTTCCCGGCCCCTGTAGCAAGAGAGAGAAAGGGGAAGAGGAAAAGGATACGAAATTGAACGACGTGGCACACCTTTTTTAACGCGGTCATTATGGCGGAGGTGAAGCGTCGCCCGCTTCGCCTGTCAAAGGTGTCGCCTGTCCTACCGCAGAGTTAATGTGATGGGATGAGTGGTTCGCGGGGCAGCCGTTGCGCGTGCCCGTTCGAGGAACGGGACACGGGCACGTCGTCTTCACGCCGTGGGAGAGAGCTCTCTCGCTGTTCCAGGAGGGGGCGTGAGCCTGCAGATGATTTAACTGCTGCTTCCTCTCGCCTGCCGCCGCCATTACTGCCGGTCCACTTTTGGCCATGTTGACCGTCGCGCCTTCTCCCGCGGATGACTGACCCGTGACCGGCTTCCCGGTTGGCACTGCTGGGCCGCGCACAGGGTTGCCTCGAGTTGCGGCACCGGTTCCATAGTCGAGAAGGCGCGGCGCTGGCGCAAGTGGCGCTGCAGTTTTTTGCACGTAGTAACCGGCGCACCGGTTACATGACATGTGGGCCTGGGCCTCCATGCTGGATGTGTCGAAGTCGAAAGGGTGCGCCCCCTTGGTGCAGTTGCATGCCGCCTGCATGGCGGTCCGCCCTTTTAGCCTCTGGTTTGGGCGAAGACGGAAGAATGCTTGTAACCGCTGGCGGTTACATGCTCCGCGCACGGTGGTTTGGCTCCTTCTGTCCTGGGTAGCTTGTATGTCGCGTGGGTCCCAGCCCCCGTGTTGTAGGGGGAGGATCTTGGAGCGTGTTGGTGAAGACTTAGTCCGTGACGGCTGAGGACGCGAGTGGGGAGAGTCGCCTTTAAAAAGGGACCGACCTCCTAGGTGGTAGCCATGCCTTCGCACTTTCCTCATGCGTCGCGTCCTTCCGCCTTCCGAGCCCCCGGATGGGGAGCGCTCGCGTTGTCTTGCTCTTGCCGTTGTTGGAAGGAGCGCAACCTCGTGGAGGTTGGTACCTTTCAGCCATCGCTCGGCTTCAAGGATTTTCGTCAGGCAGCCCGGCCGCCTTCCCCCACCAATGGGCAATTTAGTGGAGAGGAGCGAGCCGGGCTGCGGCCTCTGCCCCGCCCTCAGCTTCAAGGATTTTCGTCATCCGGGCTAAGGCGAGCCGGGCCCGCCTTGGCGTGGGCTGGTGTCCCGCTTCTTCCTCCAGCTTCTGGGGGTGGAAACCATCCTCTCTGCGGAGGAGGCGTCCTCTAGCCATGCCGGGGAAGGCGGACTGCTACTGCCCAGCCAGGGTGCAGCATTCCGTCCTCTGTCCGGGCGACGGTGGCCAGCCACACCGGGGGATCTCACAACATGCCGTACGCCGCTAGGGCGGTACTCGTGTTCTGGGATGGTCCCATTCTCGTTCTTGTGGCGAGGACGAGAGTGAGGACCTGCCGGTGCCCTTTGGGGCGGCCAGCGCCCGCCAGTGCGGTGTTGATGGACAGGTGGACGCCGTCGTCGGTGCCGAGGTGGTGGCAGCCGGAGAAGGTTTCTTTGCCGATGAGACTGCCAACTCTGCCTGCACCCCTAGGCCTCCGTCTCCCTGGCTTGAATGGCTGGTTCTCGTCCTTTGCGGGCGAGAGCTTTTCCGCTGCAGCGTTTGCCCGGAAGCCGTTGCTGCAACTGTCTTGCCACCCGGGACGGAGGTCGTTGCCGCTGTTGTCGGAGCGGGCGACGGTGAGCCGCTTGGAGTTCGTCGTCCTGCGGGCCTCCTGGTATGGAGGTTGTTCATACCCGCGGGAATGGAACCGGAGTCCCATTTGTAATGGCCTCTTGGGTGCCGACGTATGTTCATTGTGGCTGTCGAGGCCTGAACATTTGTGTATTTGGGCGTAAAGCCATGTTTCTTCCCCATTTTGTGCACCAAGACTCGCCTGTCGGCTAGTTGGACCGCTTAACCAAGTGAGTTGCCCTGTGCGGAAGGTGACGAGTGAGGTATCCGTATCCCGGAGGCGTAGGAGTCCCTCAGCTCGGTCGGCCTTGCCGCTCGAGGCTTCTCTTGCTTAGTGAAGGAACCCTCGGCTGCTCTGCGATGAACCGAAGCCGGAGGCAGCGGTG
Organism: Zea luxurians; assembly: GCA_029449295.1. Classification (NCBI taxonomy): domain Eukaryota; kingdom Viridiplantae; phylum Streptophyta; class Magnoliopsida; order Poales; family Poaceae; genus Zea; species Zea luxurians. The sequence goes on along the minus strand of JAOPSE010000134.1, from coordinate 4,912,386 downwards.
TCAGCATGGACAGAGGCGGGGTTCGGCTGGAGAAGAAAACTTCGTCGGCCTAGGAGTAGGGGACTTCCCAGGCCGAGGAGGCGTTTGCAGCGGCGGCTGGACCTGGCCAGGTTGTCCACTGGGCGGGACCAACCCTGGAGTCGGGCTGCCGCGGCCATGAGCCGGGCTGGTGTCCTCAGGGGACAGCTGGCTGAGGCTACGGAACGGCTGGTCCGGCCGTCTTCTTGGGCCGGGTTCCTGGAGGAGACCCTGGCGATGATGGCACAGGTGCGGTGCTGACTATCTTCCTTTGAGTTGGAGATCCTCCGACCATGTTGCTGCTCGAGGCCGGGTCGGATCCGCCGAAGGTTGAGTCGATGCCGAGGGTGCTGCTGCTCCCCTACTGACGTCTGAACCTGCAAGGACAGTTTGTCTGTAGTGTGCGTATGTTTTTTGCGGCCGCTGAGGCCCAAACATACTATCGTCGTGTTGTAAAGCTGCGTTTCTTTCCCCTTATTTCGAGTATCAGGACTTGTTCGTCGGTAACATAATCGTTCATCCGAGCGTGAGTTACTTATCGCGGAAGGTGATGAGTGAGGTATCCATATCCTGGAGGCATAGGAGTCCCTCGGCTCAGTCGGCCCTTGCTTGCTTACGTGTACTCTTACTCGTCCATAGGATTCTGTTATCGATATAGTCGAGATGGCACGAAAAATCGTTTCGGCAGAAAAAGTTTTCGAGCGTTAAGACTTGTTCGGACAGCGGAATCCCTTATCCGAGCGTGAGTTACTTATCGTAGAAGGTGATGAGTGAGGTATCCGTATCTGGAGGCGTAGGAGTCCCTCGGCTCGGTCGACCTTGCCTGCTTATGTGTACTCCGTCGTTTTCAGGACTCCACTATCGAAGTAGTCGAAAAGCACGAAAGATGTTCTGGCAGAAAGACTTTTTCCGAGGAAAATTTTGACGCAGAGGGGGTTCCCCCCTTCTAGCCCCCGAGGGAGGATCGGGCTTTGCCGAGGCAAGGCTGACCATTCCTTGAAGTTTTAGACTTTGCTTGTGTATGTAAACGAGGTATATGAACGACTTGAAAACATCTTAAGGGTAGAAGCGACGTAGCTGTCGGATGTTCCAAGCGTTGCTGTAGACCTCGCCTTGACTGTTGGCCAGCTTGTATGTTCCGGGCTTCAGAATCCTGACAATGATGAATGGCCCTTCCCAGGGAGGCATGAGCTTGTGGCGCCCTCGGGCGTCGTGTCGTAGCCGAAGCACCAAGTTGCCCACCTGGGGGTCTCGGGACCGGATCCCTCGGGCGTGGTAGCGTCGTAGGGACTGCTGATACCGCGCCGAGTGTAGCAAGACCATGTCCCGAGCCTCTTCCAGCCGGTCAAGTGAGTCTTCTCGGTTTGTCTGGTTGCTTCGGGCGTTGTATGCCCTGGTCCTCGGGGAGTCGTATTCTAAGTCTGTGGGCAAGATAGCCTCGGCCCCATAGACTAGAAAAAACGGCGTGAAGCCCATGGCTCGGCTTTGCATCGTCCTCAGACTCCAGACCACCGAGGCGAGTTCCTTCATCCACCGCCTACCGAACTTGTTGAGGTCGTTTGTAGATCCTCGGCTTGAGGCCTTGTAGAATCATGTCGTTGGCACGCTCTACCTGCCCATTTGTCATGGGGTGAGCTACGGCGGCCCAGTCCACCCGGATGTGGTGATCCTCGCAGAAGTCTAGGAACTTTCTGCCAGTGAACTGGGTGCCGTTGTCGGTGATGATGGAGTTCAGGACCCCGAAGCGATGGATGATGTTGGTGAAGAACGCCACCGCCTGTTCGGACCTGATGTTGTTTAGGGGTCGGACCTCGATCCACTTGGAGAATTTGTCGATGGCGACCAGCAGGTGCGTGAAGCCCCTGGGTGCCTTCTGCAAGGGACCGACGAGGTCCAGGACCCCACACAGCAAATAGCTAGGTGATGGGTATTGTTTGCAGAGCCTGAGCGGGCAGGTGAGTCTGCCTTACGTAGAATTGACACCCTTGGCAGGTGCGTACAATCCTAGTGGTGTCGGCCACCACGGTTGGCCAGTAGAAACCCTGTCGGAAGGCGTTTCCCACGAGGGCTCGAGGTGCTGCGTGGTGACCCGCAAGCCCCCGAGTGTATTTCTTGCAATAACTCCTGACCTTCGGCGATGGATATGCATCGTTGAAGGATGTCTGAGGGGCTGCGGTGGTAGAGCTCCTTTCCGTCACCCAGCAAGACGAACGACTTGGCACGCCGCGCCAATCGCCGAGCTTCAGCTCTGTCGAGGGGTAGCTCTCCTTGGTGGAGATATTGTAGGTATGGGGTCTGCCAGTTTCGATTAGGCGTGACCCCATTCTGCTCTTCCTCGACGCACAGTGCCTCACCCTCGGGGGCCGAGGCTGCCTCAGGCTGAGCTGAGGGCGCCTCAGGCAGAGCCGAGGGCGCCTCGGGCAGAGCTGAGGCCTTCTCGGGCGTGGGAGTGTCGTTGGTCTTGACAGAGGGTTGATGTAGGTCTCGGGAGAAGACGTCCAGAGGAACCGTCGTCCGCCCCGAGGCTATCTTAGCCAGCTCGTCAGTAGTCTCGTTGTATCGTCGATCGACGTGGTTGAGCTCGAGCCCGTAGAACTTGTCCTCCAGGCGCCGAACCTCGTCGCAGTAGGCTTCCATCTTCGGGTCGCAGGCAGTGGGAGTTCTTCATGACTTGGTCAATGACAAGCTGCGAGTCGTCGCGAGCGTCGAGGCGCCGGACCCCTAGCTCGATGGCGATGCGTAACCGTTAACCAGAGCCTCATACTCGGCCACGTTGTTGGACGCCAGGAAATGGAGGCGCAACATGTAGCGGAGGTGCTTTCTGAGGGGTGAGATGAAGAGCAGGCCCGCGCCCGCTCCTGTTTTCATCAGCGACCCATCGAAAAACATGGTCCAGAGTTCCGGTTGGATCGGAGCTGTTGGAATCTGGGTGTCGACCCATTCAGACACAAAGTCCGCCAAGACTTGGGACTTGATGGCCTTCCGAGGGGCGAACGAGATTGTCTCGCCCATGATCTCCACCGCCCACTTTGCAATCCTACCCGAGCCTCTCGGCACTGGATGATCTCACCCAGGGGGAAGGATGACACCACAGTCACCGGATGAGACTCGAAGTAGTGACGCAACTTTCGTCGTGTCAGAATTACCGCATACAACAGCTTCTGAATTTGCGGGTAGCAGATCTTGGTCTCGGACAGTACCTCACTGATGAAGTAGACCGGCCTCTGGACGGGCAGTGCGTGCCCTTCTTCTCGTCTCTCGACCACGATCGCGGCGCTGACCACCTGAGTGGTAGCGGCGACGTAGATCAAGAGGGCTTCTCCGGCAGCGGGGGGCACCAGGATGGGCACGCTTGTAAGGAGCGCCTTCAAGTTCCCGAGGGCTTCCTGAAAGGGAAATGTGCCCATGGGCCATTTCTAAGTATTTTGGTGATTGAGTGCCAACACAAGTGCTTTTTGTGTTAATCTATGCAAAGTGGTGGACAAAGTGCAAATCAAGTCAAAAGGTATGTTTCTAGACTTAGTACATTGTTTTATGGACTAATGTATTGTGTCTAAGTGCTAGAAACAGGAAAAATCAAGTTAGAGAAGAGATGGCTTTGTTCAGCCAAAGTCTGCTCAGTCTGGGTGCACCGGACAGTGTCTGGTGCGCCAGACTGGCTCTGGCGAACTTGCTGCTCTCGGGAGTTCGACGGCGGTGTACGGCTATAAATCACCGGACTGACTGGTGGTGCACCGGACTGTCCGGTGAGCCATTCACAGGCGAACTCGTCGCTCTCGGGAAACCATCAACGGCGTACGGCTATAATTCACCGGACTGTCCGGTGTGCACCGGACTGTCCGGTGAGCCAACGGTCAGCCGGGGCAACGGTCGGCCGAGGATTCCGCGCGTGACGCGTGGCCGAGCCAACGGTCACATTGGGGCACCGGACTGTCCGGTGTGCACCGGATAGTGTCCGGTGCGCCAACGGCTCTCAATTAGCAACGGTCGACTGTGCCATAGAAGGAAAGAAATCCACACCGGACAGTGTCCGGTGGTGCACCGGACTGTGCCATAGAAGGAAAGAAATCCACATTGGCGACAGAAGGCAAGATCAGCCTTCCTGGAATGCTCTCAACGGCTCCTAGCTGCCTTGGGGCTATAAAAGGGACCCCTAGGCGCATGGAGGAGAACACCAAGCATACTCAAAGCATTCCTAAGCACCGAGACTTCGATTCCACGCATTTGTTTCTTCGTGATAGCATCTAGAGCTCTAGTTGAGTTGTGAACTCGTCGGGTTGTGTTGTGAGCTCTTGTTGCGACTTGTGTGCGTGTTGACATTCTGATTTTGTGTCTTGTGTGCGTTGCTTATCCCTCCCTTACTTCGTGCTTCTTTGTGAACTTCAAGTGTAAGGGCGAGAGGCTCCAAGTTGTGGAGATTCCTCGCGAACGGGATAAAGAAAAGCAAAGCAAAACACCGTGGTATTCAAGTGGGTCTTTGGATCGCTTGAGAGGGGTTGATTGCAACCCTCGTCCGTTGGGACGCCACAACGTGGAGTAGGCAAGCGTTGGTCTTGGCCGAACCACGGGATAAACCACTGTGCCATCTCTGTGATTGATATCTTTGTGGTTATTGTGTTTTGTTGAGACTCCTCTCTAGCCACTTGGCATTATTGTGCTAACACCTAATCAAGTTTTTGGTGGCTTAAGTTTAAGTTTTACAGGATCACCTATTCACCCCCCTCTAGGTGCTCTCAATTGGTATCGGAGCCGTTCTCTTCACGAAGGGACTAATCGCCCGAAGAGATGGATCCTAAGGGGAAGGGAATTGTGATCAACTATAAGGAGAAGGAGTCCTTCGTCAATGAGCCGAAGGATGACAAGCCTACCGACTCGGGCACGGGCCACAAACACAAAGATGGGAAGAAGAAGAAGACGAGACGCATCAAGGAGATCGTCTACTACGACGACAGCGATGAGTCCACTTCTTCCTAAAAGGACGACTACGACTACGAGAAATGAAAGACAGTTAATTCGAACTATTCTTTCGATTACTCTCGTATTCCACAGAGTTCAAATGCACATTTGCTTTCCATCCCTCTTGGCAAACCTCCACACTTTGATGGGGAGGACTACGGATTTTGGAGTCACAAAAATGCGTAGTCATTTGTTCTCCCTCCATCCAAGCATATGGGAGATTGTTGAGAATGGAATGAAATTTGATAGCTCGGATAGTCCTATATTTATTAATGAACAGATTCATAAAAATGCACAAGCTACTACTGTGTTGTTAGCCTCTTTGTGCAGGGACGAGTACCATAAGGTGAGCGGCTTGGACAATGCCAAGCAGATCTGGGACACCCTCAAGATCTCTCATGAGGGGAACGATGTCACCTTGCTCACCAAGATGGAGTTGGTAGAAGGCGAGCTTGGAAGATTCGCGATGATAAGGGGCGAGGAGCCAACCCAAACATACAACCGGCTCAAGACCCTTATCAACAGAATAAGGAGCTACGGAAGCACGCGATGGACGGACCACGACGTCATTCGCCTGATGCTAAGGTCCTTTACTGTACTTGATCCACATTTGGTGAACAATATTCGTGAAAATCCTAGGTACACCAAGATGTCGCCCGAAGAAGTCCTTGGGAAGTTCGTAAGCGGGCGAATGATGATCAAGGAGGCGAGATACGTGGACGACGCATTGAACGGTCCAATCCATGAGCCTCAACCCATTGCTCTCAAGGCAACAAGGAGCAAGGAGGCGCTACTTAGCAAGGTGGCGCAAGTAGAGGCAGCCGGGCTTAATGATGAAGAGATGGCCTCATCATCAAGCGCTTCAAGACGGCGCTAAAGGGTCGCAAGGGACAGCCAAGCAAGACCAAGACAAAGGGGAAGCGCTCATGCTTCAAATGTGGTAAGATTGGTCATTTTATCGCTAACTGTCCCGATAATGGAAGTGACCAGGAACAAGGGAGCAAGAGGGAGAAGAAGAAGGCATACAAGAAGGCTAAGGGCGAGGCACACCTTGGAAAGGAGTGGGACTTAGATTGTTCGTCATCCGACTCCGAAATGAAGGACTCGCCGCCACCGCCTTCAACAAGTCATCCCTCTTCCCCAACGAGCATCACAGATGCCTCATGGCGAAGGAGAAGAAGGTATGTACTCGAGACAGTACTACTTATGATTCTTCTAGTGATGAAGAAATAGATTACTCTAGTTTGTTCAAGGGATTGGATAGAACTAAAATAGATAAGATTAATGAATTGATTGATGCCTCGAATGAAAAGGATAGACTTTTAGAGAAACAAGAGGACCTTTTATATGAAGAGCATGATAAATTTGTTAGTGCACAAAATTCACTTGCTCTAGAAGTTAAAAGGATTGAAATGCTTTCTAGTGAATTGTCTACATGTCATGACTCTATCTCTAGCTTAAAGAGAATTAACAATGATTTAAATGCTAAACTAGAAGTAGCAAATAAATCTAACTCTTGTGTAGAACATGTTATGATTTGCACTAGGTGTAAAGATTTTGACATTGATGCTTGTAGTGAACACCTAGCTTGCATTTCTAAATTAAATGATGAAGTGGCTAGTCTTAATGCCCAACTTAAGACTAGCAAGAGTGAATTTGACAAGCTAAAAATTTGCAAGGGATGCCTACACAATTGGTAGACACCACTCAATTAAGGATGGTCTTGGCTTCAAGAGGGAAGTCAAGAACTTAACAAGCCATAAGGCTTCCATCTCCGCCAAGGAGAAAGGGAAGGCCCCTATGGCTAGTAGTGTGCAAAAGAACCATGCTTTCATGTATCATGATAGGAGACATTCTAGGAATGCCTTTAGAAGTTATGATGCTTTTGATTCTCATGCTATGACTGCTTCTAGTTCCCGTGTTGTGCATGATAGAAATGTTGCTAGGAAAAATGTTGTTCATCATATGCCTAGGAGAAATGTTGTTAATGTTCCTAGGAAAATTAATGAACCTTCTACAATATATCATGCTTGCAATGCTTCATTTGCCATTTGTAGACAGAATAAGAAGGTGATTGCTAGGAAGTTAGGGGCCAAATGTAAGGGAGACAAAACTTGCATTTGGGTCCCTAAGACTACTGTAACTAACCTTATAGGACCCAACAAGAGTTGGGTACCTAAGACCCAAGCCTAAATTTGCCTTGCAGGTTTATGCATCCGGGGGCTCAAGCTGGATTATCGATAGCGGATGCACAAACCACATGACGGGGGAGAAGAGGATGTCTCTTCCTACGTCAAGAACAAGGATTCCCAAGATTCAATAATATTCGGTGATGGGAACCAAGGCAAGGTAAAAGGGTTAGGTAAAATTGCTATTTCATCCGAGCACTCTATATCTAATGTGTTTTTAGTTGAGTCTCTTGGATATAATTTGTTATCTGTTAGTCAATTATGCAATATGGGATATAATTGTCTATTCACAAATGTAGATGTGTCTGTCTTTAGAAGGTGTGATGGTTCACTAGCTTTTAAGGGTGTACTAGACGACAAATTTTATTTGGTTGATTTTGCAAAAGAAGAGGCCGGTCTAGATGCATGCTTAATTGCTAAGACTTGCATGGGCTGGCTGTGGCATCGCCGCTTAGCACATGTGGGGATGAAGAACCTCCACAAGCTTCTAAAGGGAGAACACGTGATAGGTCTAACTAATGTGCATTTCGAAAAAGATAGACCTTGTGCAGCTTGTCAAGCAGGGAAACAGGTGGGAAGCTCTCATCACACCAAAAATGTGATGACCACATCAAGACCCTTGGAGATGCTTCATATGGACCTCTTCGGACCCGTCGCCTATCTAAGCATAGGAGGAAGTAAGTATGGTCTTGTTATAGTTGATGATTTTTCCCGCTTCACTTGGGTATTCTTTTTGCAGGACAAATCTGAAACCCAAGGGACCCTCAAGCGCTTCCTCAGGAGAGCTCAAAATGAGTTTGAGCTCAAAGTGAAGAAGATAAGGAGCGACAACGGGTCCGAGTTCAAGAACCTTCAAGTGGAGGAGTATCTTGAGGAGGAAGGAATCAAGCACGAGTTCTCCGCTCCCTACACACCACAACAAAATGGTGTGGTAGAGAGGAAGAACAGGACGCTCATCGATATGGCGAGGACTATGCTTGGAGAGTTCAAGACCCCCGAGCGCTTTTGGTCAGAAGCCGTGAACACGGCTTGCCACGCCATCAACCGGGTCTACCTTCACCGCCTCCTTAAGAAGACTTCGTATGAGCTGCTAACTGGTAACAAACCCAATGTGTCTTACTTTCGTGTATTTGGGAGCAAGTGTTATATTCTTGTGAAGAAAGGTAGAACTTCTAAATTTGCTCCCAAAGCTGTAGAAGGGTTTTTATTAGGTTATGACTCAAATACAAAGGCGTATAGGGTCTTCAACAAATCATCGGGTTTGGTTGAAGGTCTCTAGCGATGTTGTATTTGATGAGACTAATGGCTCTCCAAGAGAGCAAGTTGTTGATCTTGATGATGTAGATGAAGAAGACGTTCCAACGGCCGCTATGAGCACAATGACGATTGGCGATGTGCGACCACAGGAACAATTGGAGCAAGATCAACCTTCTTCCTCAACAATGGTGCACCCCCCAACCCAAGATGACGAACAGGTACCTCAAGTGGAGGCGCATGATCAAGGGGGAGCACAGGATGTTCAAGTTGAAGAGGAAGAAGCACCTCAGGCACCTCCAACCCAAGTTCGAGCGACGATTCAAAGGAATCATCCCGTCGACCAAATTTTGGGTGATATTAGCAAGGGAGTAACTACTCGTTCTAGATTAGTTAATTTTTGTGAGCATTACTCCTTTGTCTCTTCTATTGAGCCTTTCAGGGTAGAAGAGGCCTTGCTAGATCCGGACTGGGTGTTGGCCATGCAGGAAGAACTCAACAACATCAAGCGTAATGAAGTTTGGACACTGGTGCCTCATCCCAAGCAAAACGTTGTGGGAACCAAGTGGGTGTTCCGCAACAAACAGGACGAGCACGGGGTGGTGACGAGGAACAAGGCTCGACTTGTGGCAAAAGGTTATGCTCAAGTCGCAGGTTTGGACTTTGAGGAGACTTTCGCTCCTGTGGCTAGGCTAGAGTCTATTCGTATTTTGCTAGCATATGCTGCTCACCATTCTTTCAGGTTGTTCCAAATGGATGTGAAGAGCGCTTTCCTAAACGGGCCGATCAAGGAGGAGGTGTACGTAGAGCAACCCCCTGGCTTCGAGGATGAACGGTACCCCGACCACGTGTGTAAGCTCTCTAAGGCGCTCTATGGACTTAACCAAGCCCCAAGAGCATGGTATGAATGCCTTAGAGACTTTTTAATTGCTAATGCTTTCAAGGTTGGGAAAGCCGATCCAACTCTTTTTAGTAAGACTTGCGATGGTGATCTTTTTGTGTGCCAAATTTATGTCGATGACATAATATTTGGTTCTACTAACCAAAAGTCTTGTGAAGAGTTTAGCAGGGTGATGACGCAGAAATTCGAAATGTCGACGATGGGCGAGTTGAACTACTTCCTTGGGTTCCAAGTGAAGCAACTCAAGGATGGCACCTTCATCTCCCAAACGAAGTACACGCAAGACTTGCTAAAGCGGTTTGGGATGAAGGACGCCAAGCCCGCAAAGACGCCAATGGGAACCGACGGACACACCGACCTCAACAAAGGAGGTAAGTCCGTTGATCAAAAAGCATACCGGTCAATGATAGGGTCTTTACTTTATTTATGTGCTAGTAGACCGGATATTATGCTTAGCGTATGCATGTGTGCTAGATTTCAATCCAATCCAAGGGAGTGTCACTTAGTGGCCGTGAAGCGAATTCTTAGATATTTAGTCGCTACGCCTTGCTTCGGGATCTGGTATCCAAAGGGGTCTAACTTTGACTTGATTGGATATTCAGACTCCGACTATGCTGGATGTAAGGTCGATAGGAAGAGTACATCGGGGACGTGCCAATTCTTAGGAAGGTCCCTGGTGTCATGGAATTCTAAGAAACAAACTTCCGTTGCCCTATCCACCGCTGAGGCCGAGTACGTTGCCGCAGGACAGTGTTGCGCGCAACTACTTTGGATGAGGCAAATCCTCCGGGACTTTGGCTACAATCTGAGCAAAGTCCCACTCCTATGTGACAATGAGAGTGTTATCCGAATAGCAGAAAATCCTGTTGAGCATAGCCGCACAAAGCACATTGACATCCGGCATCACTTTTTGAGAGACCACCAGCAAAAGGGAGATATCGAAGTGTTTTATGTTAGCACCAAGAACCAGCTAGCCGATATCTTCACTAAGCCTTTAGATGAGAAGACCTTTTGCAGGCTGCGTAGTGAGCTAAATGTCTTAGATTCGCGGAACTTGGATTGATTTATAGCATACATGTGTTTATGCCTTTGATCATGTTCCTTATGCATTTCGTTGCTTCCTTGTGGTGCTCAAGTTGTACAATCACTCCCCGGACCTCACAAGTCCTTTTGCAAGTGATGCACATATTTAGGGGGAGTTGTGTTACAACTTGACCCTTTGAGACTAACCGTGTGCTTGAGTTTGCTTGATTTAGTCTCAAAGGAGGTTTGAAAGGGAAAAGGTGGACTTGGACCATGAAAGACTTCCACTGCACTCCGATGAGAGGGTAACTTATTCCAAGTTCATCTCATGTACGCCTATTGCCTTTGTATTCTTATTTGAAGATTTTGGTGAGGCAATGGGGTTAAAGGGCCAAGATTGATCCCATTTTGGTGCTTGATGCCAAAGGGGGAGAAAATAAAGGCCAAAGCAATAAATGGATCAGCTACCACTTGAGAAATTTTGAAAATAGTAGAATAGAGCTTTTGGTTTGTCAAAACTCTTTTATTGTCTCTTTTGTCAAAAGTTGGCCTCTTGTAGGGAGAAGTGTTGATTATGGGAAAAAGGGGGAGTTTTTGAAATCCTTGATTTTTTGGAATACCTATCTTTATATCTCTACAAGTGAATTTGACTCAGAGATAGGAAATTGAGTTTGATTTGCAAAAACAAACCAAGTGGTGGCAAAGAGTGATCCATATATGCCAAATATGAATCAAAACTATATTGAGTTTTCATTTGCATTGATATTGCACTTGTTCTAGTTGCTTTATGTTGTGTTGGCATAAATCACCAAAAAGGGGGAGATTGAAAGGGAAATGTGCCCTTGGGCCATTTCTAAGTATTTTGGTGATTGAGTGCCAACACAAGTGCTTTTGTGTTAATCTATGCAAAGTGGTGGACAAAGTGCAAATCAAGTCAAAAGGTATGTTTCTAGACTTAGTACATTGTTTTATGGACTAATGTATTGTGTCTAAGTGCTAGAAACAGGAAAAATCAAGTTAGAGAAGAGATGGCTTTGTTCAGCCAAAGTCTGCTCAGTCTGGGTGCACCGGACTGTCCGGTGGTGCACCGGACAGTGTCCGGTGCGCCAGACTAGCTCTGGCGAACATGCTGCTCTCGGGAGTTCGACGGCGGTGTACGGCTATAAATCACCGGACTGACCGGTGGTGCACCGGACTGTCCGGTGAGCCGTTCACAGGCGAACTCGTCGCTCTCGGGAAACCATCAACGGCGTACGACTATAATTCACCGGACTGTCCGGTGTGCACCGGACTGCCCGGTGAGCCAACGGTCAGCCGGGGCAACGGTCGGCCGAGGATTCCGCGCGTGACGCGTGGCCGAGCCAACGGTCACATTGGGGCACCGGATTGTCCGGTGTGCACCGGACAGTGTCCGGTGCGCCAACGGCTCTCAATCAGCAACGGTCGACTGCACCATAGAAGGAAAGAAATCCGCACCGGATAGTGTCCGGTGGTGCACCGGACTGTCCGGTGCGCCAGGCGACAGAAGGCAAGATCAGCCTTCCTGGAATGCTCTCAACGGCTCCTAGCTGCCTTGGGGCTATAAAAGGGACCCCTAGGCGCATGGAGGAGAACACCAAGCATACTCAAACCATTCCTAAGCACCGAGACTTCGATTCCACGCATTTGTTTCTTCGTGATAGCATCTAGAGCTCTAGTTGAGTTGTGAACTCATCGGGTTGTGTTGCGATCTCTTGTTGCGACTTGTGTGCGTGTTGACATTCTGATTTTGTGTCTTGTGTGCGTTGCTTATCCCTCCCTTACTCCGTGCTTCTTTGTGAACTTCAAGTGTAAGGGCGAGAGGCTCCAAGTTGTGGAGATTCCTCACGAACGGGATAAAGAAAAGCAAAGCAAAACACCGTGGTATTCAAGTGGGTCTTTGAACCGCTTGAGAGGGGTTGATTGCAACCCTCGTCCGTTGGGACGCCACAACGTGGAGTAGACAAGCGTTGGTCTTGGCCGAACCACGGGATAAACCACTGTGCCATCTCTGTAATTGATATCTTTGTGGTTATTGTGTTTTGTTGAGACTCCTCTCTAGCCACTTGGCATTATTGTGCTAACACCTAATCAAGTTTTTGGTGGCTTAAGTTTAAGTTTTACAGGATCACCTATTCACCCCCCCCTCTAGGTGCTCTCACTTCCTCGGCCTCGGGGGTCCAAGCGAAGCGCTCGGTCTTCCTTAAGAGGCGATACAGGGGGAGGCCTCTTTCGCCGAGGTGCGAGATGAAGCGGCTCAGAGCCGCAAGGCATCCCATGACCCTCTGTACTCCTTTCAAGTCCTTGATAGGCCCCATGTTGGTGATGGCCGCGATTTTCTCCGGGTTGGCCTCGATGCCCCGCTCGGAGACGATGAACACCAGGAGCATGCCTCGGGGGACTCCGAAGACACACTTCTCGGGATTGAGTTTTACGCCTTTCACCTTGAGACACTTGAATGTCGTTTCAAGGTCGGAGAGGAGGTCGGAGGCTTTCCTCGTCTTGACTACGATGTCATCGACGTAGGCCTCGACCGTTCGACCAATGTGCTCCCCAAACACGTGGTTCATGCACCTTTGGTATGTCGCACCCGCATTCCTCAAACCGAATGGCATAGTAACATAGCAGTACATGCCAAAAGGTGTGATGAAAGAAGTCGCGAGCTGGTCGGACTCTTTCATCCTGATTTGGTGATACCCTGAGTAGGCATCGAGGAATGACAGGGTTTCGCACCCAGCAGTGGAATCCACGATTTGATCGATACGAGGCAGAGGGTAGGGAACCTTCGGACATGCTTTGTTTAGACCAGTGTAGTCTACACACATCCGCCATTTCCCACCTTTCTTTTTCACAAGCACAGGGTTGGCTAGCCATTCGGGATGGAATACCTCTTTGATGAACCCTACAGCCATCAGCTTGTGGATCTCGTCGCCTATGGCTCTGCGCTTTTCTTCGTCGAATCGGCGCAGAGGCTGCTTCACGGGTCGGGCTCCAGCTCGGATATCCAGTGAGTGCTCGGTGACTTCCCTCGGTATGCCAGGCATGTCCGAGGGACTCCACGCAAAAACCTCGGCGTTCGCGCGGAGAAAGTCGACGAGCACTGCTTCCTATTTGGGGTCGAGCTCGGAGCCGATCCGGATCTGCTTGGAGGTGTCGTTGCTGAGGTCGAGAGGGACGGATTTAACCGCCTCTGCTGGTTCGAAGTTGCCGGCGTGGCGCTTCGCATCTGGAACCTCCTTGGGGAGGCTCTCCATGTTGGCGATGAGGGCCTTAGATTTGGCGAGGGCCTCGGCATACTCCACGCACTCCACGTCGCATTCGTACGCGTGTCGGTACGTGGGGCCGACGGTGATGACCCCGTTGGGGCCCGGCATCTTGAGCTTGAGGTAGGTGTAGTTGGGGACGACCATGAACTTGGCGTAACATGGTCTCCCCAGCACTGCGTGGTAGGTTCCTCGGAACCCGACCACCTCGAACGTGAGGGTTTCCTTTCGGAAGTTGGAGGGAGTCCCGAAGCAGACGGGCAGATCGAGTTGTCCAAGGGGCTGGACGCGCTTCCCGGGAATGATCCCGTGAAAAGGTGCCACGCTGGCCCGGATCGAGGACAGATCGATCTGCAGGAGCCCGAGGGTGTCGGCGTAGATGATGTTGAGGCTGCTGCCTCCATCCATGAGGACCTTGGTAAGCCTGACGTTGCCGATGACGGGATCAACAACGAGCGGGTACTTCCCCGGGCTCGGCACGCGGTCGGGGTGGTCGCCTTGGTCGAAGGTGATGGGCTTGTCGGACCAGTTTAGGTAAACTGGCGCCGCCACCTTTACCGAGCAGACCTCCCGGCGCTCTTGCTTGCGGTGCCAAGCCGAGGCGTTCACCTCTTGGCCACCGTAGATCATGAAGCAGTCATGGACCTCGGAGAACTCCTCTGCCTTGTGGGCTTGCTTCTTGTCGTTGTCGGGGGCCCTGCCACCTTCCGCCGGTGGCCCGGCCTTGTGGAAGTAGCGCCGAAGCATGACGCAGTCCTCAAGGGTGTGCTTTACGGGACCCTGATGATAGGGGCATGACTCCTTGAGCAACTTGTCGAACAAGTTGGCGCCTCCGGGAGGCTTCCGAGGGTTCTTGTGCTCGGCGGCGGCAACAAGGTCGGCGTCGGTGGCGTCGTGTTTCGCTTGCGACTTCTTCTTGCCCTTCTTCCTCGCGCCGCGTTGAGCGGACGCCTTGGGGACGTCATCCGGCTGGCGCCCCTGAGGCTGCTTGTCCTTTCAGAAGATGGCCTCGACCGCCTCCTGGCCAGAGGCAAACTTGGTGGCGATGTCCATCAGCTCGCTCGCCCTGGTGGGAGTCTTGCAACCCAGCTTGCTCACCAGGTCGCGGCAAGTGGTGCCGGCGAGGAACGCGCTGATGACATCTGAGTCGGTGATGTTGGGCAGCTCGGTGCGCTGCTTCGAGAATCGCCGGATGTAATCCCGCAGGGATTCTCCCGGCTGCTGGCGACAGCTTCGGAGATCCCAGGAGTTCCCAAGGCGCATGTATGTGCCCTAGAAGTTGCCGGCGAAAGCTTTGACCAGGTCGTCCCAGTTGGAGATCTGCGCAGGAGGCAGATGCTCCAGCCAGGCTCGGGCGGCGTCGGAGAGGAACAGGGGGAGGTTGCGGATGATGAGGTTGTCATCGTCCGTTCCACCCAGCTGGCAGGCCAGCCTGTAGTCCGCGAGCCGCAGTTCTGGCCTCGTCTCCCCCGAGTACTTGGTGATGGTAGTCGAGGCCCGGAACCGAGTCGGGAACGGCGCCCGTCGTATGGCCCGGCTGAAGGCTTGCGGACCGGGTGGTTCGGGCGAAGGACTCCGATCCTCCCCGCAGTCGTAGCGTCCCCCATGCCTGGGGTGGTAGCCTCGGCGCACCTTCTCATCGAGGTGGGCTCGACGGTCGCGGCGGATGGTGCTCGTTGCTGAGGCGGCCCCGGGCCGCAGGCGCCGTATCCCGCGTGCGCCCGGTGTGGACTGAGGCTTCCCGCATGAATTGGCAAGTCGCGGCGCGATGTTCCGGGGGGTACCCCTTCCTCCGAGAGGCAGAGCTTTCGGCCCGTCGGACCGCGGCATCCTCCAGGAGATTCTTGAGCTCTCCCTGGATACGCCGCCCCTCGGTGGTGGATGGTTCCGGCATCACTCGGAGTAGTATTGCCGTTGCAGCCAGGTTCTGGCCGACCCCACTGGAAGCCGGGGGCAGCCTTGCCCTGGCATCGTCGGTGATGCGGTGCTGGACGTCTTGGGCCAGATGACGCGCTTCTCCGGCCGGTGCTCGGCCTGCCCGCTCATGCCCGATGTTCTGCCGGAGCTGCACAAGTTGTCCTGCTTCCTCGTCGAGCCTGGCCTGCATCTCACGGATTTGCTCGAGCTGTGTGTCCTGACCCCCCGCAGGGACTGGGACCACAACTAGCTCCCGAAGGATGTCAACGCGAGGCGCAGGCCTAGAGGGATCGCCGTCCTCCGGCATACCAAGGTGGTTGCCTTCGTCGAGACCTTCTAGATCGACGTGGAAACATTCGCGACTTGGGCCACAGTCCTCGTTGCCGAGGCTGTGGCTATCATCGGAGCAATCGGAGAGGCAGTAGTCACATGCAGTCACGAAGTCCTGCATGGCACTGGGGTCATCGAGCCCGGAGAAATCCCAACTAGAGTCGGGCTCATCATCTTCCTCGGAACCCGGGGGCCCGTAGGTCGAGACGGCCGTCAATCTGTCCCAGGTTGACCACATATGGTACCCCGGAAGGTTTGGATATGCCTTTATGAAAGCGTCCACTGAAGCGGGGTTGCTTGGTGGGTCGAAGCTGAATCTAAAAGGCACAGGATGGGAAACTGTCGGTACCTCTTGATCGACGGACGGTGACGAAGTCGCGTTGGGGACGGACTGCACCGTTATCTCAGGTACGAGGCTAACGCCCAACAAGTCCTTCACGAGCGTGCTGGCATCGTTCGTTTGCTTGGGGTTGGCGTGTTGCGGGGAAACGACGCTCGTCTTCGTCTCAAACGCGAGGTCGACACCCGACGTGTCCCCTATTGGGGCGCCGGCGTCGTCGACTCGCTCGATAGCCGACGAGGTGCCGCCTCCTGCTTGGCCATGATTGCCCCACCTCCTCCTCCGTCGACGAGGAAGGTGACGGGACAGACCCGGATGCTGTTCTTCCGCCACGCGGGGAAGACGTTGTCGATTCCGCCGCCAGCAGGCGGGCTGACGGCCGCCATTGTCGTTGTCGCGCGGCGGAGGAAGGAGTATCATGTCGTAGCTGCCGTCGAGGGACATGAACTCGAGACTCCCTAAACAGAGCTTCGTCCCGGGTTGGAGAGGTTGCTAGAGACTCCCCATCTGGAGCTTGACGGGAAGCTGTTCGTCAACACGCAGCAGGCCCCTACCTGGCGCGCCAACTGTCGGCGTTTCGACCTCGGGGGGTCCCTGGACCGACGAGTAAATTGTCGCTGCGTGTCCCAGCCCAGATGGGTCGGCGCGAGATAGAGACACAAGGGGGAGAAAACGGTGAGGGGAACCCGTGGCCTCGTGTTGTCCTGCGCCCAGGGCGGATGCACTTGCAGTAGGGGGTTACAAGCGTTCGCGAGGGAGAGAGAGAGAGAGAGGGGGGCGTGAGACTGCGCGTCAGCCCGTTCTCACGCGCGGCCACCTACCCTCTCGTACGAGGGCCCTGGACCTTCCTTTTATAGACGTAAGGAGAGGGTCCAGGTGTACAACGGGGGGTGTAGCAGTGTGCTAACGTGTCTGGCAGAGAGGAGCCAGAGCCCTATGTACATGCCGATGTGGCTGTCGGAGAGGTGTTGGAGCCCTGTTCATGTGGCGTCGTGGCCGTCGGAGGAGCGCTTGAGCCCTGTAGAAGCACAGCTGTCGGGGCTGTCGGATCCTTGCTGACGTCTCCTTGCTTCCGTAAGGGGCTGTGAACCGCCGTTGTCATGGAGTATGCGAGGTGCCATCATTACTTGTTTTACCGAGGCGAGCCAGATGGGATGCCGGTCTTGTTCCCCGTAGCCTGGGCTAGCTAGGGGTAGGGTAATGATGGCCCCCCCTTGTGGCGTGGTCGGCTCGAGCGAGGTGGTGGCTCCTCTGAGGTCGAGGTTGAGTCCGAGCCCGGGGGCCGGGCGAGGCGGAGACCGTTGTCCGAGGTCGAGGTTGAGCCCAAGCCCTGGGGTCGGTCGAGGCAGAGACCGTCGTTCGAGGTCGGGCGAGGCGGAGACCATCGTCCGAGGTCGAGGTGGAGTCCGAGCCCTGGGGTCGGGTGAGGCGGAGACCGTCATCCGAGGTCGAGGTGGAGTCCGAGCCCTAGGGTCGGGCGAGGCGAAGACCGTCATCCGAGGTCGAGGTGGAGTCCGAGCCCTGGGGTCGGGTGAGGCGGAGATTCCTATGGCGCCCGAGGCTGGACTTGGCTGCTGTCAGCCTCACCCTGGCGGGTGGCACAGCAGTCGGAGCAGCGCAGGCGGCGCTGTTTTCTTGTCAGGTCAGTCAGTGGAGGGGCGAAGTGACTGCGGTCACTTCGGCCTTGTCGACTGGAGAGCGTGCGTCAGGATAAGGTGTCAGGCGATCCTCGCATTGAATGCTCCTGCGATCTAGTCGGCTGGCGTGGCGATCTGGCCAAGGTTGCTTCTCCGCAAAGCCTGCCCGGGCTGGGTCTCGGGCGAGTTGAAGGTGCGCCCGTTGCTTGAGGAGACCCTCGGGCGAGGCGTGAATCTGCCTTGGTCTACTGTTCCTTCCCGAGCTGGGCTCGGGCGAGGCGAGATCATGTCCTTTGAGTGGACACAGCCTTGACCGGAATAGCGCCCATCAGGCCTTTGCAGCTTTGTGCTAATGGGGGTTACCAGCTGAGATTTAGGAGTCTTAGGGGTAGCCCTAATTATGGTCCCCGACACCATTCATCTCACAGACATATGAGTGAATTAGTTCTAAAGGAGTGGTACTTCTGCCTTCAACTGTATGAAACGGTTTCCTGGGCTGCTTAGCTTGCACACAAATACCATACTTTGCACCCTTAGCATGTTTATATTCAGGAATTAAAGACATGTCACTTAATCTCTTAATGGCCTCAAAATTCACATGACACAAACGGGAATGCCAAATATCATTAATGGAATCGTTATTACAGACCACATTAACATGGTAAGAAGACTGATTGTTCAAAACAGAAAGACGGAACAAACCGCCTGACTCATATGACTTTCGAACAAAAGTACCAAACTTAGACAGGACCACTTTATTAGACTCAAACACTAATTTGAGACCCTGTCGACATAGCAGCGACACTTATATGAGGTTCCGGTTCATCGAGGGCACATAGAGTACGTCCTTCAGCATGAGCTTCTTCCCTGAAGTTAACTTCAGGTAGACCTGTCCAGTACCTCGAACTACTGCCGGAACACCATTTCCCATCAAGACTGGTGCGCTGTTGTATCCCTGGAATGAAGAGAACATGGATCGATCAGCACAA
This sequence comes from Zea luxurians, assembly GCA_029449295.1. Lineage (NCBI taxonomy): Eukaryota > Viridiplantae > Streptophyta > Magnoliopsida > Poales > Poaceae > Zea > Zea luxurians. The sequence goes on along the minus strand of JAOPSE010000134.1, from coordinate 4,893,551 downwards.
ATATGAAAAGTAGTACTGGAATCCATCCACCAGTCATCTGATGGACTTGCCATAAAGGCCTGAGGTGCATACCCTGAGGTGGAGATAACCACCATGTTCCCTTCTTTGCGCTGAGGTGGAGGACCTTTTCCCTTCCTAAGTTTGCACCTCCGAGCTGTATGCCCGGAGACACCACAAATGTAGCAGATAAAGTCCTCCTTTTTCTTCTTCATCTTTTTGGACTTAGATTGGTTCAGATTCTTCTGTGGAGAGTTCTTCTTCTTCTTCTGAAATTTTCTATCTCCGCCCTTCTCAACAATGTGAGCTTGAAGTTGCTGGGATGACTTGTTACTGGCCCTTTCACGCTCTTCCACATTTATAGCAGCAGACAACTCAGTAAGAGTCATTTGCTTCTTCATGTGGCGACGTGAAGTCACAAAGTCTTGCCAAGAAGGCAGAAGCGTTGTCAGTATTGCATTCACCTGAAAACAGTCTGGTAGGGCGCAACCATATTGGACCAAGTCCCTGACAAGGAGTGAATCTCCTGTAGCTGCTCCATAACAGACCTTCCTTCAACCATTTTATAGTTGAGGTAGTTTTCTGTTGTGAATGATTCATTGCCATTGTCAACTTCAGAGAACTCATTATCAAGTTCAATCCACAGACCCTTAGCGGAGGTAAAACTAGAGTACACGTCAAATAAGCGGTTCGACAAGACGTTCAGCAGACGAGACATGCATGCCTCGTTGGCTTCGTCTCATTTGGCCTTCTTCGCTAGTGCGACGGCCTTTGCTGCAACATCAGCATCATCTGATGCTGCCTCGGGAACATCCGACATCACTACCCGAAATAGTTTTAAGTCAGTGAGCCACATGCGAGTCTTAATCTGCCAGCACTTAAAGCTTGTGTCGTCGAACGCTTTAGGCTTAATGACATCAGAACTAGAGGCCATTATACGTATTGGTTTTCTGGATTGTTGTAATTTTAGAGAAATAAGTGACATGCTTTCAACATATATATATATATATATATATTAAATATTTTAATTTCGAATAAAACAAACATATAACTCGATAAATGTCATATGTAATTATAGCAGCAATGAACAGTAGCAATTTTAGGACATGGAAACATGTAAAATAGCTGCTCAGGTCCATTTCAATATTAAACATGGCTTATAGATGAAGAAGACAGATTTTGCACATAAACATTATTGTTTATCTTTTGATATTGCTCTCAAAATAGTGGGTTGCTGTAATAAACAGTCCTCCGGCGCTAAATGGTGATCAGAGATCCTCGACTAACGTGACAGTCCTATCTTACTAAATCAGGTTAGATCAAATGCAATAAGCCTAATAATCAAACATAAATACAAATAGTAAGGAGTTGTGTACTAAATAAAATAACAGAATTTAACACAGGTAAACAGCCTCAACAATAGTGAAAGATGATTAGACACAAATAATATCAATGCTGAAAATAACAACACACTAAAACCCAGACTGTCATGTCGTCTCAATACACCGCTATCATCATCGAGCATATAAATCCGCCCACAAATTGTACAATCACACCCAAGTAAATAATACTAGCAGATTGCATAAAATTACTCAATAAATAAAGAGACGAAACAGGTAACTCACAGCACGTAGAATGTCTATGTGGGAAGACCAGCTCAGCGAACACAAGGTTCTGTCCCAGAAAACCAATTCCGTCGCCCACGTCCGGACCTGCACGGCGGGAGGTTGACGGAGATATTAGAGCCGCTGCCAGAGCCGAGGGAGACGTCCACGGCACCAGCCCGAGAAGAGGAACAACGCGCAGGAGGGAGCCCAAGCACCAGGCCATGGTGGACAATAATCAGACGAACAACACCACACAGACGCACAAGTGGACCACTGGAACACAGGAGAAACGCACTGCACACTAGCAGCACCACCTCCACCTTCTTCCAATCACCACCAGCGAACCAAACAAAAGAACGCTAGGACCAAATAGATCAATACGATTGAAACAGAGAGCAGGAGAGAGGAGCCAAGAACATGTGGCAGGAGATTGGTACAGAGATCAATTGCCACATATCATAACGCTAACACCAAGATCTAAATACGATAATAATCCCACAAATAATACCTAATAAAAAATTTCGGACCGGTTATATTTAGCAACTGCCTCTGCTCTTGGAGGTCATCGCCATGCGCTCAACCACCGCCATCGCCGCGACGCCGCGCACACGCAGGTCCACCGTGAACGTCGTAGACTACGATAATTGATTGGCGTCCACCTAAGATAGTATAAAATTAAAAAAGGAAGAAAACAGCATGCCTCCCCTACGATTTTCCTTTTTTTTTTCTTTTTTGTTTTCTAGCCAAGGAACCACCCGCCATCTTTTCTTGTCCCGCTCGGCCAGCTCCATTCCTTCTCCTCCTCCTCTTTCCTCGCGCGAAGGAGAGGAGGAGGAAGCGCTTCGCCTGTATTATCCTATAGCTTACGCCAAGCTACGAACCACCACCGCCGTCTTGCCGGAGGTAACGACGAACGACCTCTACTTGTCTTGGATCCTGCATTGGTTTCACTTGCTACGCACGGGGCACAAAGCGCGTCGTTGACTGCTCGTGGTGACGCGCCCCTTTCGGCCTCGTATCCCACCGCAACCTCTGCGCGGGGAGGCCGGCCGCCGCCCGCGCGGCCAGCATCGACCGCGCTCTTTTCCGGGCCATTGCTTGCCGGCTGGCATCTACTTGCGCCAGGCGCTTTTGCTGTCTCACGCTGCATTTTGCACCCGATACGCATGGATACGATGTTGTTTTGGTTGTGCGTGCGTGATGCGTGTGAGCGTCCAGTGATGGGTTAGATTGGATGCTTGTTTGTTTTCGTGCTGGATCGACAGCAAGCAAGCAAGCGCGGAGCATAGCAATGGCTAGCGAGGAGCGGATCCTGGTGTCGGTGCGGCTGCGGCCGGTGAACGCGCGGGAGGCGGAGCGCGGCGATGGCTCCGACTGGGAGTGCACCGGCACGACCACGCTCATGTTCCGCGGCAACATCCCCGAGCGCGCCATGTTCCCCGCTACCTACACCTACGGTGGGTGAGAATGCGCGCATCCTTCTCGCTCCGCTGCATCGCTCGCGTTTCAAAAGAAAAGAAAAAGAAATTCACGTTGCTCTCCTTGTCCTCCGCGCTTTTTCAGACAGGGTGTTCAACCCGGAGTGCAGCACGCGCCAGGTGTACGAGGAAGGGGCCAAGCGGGTGGCCCTGTCGGTGCTCGCCGGCATCAATTGTACCTACGCTTCTTCTTCTTTAGAAGCAACACCGATTAGGGCTTGTTTGGTTGTACCCCAATCCATATGGATTGAGGGGGATTGAGGGGGTTTCAATCCCTAGTAAGTCAAAATCCCCTCCAATCCGTATCAATCCCCTCCAATCCATATGGATTGAAAATAACCGAACAAGCCCTTACATATTTCACGGCACTGAGATGCAATTGTTCTCTTACACAAATTTTCTTCTCTGTCTGAAACCTCTTCATGGCAGCAAGCATATTTGCGTACGGTCAGACGAGCAGCGGGAAGACGTACACGATGGTCGGCATCACGGAGCGCAGCATGTCAGACATCTACGACTACATTGACAAGGTCGACTGATGGCTGCTGCACAACTATCGGTTCATCAGATTTTGTCTGAATCAAATCACGTGTCACTTTTTTCTGTTTTGCTGTGATTTCTCGCTCGACTCCAACGTTCTCTTCTGGTCTCCTGCAGCATCCGGAGAGGGAATTCGTCCTGAAATTTTCGGCGATGGAGATATATAACGAAGCCGTGAGGGATCTCTTGAGACCCGATGCAACACAACTAAGGCTCCTGGATGATCCGGAGGTGAACTGCTCTTGAAGGTTACCTAAAAAAGGATGCAAATTTCTTACGTGTATGTCAAGCTCATGTTTATCTACATGTGTGCCATTCTTGATCAGAAAGGAACTGTGGTAGAAAAACTCACCGAGGAAACTCTCAAGGACAAAGGCCATCTCTTGGAGCTCCTGGCAGTGTGTGAAGGTGCTAACCCAAAGTTTCTTTTTCTTTTCCGTCTTCCGTTCGAAGAAACGAGATTGCAAGAAGCATCTCGTTAGGTTACTTCTAGTGCACTAATCCTCTATGTTCCTAGGATAGCTCAAAGACAGATCGGGGAAACTTCTATGAATGAAGCGAGCTCCAGATCTCATCAGATACTCAGATTGGTTGGCCCTTGTGTATTACTGGATGATGTGTGGATGTTTTAGCAGAAATTAGTTTTTATTCTAAAAAAACTTGTGTAAGTTGCAGACGATCGAGAGTTCAGCAAAGCAGTTCATGGGACGAGGAAACTCAAGCACCCTTCTGGCTTGTGTGGTATGGATCTCTACCATGCTATATTTTCTTATCACATCTCAAGTATAGTAGTTGTTCCATGTATTGCCCTCTTATTATACTTTTTCATTTCTTCCATCTGGGCAGAATTTTGTTGATTTAGCAGGAAGTGAGCGTGCCTCTCAGACACAATCAGCCGGTATGAGGCTTAAGGAAGGCAGCCACATTAACAGAAGCCTGCTGACTTTGGGAAAGGTCATTCGCCAACTCAGGTCCGTTAAGGTGCTCTAGCCATCTGTCTTTGGCGGATAAAACCACAATTCCAATCATATCAGTGCTACTTTTGTGATTTGTCTTGAGCCAAATGATACAACAAGTGAATCTGGACAACTCATTCCTGATGCAGCAAGGGAAGAAATGGGCATATCCCTTACAGAGATTCAAAGCTCACTCGCATATTGCAGTCATCTTTAGGCGGCAACGCGAGAACTGCTATTATCTGCACAATGAGCCCAGCACACTGCCATATCGAGCAGTCCAGGAACACACTTTTGTTTGCAAACTGTGCTAAAAATGTAGTTACTGACGCAAAGGTCAATGTGGTGATGTCTGACAAGGTGTTAGTGAAACATCTTCAGAGAGAAATTGCAAGGCTAGAGAATGAGTTGAAGTTTCATGGATCAGCCTATACCAGCAATCATGCTGATGCTTTGAGAGAAAAAGATGAGCTGATCAAACAGGTGTTGTTACTCCCAACAAGTCCTTGTCTTTTGTGTCCGCATTCATGACATTTGTGTTGCAATATTCTTTGTTCATTTTTAAAAATCTATGTTGTTTTGCGAATGAAAAAAATGTTGTGGACTTTCAGCTCGAAGAACAATTGAAGGAATTGATGGAGCAGAAAGAAACCGTTCAGTCTCAACTTGACAATTTTCGTAGAGTTGCAATAGATGAAAATTTTGATGACCATGCAATAAGACAATGGGTATCTATTCTATTATCGCTACACTTTATTATAAAACCATACAATGATCTTCTTAATGACATACTAATTGGCTTCCTTTTGACAGGATCAACGGAATAGGTCTTCAGAGTCCCTTCCACATAATGTGTCTGAAGATGCTCTTTCTTCTTTTGATACTTACGATGTTGTTTATGAAGAACAAGATGGTCTAGGCCCAAAAGCATTTGATGTACATCCAATATCTATCTTGCATCAACCAAGAAACCATATTTCTGATAACATTCAGATATATCAACCAAATAAGGAGGCTTCATCAGAGGTCTCTGAGGAGCATTGCAAGGAAGTCCAGTGCATCGAAATAAATGAGCTTAGGAGGAGTCCATTATTCTTTCCTGCTGATCGATATCATGCTGGCACAAACATTGATGAAGGAAAGCATGATGAAAACATAACGGACACATCAGACAGTGCCATCAAACTGTACACATGTGATTCCGAGCCATCTTCTGATACCGAAAAAACAAATAATGATGAATCTTTAGCCCTGAAGAGGTGTGTGATAAGCTCTAGGGATAGTGTACTAACTAGAAGCAGAAGTTGCAGAGCTAGCTTCATGGTCATTCCAAATAGTTGGTTTGGTGATTCGTTGGATATGAGAATGACAAGACCAGGTGACATTTTCAAATATTCTCAAAGAAGGCCAAAGAACGTTAGGAGTCTGTATCCTGAAAATGGTCATTGTTCAAATGATCTTACATTCACTTGTAATGAAGAAGATGAAGACGCCATCAACAATGTCGTTAGCATAACAAAAGTGGAAGAGAAGTCAGAAGAGTGTTGTACATCCCAGCTAGAGGGCAATCAGGTACAAGTAGCTTCCTTATAGAAGTGGTCACCCATCAGTTTTGCTTGTGACACCTAGTTAGTGTATGGTCTCAAATTTTCCATTACACAAGCAATAAACAATATTTACCTCTATATACACGCAAATGAATTCCCTAATATCCCAATATTTTTAGTTCATCAAGCTGATTTTGACGTGTGCATATATATTTTTAAGCAGGATGACGTTACTGAAGAAATTTTGGACATAAAACATGCCAATGATGTTGACAAAGATATATCAGTGACCAGTGTCGACTCTCCTTCACGGTGGCCTATTAACTTTGAGAAAAAACAGAAGGAAATCATTGAGTTGTGGCATGAATGCAATGTATCTATAGTACACAGAACATATTTCTTCCTCCTCTTTAAGGGGGACAAAGAAGACAATATTTACTTGGAAGTGGAGCACAGAAGATTATCCTTCATTAAAAGTTCTTTCAGTGTTGCATCTGAGGCTAATGCTGCTGCTACATCAAGGTAGGTTTTGTCATAGCTCCTATCCCTTACTCAAATCGACAAATTTTCATCCCTTTATGTGAAAATGAATTGTGTACATATTTATTCTTAACAGCTTGAGAAATCTTCGGCATGAAAGAGACATGTTGTACAGGCAAATGCTAAGGAGACTCAATCTTTTGGAAAGAGAGAGCCTTTACAACAAATGGGGGATCGATCTTAATTCCAAACAACGAAGACTACAGCTATCACGTCGCATCTGGACACAGACTGACATGGAACACGTGAGGGAAAGTGTCGCTCTTGTCGCAAAACTAGTAGAACACCTGGAGAAGGGGCAGGTCATCAAGGAGATGTTTGGGTTGACCTTCACACTGAACCCACAAGCTGAACGAAGACCTTTTCAGTTGTGTTAGTGCTCATTCCTAAACTAAGCATTGCGATAATGACAATTATGATGGTTGAATGTCTCGATGAGACAACAACAATGGCATAATGGTAAACGATGAATACATAGTAATATAGATCTCTTGTCGGGTCTGAACTCATCCCAACATTGGTTTTCACCAATGTCTGCATATAATTAGTATCACTTATTATACAGACGTGCATGGTGATGCCAACCCTTTGCACCTAACTATATGATGTGTTGGACTATGGTACTATCAAAAGCAAACCACATGAGATGACAACCCTTGCACCCAATTGTATGATGTATTGCTATTCTGATATTTTCTACATCAAATATATATCTAATCTACTTGATTGTTTTGTAAGGTAGAGCAAATGCTATGAAAATGCCAACATTTGTTGTTATGAGCTTGTTCTCCTCCTTTTCTCTTTATAAGAGTCACGTCATGCTATGACCTAACTAACTCAAAAAACTTCGATTATGATTAAACTAAAATGGGAAATATCCTTCCCGTCTTAGCCCCATCCAGGAAACTGCTATCAACTGGATTCATACACTTCTAAATGGCTCAAAAAGACATTTCTAACTCATTTCAAGAGGGCTTCCAACATGATTTCGAAAAAACATTCACCTTGATGTAAAAGAAACATAGAAGTCTATTTTTTGCCATCAAATTATCGCTTGAGTCTGATTTTGACCCTCGAACTCGAAAAAACGAAAACCTTTAGACACCCAACTATTGAAATCAGTCAAGTTTGATGGTTTTAATGTTTAATTACTAAATATTTCTAGGTTTCTAGTTTAATAGGAAGTATATCCTCTACATTACTTTCTCTATAATTGGGTTCAATTACTTTCTCTATAGGAAGTTGAAAGTTGCCTAGAGGGGGTGAATAGGCAAGCGGAAACTTTTTCAACAAAAACTAGAAACGAACTGGGTAAAACCGGTTCAGCCAGTGTCAAAACCGGTTCAACCGGTTTGCACGAGCTCAACTAAAGAATGAGATATAAAACTGAATTGATCTCGAAATTCACCCAGTTAACTTTGGAAATGAGATGTTCTAGATGATCCACAGGGTTCAAAGTAGTAGATCTGAGAAGGGCACTTCTCAAAATCCACACACCAAAAAGATATAAACAAATCTTCCACGAAATGGTGAGAGAACGAAGAACACGAACAAACACAATGAGCAAGAACACAAGAGACACAAGATTTATCTTGAGGTTCGGTCACACCACCAAGGTGCCCTACTTCCTCGTTGAGGCGCCCACAAAGAGCCGGGTCTCTTTCAACCCTAATCCTCCCTTTGCCGACCACAAAGGTCAAGCCCACACACTAATATTTGCTCAAATGAGCGGGTAGTACAAACTTTCTTATGGTCTTCCACAAGATTTGGAGACTCATAAGAGGCATCTAGTCGTCTAGGAGCTACAAGCTCCAAGAGTAATGAATCCACAAAGAACTAGATGTAGTACCAAAGCTCGAATCAAGAAGAACAAGAAGGATTTAGAGATGAAGCACAAAAATCATAGCTCTTCAATCTCACTCAAAGATTTCTCTCCAAAGATTTGAAATGAGAGAGGCAAGAGGTGTGCGAGAGAGAGTGGGAGGTGTTTCTTAGGTTAGGAATGAAGTTTGAGTCGTGCTCTACTATGGGGGAGAGAGGTAGGAGTGAGTATATATAGGTGGGGCTCCAAAACTAGCCGTTTTTTACTTTTCTGCTCAAAAACCGGCTGAGCCGGTTTTAAAACCGACTGAACCGGTTTCCACCATACTGAATTCTGGTTCAGTGACCGGTTGTGCTGGTGGGTGGACCGGAGTCAAAACCGGCTAAGCTGGTCCAAAACCGACTGAGTTGGTTTTTGAATACCAGCTGAACCAGCCTGAAAACCAGCTGAACCAGTATTTTCTAGAGAGCAATTTTGGCCAAGATAGACTTAAAAGGTTGTACTACATACTTTCACTAAGGATTAGTGAAAGTCGCCTAGAGGGGGGTGAATAGGCAAATCTGAAATTTATAAAGTTTAAGCACAAGTACAAGCCGGGGTTAGCGTTAGAAATAAAGTTGAGTCCGAAAGAGAGGGCGAAAATAAATCACAAGCGAATAAGGCAAATGACACGGTGATTTGATTTACCGAGGTTCGGTTCTTGCAAACCTACTCCCCGTTGAGGTGGTCACAAAGACCGGGTCTCTTTCAACCCTTTCCCTCTCTCAAACGGTCACTTAAACCGAGTGAGCTTTTCTCTTCAATCAAATGGGACACTTAGTCCACTACAAGGGCCACCACAACTTGGTGTCTCTTGCTTTGATTACAATTGAGTTGAGAACAAGAAAGGAGGAAGAAGAAAAGCGATCCAAGCACAAGAGCTCAAATGTACACGGCAAAACTCCCTCTTCTAGTCACTAAATACTTTGAGTGGAATTGAGACTTAGAGAGATTTTGATTCACTCTGTCGGTACCCTGAATCAGAGGTACCCTCTTCTACAATATGAAGGTGCTGTACATGTACAACATCTCCAGGTCACACGGAGAATGGCACCCGACCCCATCGCATGGGCAGGTCCAAAGGCATCGTGTGGCAAGGGAAGGTAATACATCCCAGGATGTATTACTGGGTCCGGACCCCCGTAGAAGAACACCGGACCCCTGTGCATACAAGTCCGGGGCTCCCAGGAAGGCATGCCGGACCCCTCGGGTAGGCCCCAGGCTCCGTCGAGTAAGGTCCAGGCCTTAGCAAGGTCCCGGGATGAGGAGGACCCCGGCTTGAGTAAGGGTCCGGAGCTGACACGCGTCCAGGCCCTGCGTTCCCCGCTCAGGCAGAAACCCGCTGCTGCCGCGTGGCTTGTGGCCCGTGACATAAGCCAACGGGCTGGGCCTGGCGCGAGGCCTATAACGCCACGCAACATCTGCGTTCATTGCGGAAAGGACGCGCCGCCTACCACCACGCTGACGAGCGATGTGCACTCTCAGCATTTAATGCGTTCTGTCCAATCCGCTGGCAGGCGGCGTCAGGGCCACCCAGCAGACGGCGCGTGTAAAGCCCAAAATTGGTAGCAAAATATATATATATATATATATAATAAAATAAATAGTGTTTAGGGATTCTTGAAACTTGTGGATGTTATTTGATCTCCTCTGCTTTTGAATGTTCAATTAAATGGAATTAAGTTAGCCAAATATCAAATAAATAAATACAAAAAATATGCGCTTCATGATGCTCTCGCGTTTTTGGTATTTGCATTTAAATTGTGAGACAAGTTCAAATTAAGAAATTAGAATTTGAAAATAGAAACAGAAAATAAAAGAGAATGGGAAATAAAATTTTCCTCCCATAAATAAATAATAAGGAAAAGAATAAAAAAATACATAATATTGTAAATAGTAAAGTTTATATTAGGATTAATTTTGACACTTGGAAACTTGAAGTTCAAAGACATGAGTTTGAATTTGAATTGGATGGCTAAAGTTTGAAATAGAAAAGATAAAAGAATAGAAGAAAAGAAAACGCCAGAACTGGCTTTGGGCCAAAACCACTTCCTGCGGCCCAACAACCTTGTTTCCAGCCCATGTGGACTAATGCACTTGCACTCATCGCCATGTGGGTCCGGCTCAGCATGCCACCTCCGCGAAACTCACTCCGTGTCCATGCGCTTGTTGCCTGACAAGCAGGGCCCAGGCGACAGCCTCTCTACCCATTCCCAGCACCCTGGCCGACCAGCTCCCGTCCTCCTTTCTCTCACAGCCATGTGGGCCCAAGTGGTCGGTCATCTTCCTCGTCGGATTGCGTTCGCAAACGGCTGAGCGGAAATTGAGGGACTGCCCAACCAAACGGAATCCGCTGGTCTTGCGTTGAACCCGCCTGGATCCTTGTGTCCTTAGGATATATAAGCAGACCTTGGTGTTCTTCTCTGAACAGCTCAAACTGTCGCGAACCTGGGGTGAAGATCCAAGCTACCATGGGGATTTCGCGGATTTGCCCCGTCGGTTTCTCTGTGCCAGGTCTTGGTGTTTGGACCTGCTCCTTCGGGGGTAGAGAATAGGCCTGGGCGTGTCGACGGTGTACCTCAATGAGGTCTGCAGCTCAATCGGAAGGGAAATGGTGATCTGAGTGGCGCGCTTCTTCCACGGCTCGCCAACTCGTCTGTGTACGCGCTAGCCAACGTCGCCCAGGTGTCGTGCTCATGTTATCCGCACGCGTGGGAAGGCCTCTGGCGAGGATGTGCGTCCATCATCTACGGCATCGCCAACCGCAACTCCCTCCGCGCCTCTGATCCCCAATGAATACCCATGCTTGTGCCGCTGCCAGGTGGGGCCGCCTATGTCAGCTCCTTCCCCTCTGGCATAACAAACTCTGCGCGTGATCTCCGGCTCCGTCCGTAGCTACCGGGGTTAGTTCACCGGCCGAGCTCGCACGTGCTTGGCGCTTGCCCTGTCCATATAAATCAACGCGACCCTCGTCCTCCATGGCATAGGCTCCGTGCGGTGGTAAAGGGAATGTGGCCGTTGGGGAATCCATCACCAGAGCACTGATGAACGCTGCCGCCGCCATGAACTTAGACGATGCTGCGACTTGGGATCTCGGTGATCGAGTGAGGGTGCTCTCTAGCGAATACCTGGATGCGGGGTCGTCGCACGCTGGCACGAAAGGGCCATGGCGGCGTGGCAATTGCTCGCCTAAGCAACACCACCACGCCGGACCCGCTGGGTTCCATGGGCAGGAAGTCCTGCTATCCAAATCATGGTAATAATCCTCCATTGGCGTTCGCAATTCCTCTCTCCTTATTTTGCACTGATTATTCCAGGTGGTTGGGGCTCGGGGCTGCCATGGAATCAGCCTGCGGCGTGGTCCGCCACCGTGCGGCTGGGTGTGGCCACCGCTCAGCTTACCTGGCAATGGGGAAGACGGGTTCTGTGCCGTCGCCGCTGAGATTAGCGGCTCAGATTGGGTGTGGGTCTTCTGGCAGCGCACCTAGGTTTGGGGGCAAAACCGTGACCGTGGATCTCGGATCCTACGATCAATAGAGCGTACCGATTCGAGTCATCCACAGTTAATCAGAGCCCTCCATCTGAAATCGCACGACCGAGATCCACCAATAACCTCTTCGCCGCGGTCACTTTCTTAAAGAACCCCTGGCTTTCTTAAAAATAAAGCCCGCCATCCAGTGCGTGGGAAGCCTGAGTCTGGGCAATATTGCGAGTTAGCCCCTGGTCTTTCGTAGAATAGTGTCCCTAGTTGTCACACCCGGTTTTAAAGGACAAAGCCGGGTGCATCTCATACATGCGCCAAAGGAGACAACATATATAATAACAGAGTGTATAGAGATAAATGTCACAATAAAATCAGAGTACTTATTACATAGCAGAAGACTTATTACAAAGTAAAAGAATAAATATAAAACGAACTAAGGATCGTCGGCGCCAATGTCAACTGAGAAACGCCACCTAGATCAAGTCGAATGCCTCAGTGTTAGGCGGCTCCTCTTCGATCACCTGTTCTTCTCCTGTGGGGGTATGAGACAGCAAGGGTGAGCTCACATACGTTCATAGCTCAACAAGTCGTGGGGAATAACGTGGCATGAACTCACCAAAGGTGGGAGTTCATGAAGTGTAAGGCTGATCAATGAAATAAAGGCTGAAGCTAAGCATTGCTTTTATAAGTTGGTCAAAATTTTATTAGCAATTACTAGGTGTAAGTAAATATCAAACCTTAATAATAATAAAGAAAAGTAATAATAAAATAATCCCAAATGCGATGCAAATGTCAAATTAAATTTAAGTTCCATAAATTAATCATGTGAGGGTCCGAGCCGCTCATGACCGTGAGCACGGCTAGTATACTAGTTTTACACTCTGCAGAGGTTGCACATCTTTACCCACAAGTCATGTTACCCATCTGCCAAGAGACGGCCAATCCCATACACCTCTACCGAGGAGGCGAGGCAGGGTAACACTACGAGGCCTTTACAAAGTTCCACTAGCTTCAGAAATCCCGCTACAGTTTATAGGAAGCTCCAGTGCAGGAATCCCTCGCCTGACCGCCATCGCAGCAAAATCAACCCAAGGACCTCCCTACACTGACCACTCCCCTACTGCCCTGGCCCCTTTCGGGTAAGGAAGACCTCCACTAGCTTTCCTAGTTAATCAGCCAAGGGCGTCCCATTAAACCCTTGTGGTAGCACTGTTTTCCCGGGTGGTCGCTCCATGTTCCCATTAATTTAATGATCTTAACATGAACAGTAATAATAACAAGGTAATAAAATAGTAATCATGAATGTTGTATCTTCATACCCAATCCATATAAAGCAATAGCAGGTACTACCCAAAAATATTTCAGGGGTGAACAAGGTATAAAGATAACCAAAACTGGGGTAACCTAAAGGATCCCATCAAAATTAACCTGTGCAGATCATTATAATTAATAAGAACATGGCTGGGAAAAAGTAAGTGATCAAGGGCACAACTTGCCTTCAATGAGCTCCTGCTCAGCTACTTCTACTTGTTGAACCTCAGAATCCACAGTGGCTTGATCGTCTACTCGCATCAACACAATACATACATAGTATAGCAAAAATTAACATTACATCAAACATGTAAATAAAATATACAATAATAAACTAGACATTAAAATAAGATCACAGGAACTGGAATCATTAAATTTGGAGTTATAGATTTCAAGTTATGAATTTCCTAAGATTTAATGTGCTTGAAATAGGATTAAATGCTAAATTAATTTTCTAACTGTTTTCATGTCAAAACAGAGACTCTAGATGATGGAGAATAAAATTACAAAATTTTAGAAATTGGAATGGTTCAATTTGGAGCTCACATGGATTTTCTATGAATTAATTAAGTTCTAGGAATTGTTTTGTATTAAAAATGCATTTTCCTAATTCATTTAATCAGATTTTTCCCTTCTCTGGATGGCGCCCCAATAACCAAAAAAGTCAGGGGCCCATGTGCAACTAATCCTAAGACTCAAACGACCCACCATGTGGACTGCGGGTTCAAAATCTTAAACCCGAGGGGCATATCTACAAAATGGACACGGCGAACGGGTATCGGGGAATGCTGACCGTCAGATCCAATTTCTACATGCCTGATTAGATCCGCAGATCCGTGAACTGGAAATGAACAGGTACCGTCCGATCGAGGATCGGTGGCCCAAATCAACTATGCGCAGCAACGCGCCCAGGATTTGATTTCGTCCGCCCGATGCGAATCGGACGGCCCGCCACGCGCACCCATCCAAAGCACTGTTGCTCGGGCGACAGCTCTCTCTCGCCGCGGCGGAGGACACGCCGATGAGCAAGCAATCCGGCCAAACCTCGCCCCAAACTCTAATTCGCTCAGCCCTCGTGAGATTCACGACGGCCCGAACCTATGTTGCCCATCAATTTCAGCCGCAAAACAGCGTAGACCCCCGACCCACGGCGTAGTCCAAACCACGGCGGGGACACATGCTACGGCGAGTGATTACTATGGTCCTATGGCTCGAACCATGGAGCGGTATAAACTCCTATCGTCCAGAGAAGATTCCGCAAGCGAGAGGAGGGAGTTACCGTCAAGGATCACCAGTGAGAGCACGGCTGCGGCAGCGGTCGTCTCAGACGTCGATGGCGGCGCCCTTCTCGTGTCGCCCAGGGTGGTCTAGGTACTACGAAAAGGGCAGAGGAGTGCGGCGCGGTGGGTTGAGGAGGAGGCGAGACGTGGTTGGGTTTTATACCCCGGTCGAGCTCGGTCAATGGCGGATCCGCGCGCGCGAGATGCTCGGAGCAGTCGGTTGAGGGAGGTGAGCGACGGCTGACACGTGGGCCAAACACGCAGCGAGCGAGCAAACGCGAGCGCGGGTGGGTGTCTGGCCAGTGGGGTCCCAGTGTCGGCGCGGAATGCAAACTGGGCTACGCAGTGGGTTTCTTCCAGTGGGCCAAATTAGGGTACCGAGGCCCATTTAGTTGGGTTTGTTTTTATTCTTTTATTTTCTATTCCTTTTCATTTTTCTCTATTTTCACATCCAAATTTGAATTCAAGTTTAAATTCAGACTTTATGGCTCATCATTTACACTATATTTGTGCAGTTAAAAGTAGTAAGTTTAAGGATATTCATATTATTTATATTTTTATATCATTCCTCTTCTTATTTTCAAAACCCTATTTTCAAATTTAGGGTTTAATTCAAATTCTAGTAATTATTATCTCATTATTTTTATCCTTACTATTTTATTTAATGCACAAACATATAGAACTCCAACATGATGCATTTTTTATCAATTGTTTGAATTAACCTCTAAATTTTGTGTATGCTCTTTTTATGATGCAAATGAGGCACATAAAGTTGAGGAGATCTCTCTATTATTCTTTGTATACAACTTTGAGTGTTACAAATCCTACCCCCCTTAAAAATAATCTCGTCCTCGAGATTTAGGAAGATCTAGGGAAAAGGTGGGGATAATCTATACGAAGCTCTTCTTCTCTTTCCCAAGTTGCTTCATCTTCACCGTGGTGACTCCATTGCACTTTGCACATCTTTATAACCTTATTCCTTGTAACTCAAGTCAAAGTATCCAAAATCTTGATGGGGTGGTCAGCATAAGTTAGATCATCTTGAACACTAAGGTCCTCCATTGGTAATTGCTCCTCAGGTACCCTGAGACATTTCTTCAGCTGAGATACATGAAAGACATCATGAACATCCGCAAGATGATCCGGTAACTCCAATTGGTATGCAACCTCTCCCACTCGCTTTAAGATTAAGAAGGGTCCGATAAAGCGAGGGGACAACTTTCCCTTGACTTTAAATCTTCTCATACCCCTGAGTGGTGACACCTTCAAATAGACATAATCTCCCTCCTTAAACTCAAGCAGTCTTCTCCGGGTATCAGCATAGCTTTTCTGCCTGGATTATGCAGTTCTCAAATTCTCCCTTATTTGCTGAACTTGTTCCTCTGCTTCTTGTATAATCTCAGGCCCAAACAACTGCCTTTCACCAGTTTGATCCCAATACAGTGGAGTCCTGCACTTTCTGCCATACAAAGCCTCAAATGGTGACATCTTCAAACTGGCCTGATAGTTATTATTGTAAGAGAACTCCGCATAAGGCAAACTCTTATCCCAACTACCACCATGCTTAAGGGCACAAGCTCTTAACATATCTTCCAGCACTTGGTTAGTCCTCTCAGTCTGCCCATCAGTCTGTGGATGGTAAGCCGAACTAAAATTCAGTCTTGTATCCAATGACTCATGCAACTTCTTCCAATACCGAGAAGTAAACTGTGATCCCCGGTCTGACACAATCTTCTTTGGCATACCATGTAAGGAGACAATCCGTGCCATGTACAACTCTACTAACTTGGCTCCTGAATATGTGGTCTTCACTGGAATAAAGTGGGCTACTTTAGTTAGCCTGTCCACAATCACCCATATAGAATCATATCCAGCAGACGTGCAGGGTAATCCAACAATGAAGTCCATGCCAATCTCTTCCCATTTCCACTCAGGTATCTTTAGTGGATGCAGTAGTCCCGCTGGCCTCTGGTGTTCAGCCTTAACTCTTTGGCACACATCGCACATAGCCACATGTGCAACCACATCTCTCTTCAATCCATACCACCAATATTTTTGCTTCAAATCCTGATACATCTTAGTACTCCCAGGATGGATAGAATATACTGAATCATGTGCCTCCTTCAATATGGTTTCCCGAAGACTATCGATATCAGGAACACAAATCCGATTCTTGAACCATATCGTGCCTTGCTCATCTTCTGTGAATTCTGGGCCTCTACCTTCTGTTATCAGATCCTTGATCTCCTGAATTTTAGCATCACCAACCTGACCTTTACGAATTTCTTGCTCCAAGGTAGGTTCCAATTCAATGGTAACTCCTTCCTTATGTGTAACAATTCCTAGGTTGAGCCTCTCAAAATCTTTTGCTAATTCATCAAGTAGTTGGACAACGAAAGCGGAGTGAACATGCTCCTTCCGACTCAAGGCATCTGCAACCAAATTTGCCTTGCCTGGGTGATAGTGAATCTCCAAATCATAATCCTTAATGAGCTCCGACCAACGGCGTTGCCTAAGGTTGAGATCCTTCTGAGTGAATATGTACTTCAAATTCTTATGATCTGTGTATACTTGGCACTTAGTTCCCATAATGTAGTGTCTCCAAATCTTAAGTGCATGCACAACGGCAGCCAGCTCCAAGTCATGAGTGGGGTAGTTCAATTCATGTTTCCGCAACTGACGAGATGCATAGGCTATCACATGTCCTTCTTGCATGAGCACACATCCCAGTCCTTGGCCACATGCATCACAGTAAATGTCAAATCCCTTCTGCAGATCTGGCATAATCAATACTGGTGGTGACATCAATCTCTCCTTCAATTGATCAAAGTTGTCTTGGCATTTCTCATCCCACTTGAATTCTCTTCCTTTCTCCAAAAGCGAGGTCATAGGCTTGGCAATCTTAGAGAACCCTTCAATAAATCTTCGATAGTATCCTGCGAGTCCCAAGAAACTCTGAATCTCAGTAACTGTAGTGGGCACTCTCCACTCCATTATCTCCTTCACTTTAGCAGGATCCACTGCTATTCCTCCATTAGAAATAATATGTCCAAGGAATGGCACCTTATCAATCCAAAACTCGCACTTGCTGAACTTAGCGTAGAGTTGATTATCTCGCAGCTTCTGTAGCACCAACCTTAAATGTTGTTCATGATCACTTTCACTCTTAGAATAGATAAGAATATCGTCGATAAACACCACGATGAATCTGTCCAAATACTCCATAAACACCTTATTCGTCAAATTCATGAAATAAGCTGGTGCATTGGTTAATCCGAATGACATAACAGTGAACTCATATAATCCATATCGGGTTGAGAAAGCCGTCTTAGAAATATCTGATGGTCTAATCTTCATCTGATGGTATCCCGATCGGAGATCAATCTTCGAGAATACCCTGGCTCCTCTCATCTGATCAAACAAATCCTCAATACGGGGTAATGGATACTTGTTCTTCACAGTGACATCATTAAGTGATCTATAGTCCACACACATCCGTTGCGATCCATCCTTCTTTTGTACAAATAGCACCGGTGCTCCCCAAGGTGAGGAACTCGGACGAATGTACCCCGCTTCCTGTAACTCAGTTAACTGCTTCTTAAGCTCTTTCAGTTCTTCTATAGCCATCTTGTATGGTCGCTTAGAAATAGGGACAGTTCCAGGTAAAAGATCAATCACAAACTCAACTTTCCTATCTGGTGACATCCCTGGTAACTCTTCTGGAAAGACATCCGGAAACTCTCTAAGCACCCGGATGTTGTCACCAACAAACTCCTCAGGTATAAAGAACATTGCACGCTTGGATGAGGTGGTTACTGCAATATTAACTTGAAATGTTTCTCCTTTAGGACTAGTGAGCTCTATAGTACCTCTACCACATGCTATAATGGCCTTTGCCTTCCTTAACCATGACATGCCATAGCAGTAGCTCCAAATTCTCTCCCCATAATTAACAATGTCAATCTACGTGTCATTTGATTCGCCTCAATAGGCCCTTTAGGTGTGATTACTATTATTGGTTTTCTCATATTTAGCAGGGGTATCTCATTAGTGTTGGCATATCGCGCAGACATGAATGAATGTGTAGCACCAGAATCAAATAGTATGGTTGCAAGAATGGCAATAATGTAAAACATACCGAGTACGATGTCAGCACCATCAGGAGTATCATCAACACTGACTTGATTCACCCTGCTATAGAATATCCCTTGCCAGGAGTCTGCTGCTTGTTCTTAGCTGGTGTACCAGAATTCCCCATGGGACAAGCATTAGCATAGTGCCCAATCTGACTGCACTTGAAGCATGTAGGGCCAGTCTTCTGTTCTGTAGACCTCGTTGGGGTGCCAGTGGGAGTAGCCTGACGAGTAGGAGGTGTCCGTGGAGACCCCTGTGGAGCATACTGAACTGGGCGTGGTCCTCCTGGTCGGGTCGGTGTACCCTGTGGCGAAACGTAGCGGGGACGAACACTGCTGCTACCCTGTCCCTGCGAGATAGCCTTCCTCTTCAAATCACCCAGTTGAACACGCTTGTGTTCAATAGCAAGAGCCTTATCCAATAGCCTCTGAAATGATGGAAAGGTGTGCGCAACCAGTGCATACTGCAAGGGTACATTAAGTCCTTCAATAAAGTGCTCCTGCTTCCTCTCATCCTCAGCAACTTCCTCCGGAGCATATCTCGATAGCTGAATAAATTTATCTCTGTACTCGCTGACCGACATGTTGCCTTGCTTCAATGACAGAAACTCCTTCTTGATCTTTATCATACCAGCTGGAATATGGTAGTTCCTGAACTGTGTACTGAACTCTGCCTAAGTAATAGTATCAGCAGCATCATAGGCAGCAGTATAAGAATCCCACCAGTCAGCAGCAGGACCTGTCAGACGACCTGAGGCATAAAGAACTTTCTCCCGGTCTGAGCATTGGGCGATGTTGAGCATCTTCTCAATTGCTTTTAGCCAATCATATGCATCAAGTGGATCTGGCGAACTGGCGAAGGTCGGTGGCTTATGACTCATAAATTCTCGGTGCTTATCACGAGGTGGAACTGGTGGTGGTGGTGGAGGCAATGGCACTTGTTGCTGTTGGTGCTGTTGTTGAAGTTGTTGTTGCAGCTGCTGTTGTTGCGCCCTTCTCTCCTGGCGCATCTCTTCTCTCTCCTGGCGCAACTCTTGGCGTATCTCTTCTCTTTCCTGACGCATCTCCTGGCATTCTTGCTGCATCTGGGCACGCATATCGGTCATAGTGTCTGTTGGGGGCTTGTTCTCAAATGCTAAGAGTTAAGAACAAGGCAACACAGAAAATGTTAAATATTAAGGTCCTTCGTCCTCCATCACATTATATCCCTTCGGGATATAAGGAATTTCGGACGAAGGTTACGAAGGACATACCTTCGTAAACATAACAGCGAGGGATGAAGTATTCATATAAATCATGAGGTATAAAATAGACATTCAAATGTTAACATAGAATCATTTCCATTTTTATTAATACGAATGAATATAAATGACAGATATACCTTCAGTCTTGAGGAAGGCAAGAATACAGGTGTGATGTGAAGGCAAAATGACAGATTCGCGTGAACAGTACAGAGGTACTGTTCATCTATTTATAGGCACAGGTCGCAGCCTGTGACAAATTACAATTATGCCCCTTACAAAAGTTTACAACATTGACTCAGACCACTTATGGATAAGAAGGTCATTCTATTTCTATGTCGGTTTGAAACGCCGAAGCTCCATGAAAAGGAACCTTCGGCCATCTCTTGGAGACGACTTCAGCCGAAGCTGCTTCTTCGTGTGAGACCTTCGGCGCACCGAAGCACGACCCCAACAGTAGCCCCTTTCGCGGTGCTAGATCGTTTTTCGTAACGAGCTTGACCCGTGAAAAAAGAGCCTCTTCAGCTTCGGGAAGCCGAAGGTCCAAAAAACACCTTCCCTGAGCTCGTTGCGGAGAAACGATCCGGCTTCCGAGCACGTGCCAGGCCCACCTTGCAGAGTTACTGTTTGATCTTTGCGGTCCACTGCTCAGCGAGTACAAGTGACCGCCCGTCTGGTGTAAAAATCTTGCCGCTTCGCCTTCTTACCTGCAGTACTATATAAACAAGCGGGTAGGTGTGAAGTTACCACAGCATTCATTGCTATTTGCACTGTTTTGCTGCCAAAATTTTTCACCATAACCGAAGCTTGACTCTCAGAATCGAACGAAGGTCAGTCTCGACGTCTGCTTCGTCAGAAAGGAGAGCTTCGGAGAAAAGGAAAAAAGAAAAAAGTTTCTGACTTCCCCAAACTCAGAATTAAATGGCGAGAGTGCGGTCTACTGCCAAAGTTGTACGTGAGGGAGACGAAGCCGAAGGTTCGGACACTGTGCCCATCTCCGAAGCGATGCAGCGCTCCGGTCTAGTGACTGCGGAAGAAAGGCCTGCTGCCGAAGCAAACCCAACAACAGCCGAAGAAGAAGAAAACATTGAAGGGACTGACCCCGAGGATGACTACCACATTGCCATGCCCAGCAAGCCCAGTCACCTGGATTTTGGGAAATCAACCGTCTCAAAGGCTGACCTTTCGAAGATGGTGAAAGCTGGTTATTTCAATGAAGATCAGAAGAAGCTACTTCGCTTCGGGGGAGAGGAAACCACCCCGAAGCCAGAGGAGGATGAGATTGTTATCTTCAAGAGTTTTTTAAAAGCTGGGCTAAGATTCCCTCTTCACAATATTGTTGCGGAGATACTGAGGAGGTTTGGCATCTACTTCCACCAATTGACTCCTAACGCCATCGTTAGGCTCAATGTTTATATCTGGGCCCTCCGAAGCCAAGCTGTGGAGCCGTTTGCTGATAGCTTCTGCCGAGTTCACGAATTACATTACCAAACCAAGGCCAGGAAAGATGGGCTACATGATAATTTCGGTTGCTACAATTTTGCCTACCGGAAGACAACAAAGTGTCCTGTACTCAGCTACCGAAGCAAATGGCCAGCAGGCTGGAAATCTGAATGGTTTTATGTAAAAGTTGACGAAGACAAAGAAAAATTGGTACAAAGCCCTCTGGATTTGATCTTCGGAGAGACGAGGCCACGATGCCGCATCGGCGATCTAAAAGGTCCCACCTGGGCTGCTCTGGGCGAATTTGAAATTATTTCGGAAAATATTGGCACCAGGGATCTAGTTTAGGAGTTCTTGGCATTCAGAATTTTCCCTACTCTAAAAGAGTGGGAAATGCCGAAGCTGAAGGGAGAGAAAAAGAAGGGGGAGTTGGTTCGTCTCCCCTATCACTTTAAATTCAAGAAGTACTTTAAAAAGCCCTGCAAAGAGTGGCTAGACACAGTTGAGACAATGTGTAATGAAATCTTGGGGAATTACTCCAAAAAAGAGGATCAATTAATGACAGCGGCCTTCGGCACCCGACCGAAGCGAAGACTAAACCGAGTATTCGATGCCCTGGGCTTCGAGTACCCAGACTATGAGCAGTTGAACAAGGGTGCCGAGGGCCACAAAAGAAAAAGAGTAGCCGAAACTCTGACAAAGGATGAAGAGCAACCGGCAGCAGAGAAGAAAATTCCGAAGAAAAGGAAAATTTCAACTCCGAAACGGAAAATATCCGAAGAAGAGATGACCCCCACACCGCCTTCTACCAGCGACGTGGAAGAAATTTTAAAGGTAATGACTGAACCCATGCCCACGAAGCTAAGTCCATTAGGGCTCCAACTGACGAAGCTTTTTCAAAAGGTGGACGAGCCGGATCAGACGAAGATAAGCAAACCCAAACGGCAAAGAATCATTGCGGTAACTGAAGTTATCGATAAGACACCGCCAAGAGCGTCAGTTCAAAAAACAGCAGCTGCCGAAAGCACCAAAAACGTCGAAGTCGCACCTTCGGAGGTCGCGGCTACCGAAGCCGCTACAGCCGAAGATGTTAATTTAGAATCAACCATTGAGGATATTAACAAAATTTTGGAAGACATAGATGCAGAAGAAGCTGGTGTTGCTACTGAAAAATCCATGGCCTCAGTGCCTGAAAAAGGAAAAGAAATAGCCGAAGATACTTCGGATGACGAAGCCTACACCTTTCAGAATTTAATTGGGCAAAAACTGACGAAGGATGAAATAGAAGAACTTAAAGATTATGCCAAGTCTTGCGGCTACAAGTCAGGTGCCCTCCTATTTGGAGGTGTAGACGATGAAAAACTAGGCTGCATTCGAGATCAGACTGGAGCTAAGGTAATCGGTACTCTATCAAAGAGTATCGGTTTTCCGAAGCTAGAGACAGACATCAGCCGCTACCGACGACAACATATCGTCGGCAGCTTATTTTATTCTAACTTCAAGGTAAACAATCTTTTCTCTGGTTTTTATTGCTGTTAACAATGAAAATATTACTAACATAAGTTGTTCCTGTACAGAGCATGCTTCTGAGCAAAGCTCTGAAGATGCAACAAGACTTGGAGGACAAAAAGCACGAAGCTATAATTGAAAACTTAGAAAGCAAAATAAAAGAGCAATCTGCCATCATTGAAAAGAAGGACTTCGAGCTCCAATCGGCCGAAGGCTTACTGGCTGAGACTGAGGCTAAATTATTAGAGTTGAATTCGAAGCTTATCAATCAATCAAAACAATTCGATCAGGAGAAGCTAGAACTGAATTCGAAGCTTCAAGCCGAAGTCCAGACCAGCTCAGAATTGAAGAAAACATTAACAAGCCTTGAAGACAAATGCTTGAACTTTGGCAAGAATTGCATTGGACGATTAAAGAAGATATTTTACTCTGTTGGAGCCAGCAGCGAGAAATTTAACCCTTCAGCAGAAAATTTACCCCAGACCTTTGATCATATTGAAGCTGAAATCGAAGAGCTTGACGAAGTTATAGCCGGGCACGGCGACTTCTGTGCCTGGGTAGCTTCTCGGGGTACCGCTGCTGCATTTCTGAAGGCCGGCTGCGAACATGGAAAAATTGTCAATAGGCCCAACTTCACCTTATCTCCATCAATCCTGGATGATATGCCTGACCTCGCCCGAAGTATCTCCAATAGATTTATAAAAATGATATGGACAAAAGGCGGGCGGGAGAAGGCTGGAGACGAAGCCCGAAGTCATCTTGAACCGGTAAGAAATGATATTTTGTACTTACCCTTTCCTTTGGACTTGATTTTTACTCACGATTCCTTGATTCATGTAGGATGAGGAAGGTGAAGATGATGCCTAAGATATGTCGCCGAAGCTGTCGCCGAAGCTGAAGCTTAACGAAGATTAGTAGAAGTGTGCTATAGAGAAACTCAGGATAATTTTGTAACAACTCTTGTAAATAGAATTAAACTGTTCTTCAAAGAACTTTGTACATACCTTGTAATATATTCTTACCCTTCGATTGAGGCGCTTTGATGTGGACGAAATCAGTATTTTGAGCCGAAAGCGAAAAAAACACCTTCCCTTCTTTTCGTACACAACGAAGCATAAAAACAATTCTTCTTTTTACCGAGCAACGAAACTTTTCTCTTTTGTACACAACAAAGCGTAACAAATAAAAAACCACTTCACCGTAGCTTTTCTTTTTGCCGAAGCAACCACTTGGGAACACAAATGCTATGAATGAATGCTTATGCATGCAAATGCTATGATGTAATGTAATGTGTGAATGAATGTCCGAAGCGTATGTCCGAAGTCACATTGTCAGCCGTTACTTCCTTAGAAACAGCCACACATTAGCTCTGCATTCCCTTAGGAACGTCTTCGGAGCCTCTTCGCCTTTTACTTAGGCAATATCAGCGTTGACTTTTCGCTGTAAGCTCTGCATCCCCTTAGGGACGTCTTTGGAGCTTCTTCGCCTTTTACTTAGACAGTATAAGCTCTGCATTCCCTTGGGAACGACTTTGGAGCTTCTTCGCCTTTTACTTTCGGCGGAATCAGCGTTGACTTTTCGCTGTAAGCTCTGCATCCCCTTGGGGACGTCTTCGGAGCTCTCTTTTTTTTTTCTTTTTCAGTTTTGGCACTCGATGGTGCGCTCTCAGCTTTTACATTTACATTCTTTGGGGGATTTTGCTCTTATAAAACTAAAAAGGAAAATTACATGTGATGGCCCCATTAAAAACCTTTCTCCCCCTTTAGAAAGGAAAAGGGTGCCATGAAAAAGAAAAGAAAAGAGAAAATTACATCGAGTTATACATAAAACCGCCGAAGCTCATCCGCATTCCAAGATCTTGGAATTTCATAGCCATCCATGTCTTTTAGTCTGTACGAACCAGGCCTTGACGAAGATACTACTAAGAAAGGCCCTTCCCATTTCAGTTGCAACTTGCCCACTGTATCCGGGTTGGCCACTCTCCGAAGCACCAAGTGTCCTGGCTCAATATTTTTTAGCCGGACCTTTCTATCTCGCCATTTTACTGTTTCGGCCTGGTATTTATTGATATTCTCCACGGCTTGGAGCCTGATCCCTTCTAAGGCATCTTTTTCCACGAGACAAGTATCTTCGGCACCTGGTTCTGCTGAAGCTACCACTCTTATTGATCCAGCTTTAGCTTCTTCTGGAGTTATTGCTTCGTCACCAAATAACAACTTGAATGGGGTAAAGCCTGTAGACCTTGATGTTGTTGTGTTATGGCTCCACACCACTTTGGTCAACTGATCTGGCCATTTTCCCCTTGGTTGATTAAAGATTAGCTTCATTATTCCTGTCATTATGATGCCGTTGGCCCTTTCAACAAGCCCATTCGACTCCGGATGCCTAACTGATGCAAAATGGATCTTCGTGCCAATCTGATCACAGAAATTTCTGAAATCTTCGGAGTCGAACTGTGTTCCATTATCTACAGTGATGGCCTTCGGCACTCCGAAGCGACAGACAATGTTCTGCCAGAAAAATTTTTGGACAGTGGCTGATGTTATTGTGGCTAATGGCTTTGCCTCAATCCACTTGGAAAAATACTCCACAGCCACTATAACATATTTCAGATTGCCTTGAGCCGGTGGTAATGGACCCAGCAGGTCGAGGCCCCACCTTTGCAATGGCCAGATGGGTTGTATTAGCTGTGTTAAAGACGAAGGTTGCTTTTGATCTCTTGCACATTTTTGACAACCTTCGCACTTTTGAACTAACTCCGCTGCATCCGAAGCTGCCTTCGGCCAATAAAATCCTTGGCGGAATACTTTTCCAAGTAACGGCCTGGATCCGATGTGGGATCCGCACAGGCCTGCATGTATCTCCTTCATCAATTCTATACCTTCGGCTCTAGACAAGCACTTGAGCAGCGGGGCACAAACTCCACGCTTGTATAACTCCCCTTGTATCATGACATAAGGACGAGCTCTTGCCTCTATCCTTTTATTATAAGCTTCGTCATCTGATAAGAAGTTACCCTGAAGGTAAGAGATTATTTCAGTTCTCCAATCTTCACTGTACACAGGAGAAATGTTAAGAACTGCTCTTTCAAGTAGCTCCACTGAAGGTGCCTTTATTGTTTCGAAGAACACATCCGAAGGTAGCGGCAGCCTCTGTGCTGCAGACTTGGCCAACAAATCAGCATGCTCATTCTGTCCTCGAGGGATATTCTTAACAGAAAATCCTTCGAAGGAAGCTTCGATCCTTCGGACCGTGTCTAGGTATTTTTCAAGCTTCGGGTCTTTAGCCTTGCAACTTTTGTCAATATGACCCGAAACAACCTGAGAATCAGTTTTAAGGATCGCCCTTCTGACCCCCATTGCCTTTAGTTTCCGAAGACCCAGGAGCAAGGCTTCGTACTCAGCGATATTATTTGTGCAGCTGAAGTCAAGTCTTGCTGCATAGCAAGTTTTAACCTTGGACGGAGAGACCAACACAGCAGCTGCGCCTGCTCCGAAGGTTCCCCAAGAGCCATCACAAAACACTGTCCATGCTTCGGCATCTTTATTCGCTTCTTCGTCCTGAGCCCCTGGCGTCCAGTCGGCAATGAAATCTGCCAATGCTTGAGACTGAATTGAGGATCTATGCACATAATCAATGTAAAATTCATTGAGTTCCGCAACCCATTTTCCAATACGCCCAGTAGCTTCTCTATTCCTCATGATGTCCTTCAACGGCTGCGAAGAGGGAACAATAATGTTGAATGCCTGAAAGTAATGCCGAAGCTTCCTGGATGCCATTAAAACGGCATACAACACCTTCTCCAGCTCTGTATAATTTTTCTTTGAGACACTAAGGACCTCAGACACAAAATATACTGGGACCTGCTTCTTGACTTGTCCATCAAACTTCTCTTGAACAAGTGCCGCACTTACCGCTGAGTGCGAAGCTGCCACATACAACAACAGAGGAGCCCCTGGTGTTGGTGGAGTTAATGTTGTGAGATCTATTAAATATTGCTTCAGCTCTTCGAAGGCTTTTTGTTGACTTGGGCCCCATTGAAAGACTTCAGCTGACTTCAGCACCTCGAAGAATGGTAAGTTTCTTTCCGCTGATCTGGATATAAATCTGTTGAGGGATGCCAGCCTTCCTGTCAATCTTTGGGCCCCCTTTCTTGTGGTTGGTGGCTCCATTCGAAGTATAGCTTCAATTTTATTTGGGTTAGCTTCGATTCCCTTCGTTGAGACCAAACATCCAAGAAATTTACCCTTCTTCACTCCGAAGACACATTTTTCTGGATTCAGCTTCAGCCCAGCTTGTCTGAAGCTGGCGAAGGTCTCCTGCAAATCAGCAATATGATTTTCTTGCTTCGTGCTCTTTACGATGATGTCATCAACATAGGTCAACACATTTCTGCCTATCTGAGATTGGAGAACCTTCGCAGTCATTCTGCTGAAACTCCCTCCAGCATTCTTGAGCCCCTCAGGCATCCGAAGATAGCAATATGTACCACTTGGGGTTATGAAGCTAGTCTTCGGCTCATCTTCCTTCTTCATCCAGATTTGATGATAGCCTGAGTAGCAGTCCAGGAGACTCATGAGCTCCGAAGAAGCTGCTGCATCAACTAAAGAATCTATCCTTGGCAGCGGGAATTCATCCTTCGGACAAGCCTTGTTGAGATCTGTGAAATCAATACACATTCTCCACTTGCCATTGGCCTTCTTTACCATAACAGTGTTGGCTAGCCACTCTGGGTACTTCACTTCTCTGATAACTCCTGCACTGAGGAGTCTTTTCACTTCATTGCGAGCCCCTTCGGCCTTATCATCAGACATTTTCCGAAGCCTCTGCTTTCGGGGTCTGAAGGATGGATCAACATTAAGCGAATGTTCAATAACATCCCGATTTACTCCGCAGAGATCATTAGCTGACCATGCAAAGACATCTTTGTTATTGAATAAAAACCTTATCAAGGTTTTCTCCTGGTCTTCAGATAATTGCGACCCCAACAACACCTTCTGCTCTGCTACATCTTCACACAATAACATAGGCTTCGGCTGATCCGCTGAAGCTGCCTTCTCCCTCCTGAATTTGTACTGTTCACAAGCTTCAGCTCCATCTATATTATGGATTGCCTTGGAATCAGTCCAACTTCCTTCGGCCCTTCTAGCAGCTTCCTGGCTTCCATGAATAGCAATAGGTCCTTGGTCCGAAGGTACCTTCATGCAGAGATAAGCTGGGTGAAGAATTGCTTCGAAAGCATTAAGGGTTCCACGACCAATGATAGCATTGTAAGGATACTCCATGTCAACAATGTCAAACACAATTTGCTCAGTCCTTGTGTTGTTAACAAATCCGAAGGTTACCGGCATGGTAATCTTCCCAAGGGCCACAATCTGCCGCCCTCCGAAGCCACAAAGAGGGTGCGTAGCATCATGGATCTTGTCTTCGGGCTCTTGCATTTGTCTGAAGGCTTTAGCAAATATAATGTCAGCTGCACTGCCTGTGTCAACTAGGACATTGTGGACCAGAAATCCTTTGATCACGCAAGAGATAACCATGGCATCATTGTGGGGATAATCCTTAAGCTGAAGGTCTTCCTGAGAGAAGGTAATTGGAATATGGGACCATTTTGACTTGATGAAGGGGCCCTGCACTCCAACATGCTGCACCCTTCTCTGAGCCTCCTTCTTCTGCTTCTTGTTAGCCGGTTCTGAGCAAGAACCGCCTGTTATCGGGAGCACCAGCTTCGAAGCCGAAGCAGCTCCAGCTTGGTTGTTGAACGAAGCCATCAGCTCAGAAAATGTTGGGGGCTTGTTCTCAAATGCTAAGAGTTAAGAACAAGGCAACACAGAAAATGTTAAATATTAAGGTCCTTCGTCCTCCATCACATTATATCCCTTCGGGATATAAGGAATTTCGGACGAAGGTTACGAAGGACATACCTTCGTAAACATAACAGCGAGGGATGAAGTATTCATATAAATCATGAGGTATAAAATAGACATTCAAATGTTAACATAGAATCATTTCCATTTTTATTAATACGAATGAATATAAATGACAGATATACCTTCAGTCTTGAGGAAGGCAAGAATACAGGTGTGATGTGAAGGCAAAATGACAGATTCGCGTGAACAGTACAGAGGTACTGTTCATCTATTTATAGGCACAGGTCGCAGCCTGTGACAAATTACAATTATGCCCCTTACAAAAGTTTACAACATTGACTCAGACCACTTATGGATAAGAAGGTCATTCTATTTCTATGTCGGTTTGAAACGCCGAAGCTCCATGAAAAGGAACCTTCGGCCATCTCTTGGAGACGACTTCAGCCGAAGCTGCTTCTTCGTGTGAGACCTTCGGCGCACCGAAGCACGACCCCAACAGTGTCCGCCATTTGCTGCATCACCCTCATCTGAGCTGCAATCAGTGGATCAACTCTGCCTGGTGGAGGATTAGGAGGATTCATCTCTGCTGGCTGTGGCTGAGGTTGTCTATATATCCTTCGAGTGTGTCGATTAGGAGGCAAATCAATTCCACCACCCCTCCTGGTATTGACCATCTGAGTTAGATACATATGGTAAGAGAGAGCAGAAGACAAGGCAGTAATTACGAACCATGTTACTTTGGGGGATTTATTAGCTAAGCAGATTAATGTTTTACCTACCATAGCTAATTTATTACCTTATGTTGGCACATACTAAGATGTCCATATATAATATTTCAATCAATCAAAGAAGCAAATCAAACATTTATCATCAGAACAATCGAACAACGTTTTTAAATATAGAAAATAGTTTTGATTTTTGTCTTAGGCTTCCTATCTCTTAAAAATGTCATAGGGGTAGGGATTCCAAGGTGTGAAATCCGTCTTGTCTTAGAGTAGAAAGGTAAGAATAATCAGAGTAGAATAGCAAAAGGTGAGACAGGATCAAGATAAGGTAAGTATGGAATGAATCAGAGTAAGATATGTAGGTAAGGATTTGTCCATTTCTATCTAGGTTTCGTCCTACAGTCAACATTTCCTCTGATACCACTTCTGTCACACCCGGTTTTAAAGGACAAAGCCGGGTGCATCTCATACATGCGCTAAAGGAGACAACATATATAATAACAGAGTGTATAGAGATAAATGTCACAATAAAATCAGAGTACTTATTACATAGCGGAAGACTTATTACAAAGTAAAAGAATAAATATAAAACGAACTAAGGATCGTCGGCGCCAATATCAACTGAGAAACGCCACCTAGATCAAGTCGAATGCCTTAGTGTTAGGCGACTCCTCTTCGACCACCTGTTCTTCTCCTATGGGGGTGTGAGACAGCAAGGGTGAGCTCCAATACGTTCATAGCTCAACAAGTCGTGGGGAATAACGTGGCATGAACTCACCAAAGGTGGGAGTTCATGAAGTGTAAGGCTGATCAATGAAATAAAGGCTGAAGCTGAGCATTGCTTTTATAAGTTGGTCAAAATTTTATTAGCAATTACTAGGTGTAAGTAAATACCAAACCTTAATAATAATAAAGAAAAGTAATAATAAAATAATCCCAAATGTGATGCAAATGTCAAATTAAATTTAAGTTCCATAAATTAATCATGTGAGGGTCCGAGCCGCTCATGACCGTGAGCACGGCTAGTATACTAGTTTTACACTCTGCAGAGGTTGCGCATCTTTACCCACAAGTCATGTTACCCATCTGCCAAGAGACGGCCAATCCCATACACCTCTACCGAGGAGGCGAGGCAGGGTAACACTACGAGGCCTTTACAAAGTTCCATTAGCTTCAGAAATCCCGCTACAGTTTATAGGAAGCTCCAGTGCAGGAATCCCTCGCCTGACCGCCATCGCAGCAAAATCAACCCAAAGACCTCCCTACATTGACCACTCCCCTACTGCCCTTGCCCCTTTCGGGTAAGGAAAACCTCCATAGCTTTCCTAGTTAATCAGCCAAGGGCGTCCCATTAAACCCTTGTGGTAGCATTGTTTTCCCGGGTGGTCGCTCCATGTTCCCATTAATTTAATGATCTTAACATGAACAGTAATAATAACAAGATAACAAAATAGTAATCATGAATGTTGTATCTTCATACCCAATCCACATAAAGCAATAGCAGGTACTACCTAAAAATATTTCAGTGGTGAACAAGGTATAAAGATAACCAAAACTGGGGTAACCTAAAAGATCCCATCAAAATTAACATATGCAGATCATTATAATTAATAAGAACATGGCTGGGAAAAAGTAAGTGATCAAGGGCACAACTTGCCTTCAATGAGCTCCTGCTCAGCTACTTCTACTTGTTGAACCTCAGAATCCACAGTGGCTTGATCGTCTACTCGCATCAACATAATACATACATAGTATAGCAAAAATTAACATTACACCAAACATGTAAATAAAATATACAGTAATAAACTAGACATTAAAATAAGATCACAGGAACTGGAATCATTAAATTTGGAGTTATAGATTTCAAGTTATGAATTTCATAAGATTTAATGTGCTTGAAACAGGATTAAATGCTAAATTAATTTTCTAACTGTTTTCATGTCAAAACAGAGACTCTAGATTATAGAGAATAAAATTACAAAATTTTAGAAATTGAAATGGTTCAATTTGGAGCTCACATGGATTTTCTATGAATTAATTAAGTTCTAGGAATTGTTTTGTATTAAAAATGCATTTTCCTAATTCATTTAATCTGATTTTTCTCTTCTCTGGATGGCGCCTCAATAACCAGAAAAGTCAGGGGCCCAGGTGCAACTAATCCTAAGACTCAAACGACCCACCAGGTGGACTGCGGGTTCAAAATCTTAAACCCGAGGGGCATATCTACAAAACGGACACGGCGAACGGGTATCGGGGAATGCTGACCGTCAGATCCAATTTCTACGCGTCTGATTAGATCCGCAGATCCGTGAACTGGAAATGAACAGGTACCGTCCGATCAAGGATCGGCGGCCCCGATCAACTATGCGCAGCAACACGCCCAGGATTTGATTTCGTCCGCCCGATGCGAATCGGACGGCCCGCCATGCGCACCCATCCAAAGCACTGTTGCTCGGGCGACAGCTCTCTCTCGCCGCGGCGGAGGACACGCCGGTGAGCAAGCAATCCGGCCAAACCTCGCCCCAAACTCTAATTCGCTCAGCCCTCGTGAGATTCACGACGGCCCAAACCTATGTTGCCCATCAATTTCAGCCGCAAAACAGCGTAGACCCTGTAAGGAAAATGGACCCCAGGCCTTTTGGCTAATTGAGTTTTGGTGTTTGATGAACAACACAATCCGTGAACTAATAAGTTTTCTAGTGTTTGTGTTTGTAGTTCACAGGATGCAAAGAGAATTGGACCAAGGCAATGAGGATGCAACACCTCAAAAGAAGACATAAAAAGATGCATAGGAGTCCAATACTCAAGAACAAAGAAGCCCGAAGAAATCAGCGAAGAAATCCAAGATAAGGGCTGTCAGCCAGCGCCTGGTGGCGCACCGGACATTGGTGTCCGGTGTGCACCGGACTGTCCGGTGAGGCACCGAACAGTCTGCGCAGAGAGGCCGCAGACAGGCGCTCTCTGGCTGTAGCACCGGACTGTCCGGTGTGCACCGGACTGTCCGGTGTGCCAACGGGCAGACGGCAACGGTCGGATCCAACGGTCGACTGCTACAGGCGCCAACGGTCGGCTGACGTGGCAAGCACCGGACACTGAACAGTAGATGTCCGGTGTGCACCGGACTGTCCGGTGCACCCGACGACAGAAAGCTGCTGCTTTCTGTCCAACGGCTAGTTGGGGGCTTGGAGGCTATAAATACCACCCCAACCGGCCATTCTCAAGTGTGAGAGCCCAAGCAACATACCAAGGCACATAGTGCACATTTCCAAGAGCTCAAACACCCAAGTGCTTAATAGAATCACTCGGTGATTAGCGTAGGTGCTTTGCGAAGTGCTTAGGTTAGTTAGACCGCTTTAGCGCTTGCTCTAGGTGAATCCTAGTTAGTTGAGTGAGTTTTGTAAAACCACACAACCTCTCGGCTCTTGCGTGAGTCGTTGTAATTGTACCGAGTGGGGCGAGAGTCTTGCGAGACCGTGACAACCGCGTTTGTGTCACGGCCGCCACCGTGTACCGGAGGGAACGAGGCCCGCGGCGTTTCGGCCGGAAGCTCGATAGTGGAGACGGCGGGGAGCGTCCGAGAGGAGCCGGAAGCGGAGCACCACTTGCGCGTGGAGAAGGCCCGCGGCTCTCTACGGAGTTACTCGACCGTGGTGCTTGGCCCTCGCGTGGGCTTCCCTTTGCGTAGGGGCACCAACGAGGATTAGTCGGGACCTTGCGTGGTTCCGGATACCTCGGTAAAAATACCGGCGTCATCCACGAGAGTTTGCTTCTCTACTTAGCTATTTACATTCCGCATTTATATTAAGCATTTAAGTTTCAATCTTGTAGTCATACTTATTTAGTATAGATTGAAACTTAGCCTTTTGCGGTAGAGATAGCAACACTTAGACAAAACCTAGTTTGCACATTCTAGTTTTGATTATTTGCATAGGTTTTGCTCTAGGGATTTAATTGTGGCCTAGTTTAGTAAAAGTTTTAGAAGTCCTAATTCACCCCCCCTCTTAGGCGTCACCCGTTTCCTACAAGTGGTATCAGAGCCCGGTTTGGCTCATTTGAAACGCTTTAGCTTCACCGCTAAAAGAGCCGACGCTTTTTAGAGGAAGGGATGGATACCCATAGGCCACCACACTTCGACGGCACTAACTTCCCATATTATAGTGCTAGAATGGCTTGTTACCTAGAGGTCGTTGATCTAGGTGTTTGGAGAGTCACTCGTGATGGGATGAAACCCCTCAAGAATCCCGAGAAACCCACCACGAGTGAGGAAAAAGAAATTCATTTAAATGCTAGAGCCAAAAATTGCTTGTATTAATCTCTTAGCATGGATATTTTTAATCAAGTATTTACCTTGAAAACTGCTAATGAGATTTGGCTAAAATTGCATGAGCTCCATGACGGCACATCCAATGTCCGTGAGCAAAAACATTGCCTAGTCTTAAATGAGTATAATTCTTTTGCCATGAAAGATGATGAGCTTGTTAGAGACATGTATTCTCGTTTGAATCTAATTATCAATGAGCTCAATTCTATTGGCATTAATAAGCTAGGTGATGCGGACATTGTGAGGAAGATTATCTCCCTGCTACCACAACAAAGATATGGGAGCATCATCACCATCCTTCACAACATGGAGGATTTGAGCAACATGACCCCGACCATTGTGATTGGGAAAATCGCGGCCTTTGAGATGTCGCGAAAAATGAGTCGGGGAGAGGAGCCAACTTCCTCAAGACCATATGCTTTTGCATGTGATGAAAGGAAGGGCAAAAAGAAGGCTCCCACTCCAAGTTCCTCAAGTGAAGAAGAGGAAGAAGAAGAAAGTGATGATGATGAAGATAATCAACCATGCACATCATCCTCCGAGGACGAAGAAACTATCCGACGCGTCGGAAAGGTAATGAGGATGATCCGCAAGATTAATTTAATGGGTGTGCCCCTGCAGGTCGAGGATCTTCTCTTTAACATTGACAGGAAAAAGCAAAGGAAGAGAGGATGCTTCGCATGTGGGGAGAAGGGTCACTTCAGGGACAACTGTCCAAATATGGCCAAACCCAAAAAGGAGAGGAGCAAAGGCAAGGCGCTCACAGGTGTTAGAACTTGGGATGATTCTTCAAGTGAAGATGAACCTCCAAGGACGCGCAGCCACCGGTCCTCGTCACGATCATCACGGTCATCACACAAATGCCTTATGGCAAGAGGTAACAAAAGCATTCCATCCTCTAGTGATGAAAGTAGTAGTGATGATGAAGGTGAGGGAAAGGCCTCTCTAGAAGAGCTTGCGGAAGCCGTAAAATTTTTCCAGGATGTTTGCACTAAGCAAAAGGCTCAACTTAAAACTTTGAAAAATAAGTTGGTTAGCTCTCAAAATGATTACAAAGGTTTGCTAGAAAAATTTGAAACTTTTGCAAACTTAAATAGTGAGCTATCAACTAAAATTGAGCTATTAGAATCTAGTGCTCCATCCACTGCTACCGATGATAGCCTTATTAAAAAGAATGAAAAACTTAAGGCTAAGTTAGCTAGCTCCCAAGAAGCTATTGAAAATTTGCTAAAGAAAATGGAAATTCTTAGCATACACAATAATGAGCTAACTACTAAGCTAGAAAACATTGGTAGCACCCCAGCAGCATCTTTAGTTGAGATACGTGAAATAATTAAGAAAGATGCTTCTACTTCCTGCTTTGATTTAATTAATGATTCTAATCCCTGCAACCAAGTTGTTGTTGAGAATATTGTTGTAGAGACATGTACGGATGAGGTTGCAAAGGAAAATGAACAATTAAAGCAAGAAGTGGCTCGCCTTGGCAAGGCTTTGTATGACAAGAAAGGCAAAGCCAAACAAATCCGACCTCCACAGGATAACACCACTGCGGGAGTGAACAAGCCTGTAGAGGGAGAAACTGTGATTTGTAGGCTATGTCACAAGGAAGGCCACAAGTCTTTCCAATGCAAGGCGATGACCGGGGATAAACAAAGGCAAAAGCTCAAGCAAAAGCCATCAAGCAAAATCTCCAACACCTACATCAAAAAGGTGAACAAAAAGGATGCTACACCATATTTGATCAAGAAGAAAAAGAACGGAAAGGTGATAGCAATCAAGGCCAACAAGCAAGCCAACAAAGGAAAAGTGACCAAACGCATCTGGGTGCCAAAGGAAATAATTTCAACCATGAAAAGCACCAAGAAGGTTTGGATCCCGGAAGGGAAGTGAGTGGACCAAAGGTCTGCGGGAAATTTGGAGACTTGGCAAATTTGGGATGTATATCATGGGATACATCATATTGGATCAAGTTTATTGCCAAGTGGGTTAGTGAAAATTTTGGACCCAAATTTCCCACCCATGACTAAGGTAACTAGTTTTATTGCATTTTTCATCTTTAGATTTGCGTATCTATTTACCTTTTATCTAGTTTACCTTTCTTGCCTAGTATTACATTTGTTATGTACTTTCGTTTAAAATCATGCATACTAGGTAAATCACATGGTAGGATTGCTTGCTTTTAATTCATATACTTAAGCAAACCTACATGGTTTAAAATGTTTATTTAAGCACGGCACATAGCTTCTATATCACTCCATAGTAAATGATGCATAAATTGAAAATTTTGATTTCTACAAAGTGTATCATTTAACTTATATGTGCCAAAGTTTGGATTATGGATAATTTGCCCCTCTTGATATCAAATCAAAGTGCATGTCTCCTACAAGTATTCAAAACTTGTATGCACACCTTTAGGGGGAGGTTACTCTATAATCTAACACTTTGAGACTAACACCTTTTCAAGTCTATTTCATGTGATAGTCTCATTGTAAGGAAAATGAAGTCCCCGGAGAAAGACAACAATCTTCCACTGCAAAATCTCCAAGAACTCTCATGTCTCTCAAGCTCGTCATTGATCTTCAATTGGTATCTTTTGAGACTACATTTAGTATCATCTACATGTCTTCTCCAATATTTGATAAGACTATATTTCATATCATATGCTTCCATGTTGCTAAATATGCATAAGTAGTTAACTCATATTCTGTTACCTATGCATAAGGGAAGTTAGTCTTTTCAAATCATGTCTTGCTCCTCTAATCTTCACATGCTTTTTCCTAAGTAGAGGATCTCTGTCAGGAGGAGTATTTCTTCATCTCTAAAGGGGGAGAAAAACTCTTTCTAAAAGAGACAACTCATTTAGGGGGAGTAATCTTTTGAGGATTCCTACATGTGGTATCATTCATGGTTTAATTTAAAATCCTTCTAGTGATATCATTTGATACAATTCTTGATGAGGGCAAGATTTTATTTACTTCCTACATGCTTTTAATGTCTTCCTTTTCGGTGGTTGATGCCAAAGGGGGAGAAGTTTAGGGACCAAAGCAATGAAAACTATATCAAACACCAAACACCACCAATTTAAAATTTTATATCTACAAATGGTTTTTTTAAGTGGTTTTGGTTATTTGGTCCAAAAATAGGAAGTAAGTGAATTATGGAGTTAGGGGGAGGCTTAAGTCCATAATATCACATTGTGGGGACAATCATGCATCTTAGCAAGTAGATTGCATATTTTCACTCAAATACTTGTATTATTTGCTTGCTTTGGTTGTGTTGTCATCAATCACCAAAAAGGGGGAGATTGTAAGGAAAATGGACCCCGGGCCTTTTGGCTAATTGAGTTTTGGTGTTTGATGAACAACACAATCCGTGAACTAATAAGTTTTCTAGTTTTTGTGTTTGTAGTTCACAGGATGCAAAGAGAATTGGACCAAGGCAATGAGGATGCAACACCTCAAAAGAAGACATAAAAAGATGCATAGGAGTCCAATACTCAAGAACAAAGAAGCCCGAAGAAATCAGCGAAGAAATCCAAGATAAGGGCTGTCAGCCAGCGCCTGGTGGCGCACCGGACATTGGTGTCCGGTGTGCACCGGACTGTCCGGTGAGGCACCGGACAGTCTGCGCAGAGAGGCCGCAGACATGCGCTCTCTGGCTGTAGCACCGGACTGTCCGGTGTGCACCGGACTGTCCGGTGTGCCAACGGGCAGACGGCAACGGTCGAATCCAACGGTCGGATCCAACGGTCGACTGCTACAGGCGCCAACGGTCGACTGACGTGGCAAGCACCGGACACTGAACAGTAGATGTCCGGTGTGCACCGGACTGTCCGGTGCACCCGACGACAGAAAGCTGCTGCTTTCTGTCCAACGGCTAGTTGGGGGCTTGGAGGCTATAAATACCACCCCAACCGGCCATTCTCAAGTGTGAGAGCCCAAGCAACATACCAAGGCACATAGTGCACATTTCCAAGAGCTCAAACACCCAAGTGCTTAATAGAATCACTCGGTGATTAGCGTAGGTGCTTTGCGAAGTGCTTAGGTTAGTTAGACCGCTTTAGCGCTTGCTCTAGGTGAATCCTAGTTAGTTGAGTGAGTTTTGTAAAACCACACAACCTCTCGGCTCTTGCGTGAGTCGTTGTAATTGTACCGAGTGGGGCGAGAGTCTTGCGA
Organism: Zea luxurians; assembly: GCA_029449295.1. Lineage (NCBI taxonomy): Eukaryota > Viridiplantae > Streptophyta > Magnoliopsida > Poales > Poaceae > Zea > Zea luxurians. Next base: position 4,855,533 of record JAOPSE010000134.1, on the reverse strand, counting down.
GACCGTGACAACCGCGTTTGTGTCACGGCCGCCACCGTGTACCGGAGGGAACGAGGCCCGCGGCGTTTCGGCCGGAAGCTCGATAGTGGAGACGGCGGGGAGCGTCCGAGAGGAGCCGGAAGTGGAGCACCACTTGCGCGTGGAGAAGGCCCGCGGCTCTCTACGGAGTTACTCGACCGTGGTGCTTGGCCCTCGCGTGGGCTTCCCTTTGCGTAGGGGCACCAACGAGGATTAGTCGGGACCTTGCGTGGTTCCGGATACCTCGGTAAAAATACCGGCGTCATCCACGAGAGTTTGCTTCTCTACTTAGCTATTTACATTCCGCATTTATATTAAGCATTTAAGTTTCAATCTTGTAGTCATACTTATTTAGTATAGATTGAAACTTAGCCTTTTGCGGTAGAGATAGCAACACTTAGACAAAACCTAGTTTGCACATTCTAGTTTTGATTATTTGCATAGGTTTTGCTCTAGGGATTTAATTGTGGCCTAGTTTAGTAAAAGTTTTAGAAGTCCTAATTCACCCCCCCCCCTCTTAGGCGTCACCCGTTTCCTACAGACCCCCGACCCACGGTGCAGTCCAAACCACGGCGGGGACACAAGCTACGGCGAGCGATTACTATGGTCCTATGGCTCAAACCATGGAGCGGTATAAACTCCTATCGTCCAGAGAAGATTCCGCAAGCGAGAGGAGGGAGTTACCGTCAAGGATCACCGGTGAGAGCACGGCTGCGGCAGCGGTCGTCTCAGACGTCGATGGCGGCGCCCTTCTCGTGTCGCCCAGGGTGGTCTAGGTACAGCGAAAAGGGCAAAGGAGTGCGGCGCGGTGGGTTGAGGAGGAGGCGAGACGTGGTTGGGTTTTATACCCCGGTCGAGCTCGGTCAATGGCGGATCCGCGCGCGCGAGATGCTCGGAGCAGTCGGTTGAGGGAGGTGAGCGACGGCTGACACGCGGGCCCAACACGCAGCGAGCCAGCAAACGCGAGCGCGGGTGGGTGTCTGGCCAGTGGGGTCCCAGTGTCGGCGCGAAATGCAAACTGGGCTACGCAGTGGGTTTCTTCCAGTGGGCCAAATTGGGGTACCGAGGCCCATTTAGTTGGGTTTGTTTTTATTCTTTTATTTTCTATTCCTTTTCATTTTTCTCTATTTTCACATCCAAATTTGAATTCATGTTTAAATTCAGACTTTATGGCTCATCATTTACACTATATTTGTGCAGTTAAAAGTAGTAAGTTTAAGGATATTCATATTATTTATATTTTTATATCATTCCTCTTCTTCTTATTTTCAAAACCCTATTTTCAAATTTAGGGTTTAATTCAAATTCTAGTAATTATTGTCCCATTATTTTTATCCTTACTATTTTATTTAATGCACAAACATATAGAACTCCAACATGATGCATTTTTTATCAATTGTTTGAATTAACCTCTAAATTTTGTGTATGCTCTTTTTATGATGCAAATGAGGCACATAAAGTTGAGGAGATCTCTCTATTATTCTTTGTATACAACTTTGAGTGTTACACTAGTCCAATCAGAGAATAAAAAGGATAAAACAACTCTGAAAATGATTTTTAGTTTAGAAATAAATTCAGAAACTTGTATAATTCATATTAAATTCATTTTAACTCCAAATTAATCCATTCCAGTGGCAATAATTTTGTAATAATATTGTCTATCACCTAGTGTCGTTGTTTAGCCATGAAACTTCGATTAAAATTATTCACTTGAATTAATCTATACCAGGCATTAAATAACTTCGGAAATTCATAACTTAAAATCTATATCTCCAAAATTAATGATTCCTATTCCTAGAATCTTATTTTAATGTGTAGATTATTATGTGATTTTGTTTATATGTTTGGTGTGATGTTAATTTTGCCTACACCATGTTTGTCTGTATTGCTACGTTTAGCAGTGAGGTTACGTGTCATCTGAAGAGCAAAGTTGGTACCTGGAATCTCAAGTGCCAGGCAAGTTGTGCCCTTGATCACTTCTTTTTACCCAGTCATGTTCTAATTAATCATAATGATCTGCATAGGTTAATTTTGATGGGACCCAATAGGTTACCCTAGTTTGACTATCTTTATACCTTGTTCACCACTTAATTCTTGGGTAGTACCTGCTATTGCTTTATGTGGTTTTGGGTATAGAGATACATATTATTCATGATTATATTTTGTTATCAGTTGTTATTTATTGTTCATGATAAGATCATTATGTTAATTGGAACATGGAGAACCACCCGGGAAAATAGTGCTACCACAAGGGTTTAATGGGACGCCCTTGGCTGACTAACTAGGAAAGCTAGTGGAGGACTACCTTACCCGAAAGGGGCAAGGGCAGTAGGGGAGTGGTCAGTGTAGGGAGGTCCTCGGGTTGATTTTGCTGCGATGGTGGTCAGACGAGGGATTCCTGCATTGGAGCTTCCTATAAACTGTAGCGGGTTTTCTGAAGCTACTGGAACTTTGTAAAGGCCTCGTAGTGTTACCCTGCCTCGCCTCCTCGGTAGAGGTGTATGGGATTGGCCATCTCTTGGCAGATGGGTAACATGACTTGTGGGTAAAGATGCGCAACCTCTGCAGAGTGTAAAACTGGTATACTAGCCGTGCTCACGGTCATGAGCAGCTCGGACACTCACATGATTAAATTATGGAACTAAATTCAATTTGTCATATGCATTGCATCGCAGGTGAGGTTGTTACTTTTGTTTTACTACTTAATTGGGTTGGTATTTACTTATACTTAGTAACTGCTAATAAAATTTTGACCAACTTTAAAAGCAATGCTCAGCTCTAACCATCCTCTTTGGTAAGCCTTACACTTCACGTGAGCTCCCACCTTTGGTGAGTTCAAGCACATTATTCCCCACAACCTGTTGAGCTATGAACGTATGTGAGCTCACTCTTGCTGTCTCACACCCCCCCACACAGGTCAAGAACAGGTACCATAGGATGAGGCGCATGGAGGATGCTGTGACGAGTTCGTGAGAGGTCTAGGCCGTCGTCTGTCAGTCAACTTTGGGTTGCTGGACCGTTGTCTCCTTATAATGTAATTATTTATTTATTTTGTACAGAACTCCTATTATATAGTAAATATGTGACATTCGATCATGTGTCATGATTCATCATATGTGTGAGACTTGGTCCTAGCACACCTGGTGATTATGTTCGCGCCCGGGTCTTGGTGCCTCGAAACCCGGGTCTGACAGAAGTGGTATCAGAGGAATGTTGACTGTAAGACGAAACCTAGATAGAACTGGACAACCATTCTCTACTTACCTTTGCTACTCTGATTCTTTTCTAAACTTTTCTTAATCTTTTCTCATCTACTTCCGCTTCACTCTGATTATTCTTACCTTTTCATTCTAAAGAAAAATGTGGATTTCACACTTTGAAATCCTGTGCCTAAAGTGACCTTTAGAAATAGGGACCTACTCTTAGGAACAAAAACAAAACTATTTTTATAAATATCTATGAACTTGAATGTTTGTTCTTATGATACTTGTCTGATTTGGATCTTTGATTGAGTGTAATGAGTTGTAAAGTAATGTCCACAATTACATCTGCGTATACATATAGAAAAAAATGTTTATAAAATAACTAGATAAACTAGATTATCCCTCATTAAAGTATCTAGCCTAACAATGTCCATCTCTTCTTAAAAGATTCTATCCTACACTCATAGATCCACCTCATCTCGAAAGATCCTAACTTATCCTAATTAAAATATATCTAACTTAATAGATCCACCTTCTCTTAAAAGATACTCAATTACCCTAGTAGACCAATCTTATCTTGAAACTATTTTATCTCATCCTAATAGATCTAACTGACCTTGAAAGCTTCTACCTTATCCATACGGATTCATCTTGCCCTAATTAGTATATTTATTCCACTCTAGAATAACAATCACGAGCTGATCCAAAATTTATTTAGATCTTATCTAGTCTAAAATAGTCATATCAATATATACTCGATCTAATCTAGTTATACCAATCTGATCTAGATCCCACCTAATCTAACATGATCTAATCCAAATTGAGTTACTTAAATAAGTTAGATAATGTTGGCAACATAAATTTGGCCCTAATTCCATAAACATACCTTACCCTAAATTAATACCTTGGACTAACTCGTCTGTAAACAACAACCTAACCTACATCATAGGTTGCCCAACCCATTTATCCCAAAAAGCAATGTAAAACTCTGTTTAAACCTACCTACCCCGTGTACCTTGGCTATCCTAACTATTGGTCCCTAGAACTATGTCCTTAGCTCCGATGGAAACCTTAAGAATAAAGGCCAAAGAAGACCAACCACGACAAAGAAGGATAAGCATCAACTCAAATCTTCAAAGATCAAGCTAGATCACCGGATGAATCAGGATCCACAGTTCTGGATGAAGTCTTTCCTTATTATACTCTTCCTTGCCACAGCCTATACTTGCCATAACCGTACCTCATCTGACATAATAAATGGCTAGACATACATATCCATATAAAAAAAGAACTTTAAACAAAACTTTGATTCCAAAAGAAACCAAATGAGAAACTAAAATTCTAGACCAAACTTATTGTATCCCTTTTCTTACAAATCTCGGGGACGAGATTTCTATTAAGGGGGGTAGGATTTGTAAAGCCCATAATTGGTGGCAATATATATATATAATAAAATAAATAGTGTTTAGGGATTCTTGAAACTTGTGGATGTTATTTGATCTCCTCTGCTTTTGAATGTTCAATTAAATGGAATTAAGTTAGCCAAATATCAAATAAATAAATACAAAAAAATATGCGCTTCATGATGCTCTCGCGTTTTTGGTATTTGCATTTGAATTGTGAGACAAGTTCAAATTAAGAAATTAGAATTTGAAAATAGAAACAGAAAATAAAAGAGAATGGGAAATAAAATTTTCCTCCCATAAATAAAAATTAAGGAAAAGAATAAAAAAATACATAATATTGTAAATAGTAAAGTTTATATTAGGATTAATTTTGACACATGGAAACTTGAAGTTCAAAGACATGAGTTTGAATTTGAATTGGATGGCTAAAGTTTGAAATAGAAAAGATAAAAGAATAGAAGAAAAGAAAACGCCAGAACTGGCTTTGGGCCAAAACCACTTCCTGCGGCCCAACAACCCTGTTTCCAGCCCATGTGGACTAATGCACTTGCACTCACCGCCATGTGGGTCCGGCTCAGCATGCCACCTCCGCGAAACTCACTCTGTGTCCATGCGCTTGTTGCCTGACAAGCAGGGCCCAGGCGACAGCCTCTCTACCCATTCCCAGCACCCTGGCCGACCAGCTCCCGTCCTCCTTTCTCTCACAGCCATGTGGGCCCAAGTGGTCGGTCTTCTTCCTTGTCGGATTGCGTTCGCAAACGGCTGAGCGGAAATTGAGGGACTGCCCAACCAAACGGAATCCGCTGGTCTTGCGTTGAACCCGCCTGGATCCTTGTGTCCTTAGGATATATAAGCAGACCTTGGTGTTCTTCTCTGAACAGCTCAAACTGTCGCGAACCTGGGGTGAAGATCCAAGCTACCATGGGGATTTCGTGGATTTGCCCCGTCGGTTTCTCTGCGCCAGGTCTTGGTGTTTGGACCTGCTCCTTCGAGGGTCGGGAATAGGCCTGGGCGTGTCGCCGATGTACCTCAATGAGGTCTGTAGCTCAATCAGAAGGGAAATGGTGATCTGAGTGGCGCGCTTCTTCCATGGCTCGCCAGCTCGTCTGTGTACGCGCTCGCCAACGTCGCCCAGGTGTCGTGCTCATGTTATCCGCACGCATGGGAAGGCCTCTGGCGAGGATGTGCGTCCATCATCTACGACATCGCCAACCGCAACTCCCTCCGCGCCTCTGATCCCCAATGAATACCCGCGCTTGTGCCGCTGCCAGGTGGGGCCGCCTATGTCAGCTCCTTCCCCTCTGGCGTAACAAACTCCGCGCGCGATCTCCGGCTTCGTCCGTAGCTACCAGGGTTAGTTCACCGGCCGAGCTCGCACGTGCTTGGCGCTTGCCCTGTCCCTATAAATCAACGCGACCCTCGTCCTCCATGGCATAGGCTCCGTGCGTTGGTAAATGGAATGTGGCCATCGGGGAATCCATCACCAGAGCACTGATGAACGCCGCCGCCGCCATGAACTTAGACGATGCTGCGGCTTGGGATCTCGGTGATCGAGTGAGGGTGCTCTCTAGCGAATACCCGGATGCGGGGTCGTCGCACGCTGGCGCGAAAGGGCCATGGCGGCATGGCAATTGCTCGCCTGAGCAACACCACCGCGCCGGACCCGCTGGGTTCCATGGGCAGGAAGTCCTGCTATCCAAATCATGGTAATAATCCTCCATTGGCGTTCGCAATTCCTCTCTCCTTATTTTGCACTGATTATTCCGGTGGTTGGGGCTCGGGGCTGCCATGGAATCGGCCTGCGGCGTGGTCCGCCACCGTGCGGCTGGGTGTGGCCACCGCTCAGCTTACCTAGCAATGGGGAAGACGGGTTCTGTGCCGTCGCCACTGAGATTTGCGGCTCAGATTGGGTGTGGGTCTTCTGGCCGCGCACCTAGGTTTGGGGGCGAAACCGTGATCGTGGATCTCGGATCCTACGATCAATAGAGCGTACCGATTCGAGTCATCCACAGTTAATCAGAGCCCTCCATCTGAAATCGCACGACCGAGATCCACCAACAACCCCTTCGCCGCGGTCAATTTCTTAAAGAACCCCTGGCTTTCTTAAAAATAAAGCCCGCCATCTAGTGCGTGGGAAGCCTGAGTCTGGGCAATATTGCGAGTTAGCCCCTGGTCTTTCGCAGAATAGTGTCCCTAGTCCAATCAGAGACTAAAAAGGATAAAACAACTCAGAAAATGATTTTTAGTTTAGAAATAAATTCAGAAACTTGTATAATTCATATTAAATTCATTTTAACTCCAAATTAATCCATTCCAGTGGCAATAATTTTGTAATAATATTGTCTATCACCTAGTGTCGTTGTTTAGCCATGAAACTTCGATTAAAATTGTTCACTTGAATTAGTCTATACCAGGCATTAAATAACTTCAGAAATTCATAACTTAAAATCTATATCTCCAAAATTAATGATTCTTATTCCTAGAATCTTATTTTAATGTGTAGATTATTATGTAATTTTGTTTATATGTTTGGTGTGATGTTAATTTTGCCTACACCATGTTTGTCTGTATTGCTACGTTTAGCAGTGAGGTTACGTGTCATCTGAAGAGCAAAGTTGGTACCTGGAATCTCAAGTGCCAGGCAAGTTGTGCCCTTGATCACTTCTTTTTACCCAGTCATGTTCTAATTAATTATAATGATCTGCATAGGTTAATTTTGATGGGACCCAATAGGTTACCCTAGTTTGACTATCTTTATACCTTGTTCACCACTTAATTCTTGGGTAGTACCTGCTATTGCTTTATGTGGTTTTGGGTATAAAGATACATATTATTCATGATTATATTTTGTTATTAGTTGTTATTTACTGTTCATGATAAGATCATTATGTTAATTAGAACATGGAGAACCACCCGGGAAAACAGTGCTAACATAAGGGTTTAATGGGACGCCCTTGGCTGACTAACTAGGAAAGCTAGTGGAGGACTACCTTACCTGAAAGGGGCAAGGGCAGTAGGGGAGTGGTCAATGTAGGGAGGTCCTCGGGTTGATTTTGCTGCGGTGGCGGTCAGACGAGGGATTCCTGCATTGGAGCTTCTTATAAACTGTAGCGGGTTTTCTAAAGCTAGTGGAACTTTGTAAAGGCCTCGTAGTGTTACCCTGCCTCGCCTCCTCGGTAGAGGTGTATGGGATTGGCCATCTCTTGGCAGATGGGTAACATGACTTGTGGGTAAAGATGTGCAACCTCTGCAGAGTGTAAAACTGGTATACTAGCCATGCTCACGGTCATGAGCAGCTCGGACACTCACATGATTAAATTATGGAACTAAATTCAATTTATCATATGCATTGCATCGCAGGTGAGGTTGTTACTTTTGTTCTACTACTTAATTGGGTTGGTATTTACTTATACTTAGTAACTGCTAATAAAATTTTGACCAACTTTAAAAGCAATGCTCAGCTCTAACCATCCTCTTTGGTAAGCCTTACACTTCATGTGAGCTCCCACCTTTGACGAGTTCATGCACATTATTCCTCACAACTTGTTGAGCTATGAACGTATGTGAGCTCACTCTTGCTGTCTCACACCCCCCACACAGGTCAAGAATAGGTACCACAGGATGAGGCGCATTGTAACACCCTGAATTTGGGGGTATAAAATTTCTTTTCTAATATCCACCAAATTCAGGTGTTACCCTCTAAATCACTTGCTTTTCTTCTCTCTTTGTTGTTTCAAAATAATGGATATTAATTTTATTATATATATGCGTTTTTGGGTAGTAAAATAAAATCCTAGAGAAACTTTGATTGTTGTATTCATGTCGTTGCATAAGTGTTTATGAGTGCAAAGGTTTTTCGAACTGTAACGAATTATCTTGAGCGTGTTTCCGGAAACTTTCAGGAACCTTCGAAACGTTTCTTCGAGTATTAAATATGAATTTTAGTTTTTCTAATATTAACTAAATACATAAAATTTAGTATATGCGAAAACTACAAAATTTTGGAAACTCGGTAATATATATATATATCTTCCTCTCGGCGAAACTGTTCCAGATCTCGTGTCCTTTTTCGCGAGATCACCGAACCGCTCCTTCTCGCGAACGGCATGCTGCTCGCGTCGGCTAGCCTCATCTATCCCCGTCTACCCCCTTCGACGTCCACCTCGTCATCTTAGGCCCGCGGACCAGCTCTGACCGTCTTCGTCTAATTTTTATCCAACCCTGCCTACCACTCGTCTGACTCAGTCTCTGTCTTACACTGTCTTGCGCAATTCGTCGCGCAACCGTCTCTTTTGCTTGGTCAGAATGCGATTCCGCGATGAATTTGGCAAGCACCTCCCACACTTTCTTCTTTCTATATATATATAGACATCACCCTGTCATCGCATAACCCCTTGTCTCCCTCCCCAGATCCAGATCCAAATCACGCAGGAACAGGCATCCCATCCAGGCGGTTATTGGCCTTCTCACGTGCGCAGGTGAGTCCTTCCTCCCCACGTCCCTCTCTCCAGCCCCGTCGGTCGAGCGACCCCTTGGCCGACCCTCAGTCTCGCCGGACAGCCCCGCCCTGCTTCCCTGCGGTGGCCTAGCCAGCCCTGGCGGCCAGCGCCCTGGCGAGCTCCACTCTCAAGTAGCCATGGCCCCCCTGCCCAGCCCTTCCCTTGTCGAGTGGCCTCTGCAGATCCTCGCATCGCCGTGCTCCGAGTAGCCATTGCCGACGCTGCCTCCCATCGTGAAGCCCCACCCATCTCCTCTCTCCCTGAGCCCGCCCCTGTCGTGCGTCTCATCTCCTGCCCAGGTGCGGCACCCAGCTCCGCTCGATTTCCTCCCGGTCAAGCCCCTAGCGCAGCCCTACTCTAGCCCCTGCAATGGTGATTCCCCACCTGCATTCCCCTGCGTGGTCACGTTGTCTGTGTCTCGCCGCGGCAGGCTGGCCAGCCGGCAACGCCGAGCCCCTGGAGCTTGGCAGCCCCGCACCCTGGCCAGCGTGGCGCGCGCTCGCCCCTGCTGGGCGTGGCCTGGCGCAGCTCGCGGCGCGCGGCCGGCGACCAGCGGCTCGCGGCCAGCGGCACGCGGCCGACCGAGCTCACCCCTGCAGCCAGCGCGGGCCATGGCCCATGGCCCCGGCGAGATCCCTGCTAGCCGGACTCCTCTCCCTCTGTTCTCTGCTCTGTCCGTGGAAGAAGAAGCTCTGCTGTGTTTGTGCGATTGGGAAGAACGAGATGAGAAGAAGCCAACCGTGCAGTTGGGATCTGGGGAGATGCTAGCCACATTTGATCCCACTCATTTTGACTAGTTGTGGCTGAGATCCATGTGGCCCTTCGTGTGGCTTCGCTTTGACCAATACAATCGCGCCACATAATTTAAATTCGAGAGATGATATCTGTTCAATATAAATGGTGTCGTAAACCCGTCACGACTCGTTCCAGTCGCGTTAACTTCGTAATAACTTCAATTTCGTATTAGTAACATTATTTTAGTATGTCGCGGATCTTAAGTAATTAATAATTTGTTCATTCGATAGTGGTTAAAAATGACTTTCCAATTAAAACTAATGTATAGTTCTAACTTGTGCTTTACAAATATGTGTTAAATTGATTAATGCCAACTCAAACATTTTGAATTAATACTCGCTTAGTGTATGCGCGACATCTGTTTAAGTATTTCTCGTATGTCGCGCATGCTGTTCCGCGCGCGAGGGCGTCCTGGATCGCGCGTGCGGATCGTGCGCATCGCCGCGCGTTGTCCTCGCGCTAGGTCGCGTGTTTTCGTGCGTCGTCGCATATTATTCGTGCGCCGTTTGCGCGTCGTCGACATTCCTTCGCGCACCTCGTGTCGCGCGTCTGGTTCGCGTGTCACGTGTATCTCATGTGTCGATCACGTATGTCACGCGGTGTCTGCGCGTGATAATAATTGTTTTCGCCTATAAATACTTATGTTAATAATGATAATTTGTGGGTTCGCGTATTCTAAATAGTTAACTTAAGGTTTGCTCGACTAATAATTGTTAGATCAATATTCTGATTAGATTAAAAGTATAGTGTTCAACTTGCGCTTTGATAATAAACATTAACATGGTTAATATTATCTTAAATGCTTTTTATTTATTTAATACTTGTTTAGTTTAAGCACGACATCTAATTAGTTTTTCTCCGCCTGTCGCGTGGCCTGTTCCGCATGCGATGGCACGCTGTTTCGCGTGCCATTCTCGTGCTGCTTGTACTTCGTCGTCGTTCGTTCGCGCGTTTATGCCACTCGTCTGGTTCGCGTGTTGTCGCGTGCTGTTCGCGCGCGTCGTCACGCGTTAGTCGCACATGGTCACGTGTTGTCGTGCGCGTTGTCCGTGTGCCCCTTCGCGCATGCCGCAGGGTTGTTTCGCGTGTTGTCGCGCGTGCTAATTCACACTGTTCGCTCGCGTCGCCGCTCACATAAACTGCTATTCAGACGCTTTGATAAAATCGTTTTGCCGCATCGTTCATGTTAAATAATTAATTTCTTGTTTAGCGCCGGTTAGTTAAAATAATAGTTCGATCGAACCTGTTAAGCGATTATGCCGACTTAGACGTTATATTCAATATTTGATTAATATAAAACAATATAATTTGGTGGTACCCGTATGTCATGTTGTTTATAAATTTAGTATATGTTTAAATATAGTGAGTCCTATGCGTCGTGTTCATAAATATAATCTGACCAGTTTAAAAATGTGGTTTACAATCAAATTACAATCCCAATTAATGCCACATTAGATATTTCTTTAGAGTATCCTCCGTAAACGATCTATATTAATTAGAATCGGCCTAGAACATAGATTACACGTTTATTATGCAAACCTTCTGACAACCATACCGTCTCAACCATAGTTTCGATTTTAGTGTTTATTTCCTCGCGTGACTGTAGAAGCGATCTCTATTTCATAGTACACGTTTTCATAATGGTTTCCATTGTATGTTGTAATGTTCTTATACCAGTATATGTTTGTTTGTCTATGTCTGTTCGTATTCGCTGCGCGTCGCGAATAGATTGCAATCTATTCCCGAGCTTCGAGGAATCGACGGTCAAGCTTCGACGACCAAATGATCCAGTTCTTCGAGTTCTACGAGATCGAAGACCCTGAGCATCTGTTTGGTGAAGGCAAGTGTCCTCTGACCCATTATGTCCCATTTACTTTATAATACACTGTCCCGCATACTATGAACAACCTAAGGATTTACTAGCTTTCTATTTACCTGGTCCTTGATTTACCTTTTGGGTTACTATGGTTAGCTACATGCTAGCGCTTTACTTTAATCAATGAACATGATGAGATACAATGATGATACTATGATTTTATTCTAGATATGATGATATACTTGTGGCATTTAGGGGACTCGGGCCTTTTCCCTGAGTACCTCTCCGTAAGGACCTGTTCGTGGAGTGACCACCCGGGATAACAGTGCAACCATGAGGGTGAAATGGGACGCCCTTAGCTAATTAATTAGAGGAACTAGAGGTGTAGTTGCTTTGCCGTCGTGTCGTCAATGGGGTCCAGGCACAGTGCTTGCTCTGCCGAGGTTGGGTGCCGAGGTTCTTTCAATTTGCTTTTGTTAGTCACCCTCCTGCGGGGAGGGGTACTGTGTTTATCAAACTGGAGAAACCTAACGGGCGGCTATGACCTCTAGGGAATCTTTGTAAAGGCTACGTAGTGATACCTTGTCGGACCACCTAGGAAGTGATCAATGGGGAGTCATGATCCCCGGGCAAAACGGGAATCACGACTCATGGGTAAAGTGTGCGACCTCTGCAGAGGGTAATGAAACTGATATATCAGCCGTGCTCACGGTTAAGAGCAGCCTTGGGATCCTCTTTGATTAGAGATACAGATGGTTCGAGATACAATGGTTCTTTTTATTATTTCGGTTCGATGATGATAATGAGGTTTCCTCGATGAGGAAATGGTTCACGGGTTGGTTATATGATAAAACTTGGCTTCCATTAATAATAAATACCTGACCAACTAAAAGCAATCCGCTTTGACCTTAACCCCACATAAAGCTAGTCCACTTTAGCCAAACAGGACATTTGCTGAGTACGTTGATGTGTACTCACCCTTGCTTTCACAAAACACCAGGTTGCCTTCGGTGCAATCTATGCTCAGGTAAAGAAGAAGGCGTCGAGGTGGATCTTCAGAAGTTCTAGGACTTCGACGAGTTCGAGGATTAGGCTAGCGACCTCCCCCAGTCAGCTGCCTGTGGTGGGTTTATTTACGTTGGCTACGTTTCTATTCTGTGTACTTTGATTATATTATGTAAATGACTCTAATCTTTATATTATTACTTACTCTTTATTGTTATTCGAAGCATTGTGCTATGATGAGTCATTTATGTAATCGCCGTGTACGTGAATTTCTGATCCTGGCACGTACATGGTTCGCATTCGGTTTACCTTCCAAAATCGGGTGTGACACGCATGGAGGATGCTGTGACGAGTTCGTGAGAGGTCTAGGCCGTCGTCTCCCAGTCAACTTTGGGTTGCTGGACCGTTGTCTCCTTATAATGTAATTATTTATTTATTTTGTACAGAACTCCTATTATGTAGTAAATATGTGACATTCGATCATGTGCCATGATTCATCATATGTGTGAGACTTGGTCATAGCACACCTGGTGATTATGTTCGCGCCCGGGTCTTGGTGCCTCGCAACCTGGGTGTGACAGCGCGCCTGTTCAGTTTGTTGGCAAACAGTGCGCCCGTGCCGAGCGGCGCACTGTACTCATCATCCCTTCTACGAGAGGCTTCCCCTGCACGCCGAGGATACAGAGATCTCGGGTGTCAGGGCACTAGAAGATTGCTCCAGCAGCAAACATTTGTAAACCCAAGTGCTATATTCTTTATGTCCCTGGGCCCACATGTCGGGGCCTAGTACCTTTGTGCATGCCCCCCTTCAGCTATAAATGGGGAGACATGCGACATTACAAACAGACCCAATCTTAGGCTCACTCAGACACTCACAAGTTCATACAAGCTCACGAGCAATACATCACACAGTGGAGTAGGGTGTTACGCTCCGGCGCCTGAACCACTCTAAATCCTTGTGTTCTTGTGTTCTACCCGTCTTCCCGACTAACAAGCAAAACACCTAGGCCCCTCCTCATCTTAGGATTTAGGGCGAGTACACTCCGCCACCCGGCCGGAGATTTGCTCTCCAACATTTGGTGCGCCAGGTAGGGGCTAGGCATTAGGTTTTTGCTTGTCACCTTGCCCAAGCATGATGGTGCAAATCGTTGAGCACCGTGCCGAGACTTCGGTGGATGTCGCGGTGGAGGAAGAGGATGCTTCCTCCACGCCGCAAGTTCCCAACCACCCTGTGCCAGGCACTGCTGCTGTGCACACCGCACGGCAGCACACGGCTGCACAGACGTCCCGAACTCCATCGAGGGCGACTCCGGTGTAACACCCTGAATTTGGGGTATAAAAATTTCTTTGCTCATATTCACGAATTCAGGTGTTACTCCTCTCTTCACATCTTTCCCAATCTCCTCTTTCTCTTTTCTATAGAAGAAGAGTGGTTATTTTTAATTGTAAATGTAATTATAATCTAGTAGGTTAAACCCTAAGGGAACAATGGTTGTTGCGTCATGTTAGAAAGCATTTGTTCTTTTTGTTTGATGAATGGGTTGCTTAATCTTTCATCTAATCATTTATTTGCACATAATGTCAAACTGAAATAAATAGAAAAGAGAAAGAAAAGAAAAGAAAAAGAGAAATAGATTTCAGCCCACCTCTCCTCCCTGGCCCATCTCGGCCGGCCCAGCCGCCCCCCTTCCCCCCCCCCTCTCTTTCCCCCGCTCGGCCCACCCGCGCGCCCAGCCAGCGCCGCCAGCCCAGCTAGCCCAGCTGCGCGCCCGCTGCCGCTGGTCAGTGGGGCCCGCGTGCCAGCCCCGCGCGCGCGACGGCCGCGCGGGCCAGCTCCGCGCTGTGGCCCAACCAGCGAGCCAGCCCAACGCCCCCCCCCTCGCCTGCGATCGGCCCAGTGGCCAGCACGCCCAGCGCGCCGCGGCCCAGCAGCGTGCGTTGCGCGCACGCGCACGCCCGCGCGAGGAGACGCGCCCAGCGCGCCTGCTGCCGCCGCCGCCAGTGGGTCCCACGCGCCAGGACGCAGGGAGCACTGTTTTTCTTCCCCAAAACGACTCTGCGCAGTTTTTCTCGCCCACGACGCCTCCAAAAACAAACCACTCGCGATCCCTGCGCAGTTCTCGCCCAACACTGCCTCGCCTCGGCCTCGCTCTTCGCCTCGCCGAACCGCCGCCCGGAGCGCCGCCGTCGCTGTGCAGGTTGCCTGTCTCTCGCCGTCGAGGTGAGCTCGCCCCGCCCTCTCTCTCCTTCCCCATTCTCTCTCTCCCCCCTCGACGGACTCTCCCTGCAGCCCGGCGTCGCGGCCAGGGGGACCTGCGCAGCGGCTCGCCACTGCCATGGACTCCCCTCCGGCCAGCACACAGCCCAGCTCCCTTGCGCGCGACTGGACTCCCTGCCGTCGCAAATCGCAGCGCGCAGCGAGCCCGGTGCCTGGCGTGCAAGCCCCGCGCGCCCTCACCTTGTTCCTGTGCGCAGCCGCTCTTCTCTTGTCCTCTCTTTCCCCGAACGCCGACGTAGCAGCCACGCCGATGTCGCAGCCTCGCCCCTGTGCGTCGCAGCCGGGTCGCTGCGCGCTCGCTGCACGCCCAGCACCCCCGCCGTGGCTAGCTAGGGTGAACGAATCGCCGAGCCCGACCCCGCCGACGTCCCTGCAGCCCGCTCCGTCCGTTCGTCTACCATCGTCGTGCCTCGCTACTGTTACCTAGCGCGTCGCGTACTCGTCAAGTCTCACGCGTGCAATTTCGCACGTGATCACGGGTATCGCGCGCGCCGTCGTCGTTGTTTGCAGAGTCCTCGCGCTGTTTCGCGCGTGTCGCGCGCGCAATCTGCGCGCATTAATTAATCACTTCGCTATAATCGTTCGTACGCGTTAGTCAATTAATCTTCGTATTAATCATTGATTAATTGATAATCCATTTTATCTAAAATATCCCACCCAATTAATTTATGTCAACTAAGTTGAACTTAGAAAAATATAGTTTTCGCGTTTAAGCGTAATATAAGTTGTCCGTTCGTCACGTCATTATTTAGCCGCGGATTGTTAACTATTCGATGTGTCGTGCGTCGCGCAACTAGTGCGTGCGCTCGCGTTCGTTTGCGCGCAGTGCGTCGACGGGACTCCGTCTACCCTTCGTCTACCCCTAGACGACTCTCGTCTACCCCCCGTCTACCCCTCGTCTAACCCCCGTGTGCGTTCGTGTCGTTCGCCAGCGCCCGCACGTCGCGCAATAAATCGTCGAGTGCTGTTCGCGCGCGTTGCGCGTGCTGTTCGCACGTGTCGTCGTGCGTTCTTCGCACGTTAATAATTCGCCTCACCTAGAATAGCTCGCGCTAATTAAATAGATATTTAAAACAACGGTTACTCGAGTAGCAAATTAAATCGGGACTAAGTAGTGATTTTACTTAGCGTACGATTAATGTCTGTCAATATGATTAAGCCAAATTAAATATTTTAATTCATATTCGCTTAGTGTAAACGTGATATCCCTCGGCCGTAGCGTCAGTCGTCGCGGTTCCGTTCTCGCGTAGTCGTAGATGCGAATTCTATGTCGCGTGCATATTCATTTGATCTATATTGTTGAGTGGTGTACTGTTTTCTGCTATTTCAAGAATGTTGGATGTATGTTTGCACTCGCGTAGATATCGGGCCGTTCGTGGAGTCTGAGGGAATTGCAGAAGAAGACCCTGAGCAGCAGCGGCTTGGTAAAGGCAAGTGTCCTCTGACCCATTATGTCCCATTTACTTTATAATACACTGTCCCGCATACTATGAACAACCTAAGGATTTACTAGCTTTCTATTTACCTTGTCCTTGATTTACCTTTTGGGTTACTATGGTTAGCTACATGCTAGCGCTTTACTTTAATCAATGAACATGATGAGATACAATGATGATACTATGATTTTATTTTGGTTATGATGATATACTTGTGGCACTTAGGGGACTCAGGCTGTTTCCTGAGTACCTCTCCGTAAGGACCTGTTCGTTGAGAGACCACCCGGGATAACAGTGCAACCATGAGGGTGAAATGGGGCGCCCTTAGCTAATTAATTAGAGGAACTAGAGGTGTAGTTGCTTCGCCGTCGTGCTGTCAATGGGGTCCAGGCATAGTGCTTGCTCTGCCGAGGCTGAGTGCCGAGGTTCTTTCGTTTTGCTTTTGTTAGTCACTCTCCTGCGGGGAGGAGTACTGTGTTTATCAAACTAGAGAAACCTAACGGGCGGCTATGATCTCTAGGGAATCTTTGTAAAAGCTACGTAGTGATACCCTGTCGGACCACCTAGGAAGTGATCAATGGGGATTAGCTCTCCCCGAGCAAAACGGGAATCACGACTCATGGGTAAAGTGTACGACCTCTGCAGAGGGTAGTGAAACTGATATATCAGCCGTGCTCACGGTTAAGAGCAGCCTTGGGATCCTCTTTGATTAGAGATACAGATGGTTCGAGATACAATGGTTCTTTTTATTATTTCGGTTCGATGATGAAAATGAGATTTCCTCGATGAGGAAATGGTTAACGGGTTGGTTATATGATAAAACTTGGCTTCCACTAAGAATAAATACCTGACCAACTAAAAGCAATCTGCTTTGACCTTAACCCCACATAAAGCTAGTCCACCTCAGCCAAATGGGGCATTTGCTGAGTACGTTGATGTGTACTCATCCTTGCTTTACCACAAAACACCAGGTTGTCCACATTGCAACCACTGCTCAGGAGAAGATGAAGTCGTGGAAGGAGACTTCCAGGAGTTCCAAGACTACGACGAGTTTTAGGTGTGGGTTGGCGGCAACCCCCAGTCAGTTGCCTGTGAAGGCCTTATCTTTACTGTGTTTCGCTTAGCACTTTGATTTATCCGTTAAGTTGATGACTATGTGGATGTCTCTGACTCTGTGATGTAATAAGTTAATACCCTTTTATGTTATTATTCGAGCACTGTGCGATGATGTTCATTTATGTAATCGTTGTGTACGTGAGTTCTGATCCTGGCACGTACATAGTTCGCATTCGGTTTACCTTCCAAAACCGGGTGTGACATAAGTGGTATCAAAGCTGTGCTGACTGTAGAACCGCTGACCTAGGGTAGCACTGGTCGTACTAAGGACTATTGACCTTCACTCTCACCTTGACCTCTGGTGTCACTTCAAAAGTCGGTCATCTCGACCAACCATATGTTTTACTACACACATATATATATATAATATATCATACCTTGCTAAAATTTTATTTTGTTCTGGCTATGGTTTACTCACTTGTCATATTAGTTCTGTTCTTACTCTTATGCTTACGGTGTCTTTTGTAGATGGCTCGTCTTAGACACACTGCTCGTAAGTCGGTGATCCCTTTCCTGCCGTCTCGCCTTGCGGAGCGTCCTCTGCGCCGCACCGTGTCCGGCCAGTCGAGTCACCTGGAGAGGCTGCACCACCGCCTGCGTGAGGAGCAGGAGCGCCAGCGTCAGCACAGGGAGCAGCAGGGCTCTTCCTCTCCACCTGAGCAGGAGGTAGAGTCCGTGAGGCGTCGTTCCCCTGTTCCTCAGCTGGAGGCGCCTCCTTCACCACCACGGGACACCTCGGCTGCTGGAGGAGGTCCTGGAGGAGACCCCAACGATGACGATAGCGGCTCGAACCACAACATTGAGTCCTCTGAGCCGCAGGAGGCGGAGGGATGGGTCGCCCGACCCATCACCCGTGACGCCGCTCGCGGTTGTCACTTCCACGACGCACTCGACACCTTGTTGCGCCGGGCTTTCGACCGGCACACCTGGTCGATCGAGTATCATTGTGTAGTCTACCAGCACAGTCGCGGGAGGTACCCGGACCGCTGGGAGGCTACCTGCCTAGTTCGCTGTCCGGAGGATGATCTCCAGGGTGCAGAGGCCTTTTCGGAGCATTATTCCATCTCCGAGAGGGACACTGCAGAGGCGGCTATGCAGGACGCAGCACGGCGTGCACTCTCCCAGTACTGTTCCTTATTCGGTGGGGTGGCCGACGGTCTTAACCTTAGGTACTACCCCCCGCCGCCCTACTGGTAACACAGAGAGTGTGGTTGTCTCGCCCATTGGTGAGGATAACCCTAGGTTGAGCAGCACAGTCAACCTAGTCGCGGTGCTTAACACCGAGCTAGATCATTCTCTGGACGAGCTGAGCAGGGCTCGGACGGAGATTGCTGAGTTGCGTGCTGAGCTGGCAGAGCGCCGCCACCAGGAGGGTGGTTCTCCCGCTCCTGTTGGGACTCAGCACCCTTATCGCTCGCCGCCACGTGGTCACCACACTTATGGTTCCCCTGCCTGTAGGACCAGGATAGATCTGGATCCTTAGATCGTTAGCGTCAGAGTTTGTAATAATTCTTAAGTCAGATGTCTTAGTCTTAGATAGTTAGTTTAGTTTGCTTATTAGTTGCTCCTATTCAGTTTAGTTTGCTTATCAGTTGCTTACATGCTTGTTATGATGAACTTGTGCTGGATTTGAATCTTTGTAATGACTGTTGCCAACATGTGGGTTTCCCCTGCAGTTTGGCTTAGCTAGTGATGTCAATGAAGTCAATTATTTAGTTGGGAAACCATTTACTTCTACTTTTCTTTTTATCCGAGAAGCTGTATTGGATCGTAATGAGGATCAGTGAAGTTCTTTGTTCACTCAGTGCCATGAAGAATTCTGTATACCCTTTTCTTATGCTGAAGGATTGTAAGATCAATGCTGATGTGTGAATGTCTTTCACAGATGTCTGACAATAGGCGCCGATGTAACAGGCGTGTTCAGCAAGAGCAGCGTGCCCAGCAGGAGGAACATTGGAGGTAGCCTCCCCCGCCACCCCCGATGATAGTGGAGCAGATGTTCTTGATGCAAACTCAGGCAGTGCAGGCTATTGGGCAGACTCTAGCCGCCATGCAGCAGGCTCAACAACAACCTCAACCCCAGTTGCAAGTGCAGATACCCCAGATGCCACGGGACAAACGTGGCGAGTTCATGAGAGGGCACCCTCCTACCTTCGCGCACTCTGCCGACCCCATGGATGCAGAAGACTGGCTGCGTGCAGTGGAAAGGGAACTGCGCACCGCCCAATGTGACGATAGGGAGAAGGTCCTGTATGGTCCCCGCTAGCTAAGGGGAGCAGCCCAGTCCTGGTGGGAGTCTTACCTCGCCACCCATGCTGACCCCGAAGCCATCACTTGGGAGGAATTCAGCGAGAGTTTCCGCAGGTACCATGTTCCAGAGGGTCTGATGATCGTGAAGAGGGAGGAGTTTCTGGCTCTGAAGCAGGGACCCCTATCTGTTAGTGAATACAGGGACAGGTTTCTACATCTATCTCGTTATGCACCTGAAGACGTCAACACTGATGCTAAGAGGCAGTACAGGTTCATGAGGGGTTTGGTGGATCCCCTGCATTACCAGCTGATGAACCACACCTTCCCCACCTTCCAGCACCTGATTGATAGGGCAATCATGACCGAGAGGAAGCGCAAGGAAATGGAAGATCGGAAGCGCAAGATGAGTGGACCGCAGTCCGGGAGCAACAGCCGCCCCCGCTTCTCAGGCAGTTCATCTCAGCAAGGCAAGCATGGTCACCCACAGGGATATCAGCATCAGAGTCAGTGCCCGTATCAGCAGCAGTCTCAGAGGCAGTACCCACAGCAGCAACAGTATCGTCAGAACAGCCAGCAGGGAGGTAACCAGTATCAGAGGCAGAACAACCAGGCACCTCGCCTTCCTGTCCCAGCAGCGAATCAGAACAACCAAGCAGCCCCAGCACAAGGAGGAGGCAGGGGATGCTTCCACTATGGAGAACAAGGCCATTGGGCGATGCATTGCCCAAAGAAGATGGCACAGCAGCCGACCAACCCCAATGCTCCAGCAAGGCAAGGTGTACCTCAACAGGCAGCAGGTAATCGTGGCCAAGCGTACAACCGTGGAAAGGTGAACCACTTGGAGGCCGAAGCGATCTAGGATGCACCAGATGTGGCAGTAGGTATGTTCTCAGTCGAATCTCATCCTGCAAAAGTGCTATTTGATACTGGTGCAACTCATTCGTTTGTCACTGCAACATGGGTAGAAATGCATAACATCTCAGTAGAGGCAATGATGCCGCCCATGAGGATTAATTCGGTCGGTGGTAAAGTGCAAGCAGATAAAATATGCTCAAATATAAGGGTGGACATAAGGGGGATAGGGTTCCCCAGCGATCTAATAGTAATAGACACCCCTGGGGTAGATGTCATCCTAGGGATGAACTGGTTAATGAAGTATGAAGCGAATGTTAGCTGTGACAAGAGGACCGTAACATTGAAGTCCCCACTCGGAGATAAGGTAGTGGCTGAGCTAAGGATACCTAAAACAACGAAGGGAGATTGTCACCAGATTTCGGTTGATAGCAAGGAGGCCAACCCGCTCGAGGCTATCAAAGTTGTATCGGACTTTCCGGATGTGTTTCCCGGGGAGCTAACGGGCATGCCACCCGAGAGAAAAGTCGAATTTGCCATAGAGCTTATCCCTGGTACCGCCCCCCATTTCTAAAAGAGCCTATCGAGTGTCTGGACCAGAATTGGTGGAACTCAAGAAGCAGATTGATGAACTGTTAGAAAAGGGTTACATCAGACCAAGTACCTCGCCTTGGGCCGCTCCAGTATTGTTTGTAGAGAAGAAAGATGGTACCAAACGGATGTGCATAGATTACAGAGCCCTGAATGAAGTCACTACTAAGAACAAGTACCCTCTACCAAGAATAGAAGATCTGTTTGACCAGCTCATAGGTGCCAGAGTATTCTCGAAGATAGATCTGAGATCAGGTTACCATCAACTCAGAATCCGACCCTCAGACATACCGAAGACAGCATTCATCACCAAGTATGGGCTATATGAGTATACAGTTATGTCCTTTGGTTTGACAAATGCGCCAGCCTTCTTTATGTATCTGATGAACAGTGTGTTCATGGACTACCTAGACAAGTTTGTGGTAGTGTTCATCGATGATATTCTCATATATTCTCAAAGTGAGGGAGAACATGTGGAGCATTTGAAGATGGTATTGCAAAGGCTACGAGAGCATCAGTTGTATGCCAAGCTGAGTAAATGCGAGTTCTGGATTCATGAAGTCTTGTTTTTGGGTCACATCATAAACCAAGATGGGTTAGCCGTGGATCCAAAGAAAGTAACAGATATCCTGAACTGGAAAGCACCGAAGGATGTTCGTGGAATCAAGAGTTTCATTGGGATGGCCGGATACTATAGGCGTTTCATTGAAGGCTTTTCAAAGATTGCTAGACCAATGACAGCGTTGCTAGCGAAGAAAGTTGAGTTTAAGTGGACCCAAAAGTGCCAAGAGGCATTTGAAGAACTGAAGAATAGATTGACTACAGCACCTGTGTTAGTTCTGCCTAATGTTCACAAGCCATTCTCGGTATACTGCGATGCTTCCTACACCGGATTGGGATGTGTGCTAATGTAAGAAGGAAGAGTTGTAGCATACTCATCTCGACAGCTGAAGATCCATGAGAAAAATTATCCCACACACGACCTGGAATTGGCAGCAGTGGTTCATGCTTTAAAGACATGGAGACATTACCTATATGGGCAGAAGTGCGACATCTACACAGATCATAAAAGTCTGAAATACATATTCACCCAGTCAGAGTTAAACATGAGGCAGCGAAGATGGTTGGAATTGATCAAAGACTACGAGTTGGAGATACATTACCATCCAAGCAAAGCTAATGTTGTTGCAGATGCTCTGAGCAGGAAGAGTCAAGTCAATATGATGGCCACGTACCCAATGTCACATGAGTTAGCCAAGGAGTTCGACAGACTGAGTCTCGGTTTTCTGAACAGTACGCAAGGAGTAACAGTGGAGTTAGAACCTACCCTAGAGCGGGAGATCAAAGAAGGGCAGAAGGATGATGAAAACATCAACAAGATCCGGCAGCTGATCTTAGAAGGAAGAGGCAAAGACTTCCGAGAGGATGAAGGGAGAGTAATATGGTTCAAGGACCGATTGTGTGTTCCCGATATCAAACCTATTCGGGAGCTGATCCTCAAGGAAGCTCATGAGACAGCTTACTCCATACATCCTGGAAGTGAAAAGATGTATCAGGATTTGAAAAGGAGGTTTTGGTGGTATGGCATGAAAAGAGAAATCGCAGAATATGTCGCCATCTGCGATAGCTGTCAAAGAACCAAAGCAGAGCATCAGAAGCCTGTCGGACTGTTGCAGCCACTGCAAATTCCTCAGTGGAGGTGGGATGAAATCGGGATGGATTTTATAGTTGGCCTGCCTCGTACCCGGGCCGGCTATGATTCCATCTGGGTGGTTGTGGACCGCTTAACAAAGGTGGCCCATTTCATACCTGTGAAGACAACATACACCGGAGCAACATTAGCTGAGTTATACATGTCCCGGATCGTCTGCCTGCATGGTGTGCCGAAGAAGATAGTGTCAGATCGAGGAACACAGTTCACCTCTCATTTTTGGCAGCAACTACAAGAAGCCTTGGGCACGCATCTGAACTTCAGCTCGGCTTATCACCCGCAGACAGACGGTTAGACTGAAAGAACTAATCAGATCCTAGAAGATATGCTGAGAGCCTGTGCGTTGCAAGACAAGTCAGGATGGGACAAAAGGTTACCTTATGCAGAATTCTCCTACAACAATAGTTACCAGGCCAGCTTGAAGATGTCACCGTTTCAGGCGCTCTATGGACGGAGTTGTAGGACTCCGCTGCATTGGGACCAACCTGGAGAGAGACAAGTGTTTGGCCCCGACATTTTGCTTGAAGCCAAAGATAATATCAAAATGGTTCGGGAGAATCTGAAGATAGCACAATCAAGGCAGCGAAGCTATGCTGATAGAAGGAGAAGAGAACTGAGTTTTGAAGTGGGAGATTACGTCTATCTGAAGGTGTCACCTATCAGAGGAGTCAGAAGGTTCGGAGTCAAGGGCAACCTAGCACCCAGGTACGTTGGACCATATCAGATTCAAGCAAAGCGTGGAGAAGTGGCCTACCAGCTCAACCTACCAGAAAGTTTTTCGGCAGTGCACAATGTGTTCCACGTGTCGCAATTGAAGAAGTGTCTGCGAGTACCAGAAGAATAGTTGCCAGTGGAGGACTTGGAAGTCCAAGAGGATCTGACATACATAGAGAAGCCAACACAGATTCTGGAGTTTGCAGACAGAGTCACCCGGAGGAACACCATCAGAATGTGCAAAGCTAGATGGGGCTATCACTCTGAGGAAGAAGCAACCTGGGAACGAGAAGATGATCTAAAGCCAAATACCCCGAACTCTTTGCTGACCAACCTTGAATCTCGGGGCGAGATTCTTTTAAGGGGGACAGGTTTGTAACACCCTGAATTTGGGGTATAAAAATTTCTTTGCTCATATTCACGAATTCAGGTGTTACTCCTCTCTTCACATCTTTCCCAATCTCCTCTTTCTCTTTTCTATAGAAGAAGAGTGGTTATTTTTAATTGTAAATGTAATTATAATCTAGTAGGTTAAATCCTAAGGGAACAATGGTTGTTGCATCATGTTAGAAAGCATTTGTTCTTTTTGTTTGATGAATGGGTTGCTTAATCTTTCATCTAATCATTTATTTGCACATAATGTCAAACTGAAATAAATAGAAAAGAGAAAGAAAAGAAAAGAAAAAGAGAAATAGATTTCAGCCCACCTCTCCTCCATGGCCCACCTCGGCCGGCCCAACCGCCCCCCTTTCCCCCCCCCCCTCTCTCTCTTTCCCCCGCTCGGCCCACCTGCGCCCCCAGCCAGCGCCGCCAGCCCAGCCAGCCCAGCTGCGCGCCCGCTGCCGCTGGTCAGTGGGGCCCGCGTGCCAGCCCCACGCGCGCGCGCGACGGCCGCGCGGCCCAGCTCCGCGCTGCGGCCCAACCAGCGAGCCAGCCCAACGCGCCCCCCCCCCCCCCCGCCTGCGCTCGGCCCAGTGGCCAGCACGCCCAACGCGCCGCGGCCCAGCAGCGTGCGTTGCGCGCACGCGCACGCCCGCGCGAGGAGACGCGCCCAGCGCGCCTGCTGCGGCCGCCGCCAGTGGGTCCCACGCGCCAGGACGCAGGGAGCACTGTTTTTCTTGCCCAAAACGACTCTGCGCAGTTTTTCTCGCCCACGACGCCTCCAAAAACGAACCGCTCGCGATCCCTGCGCAGTTCTCGCCCAACACTGCCTCGCCTCGGCCTCGCTCTTCGCCTCGCCGAACCGCCGCCCGGAGCGCCGCCGTCGCCGTGCAGGTTGCCTGTCTCTCGTCGTCGAGGTGAGCTCGCCCCGCCCTCTCTCTCCTTCCCCATTCTCTCTCTCCCCCCTCGACGGACTCTCCCTGCAACCCGGCGTCGCGGCCAGGGGGACCTGCGCAGCGGCTCGCCCCTGCCACGGACTCCCCTCCGGCCAGCGCGCAGCCCAGCTCCCTTGCGCGCGACTGGACTCCCTGCCGTCGCGAATCGCAGCGCGCAGCGAGCCCGGTGCCTGGCGTGCAAGCCCCGCGCGCCCTCGCCTTGTTCCTGTGCGCAGCCGCTCTTCCCTTATCCTCTCTTTCCCCGAACGCCGACGTAGCAGCCACGTCGATGTCGCAGCCTCGCCCCTGCGCGTCGCAGCCGGGTCGCTGCGCGCTCGCTGCACGCCCAGCACTCCCGCCGTGGCTAGCTAGGGTGACCGAATCGCCGAGCCCGACCCCGCCGACGTCCCTGCAGCCCGCTCCGGCCGTTCGTCTACCATCGCCGTGCCTCGCTACTGTTACCTAGCGCGTCGCGTACTCGTCAAGTCTCACGCGCGCAATTTCGCACGTGATCATGGGTATCGCGCGCGCCGTCGTCGTTGTTTGCAGAGTCCTCGTGCTGTTTCGCGCGTGTCGCGCGCAGCAATCTGCACGCATTAATTAATCACTTCGCTATAATCGTTCGTACGCGTTAGTCAATTAATCTTCGTATTAATCATTGATTAATTGATAATCCATTTTATCTAAAATATCCCACCCAATTAATTTATGTCAACTAAGTTGAACTTAGAAAAATATAGTTTTCGCGTTTAAGCGTAATATAAGTTGTCCGTTCGTCACGTCATTATTTAGCCGCGGATTGTTAACTATTCGATGTGTCGTGCGTCGCGCAACTAGTGCGCGCGCTCGCGTTCGTTTGCGCGCAGTGCGTCGACGGGACTCCGTCTACCCTTCGTCTACCCTAGACGACTCTCGTCTACCCCCGTCTACCCCTCGTCTAACCCCCGTGTGCGTTTGTGTCGTTCGCCAGCGCCCGCACGTCGCACAATAAATCGTCGAGTGCTGTTCGCGCGCGTTGCACGTGCTGTTCGCACGTGTCGTCGTGCGTTCTTCGCACGTTAATAATTCGCCTCACCTAGAATAGCTCGTGCTAATTAAATAGATATTTAAAACAACGGTTACTCGAGTAGCAAATTAAATCGGGACTAAGTAGTGATTTAACTTAGCATACGATTAATGTCTGTCAATATGATTAAGCCGAATTAAATATTTTAATTCATATTCGCTTAGTGTAAACGTGATATCCCTCGGCCGTAGCGTCAGTCGTCGCGGTTCCGTTCTCGCGTAGTCGTAGATGCGAATTCTATGTCGCGTGCATATTCATTTGATCTATATTGTTGAGTGGTGTACTGTTTTCTGCTATTTCAAGAATGTTGGATGTATGTTTGCACTCGCGTAGATATCGGGCCGTTCATGGAGTCTGAGGGAATTGCAGAAGAAGACCCTGAGCAGCAGCGGCTTGGTAAAGGCAAGTGTCCTCTGACCCATTATGTCCCATTTACTTTATAATACACTGTCCCGCATACTATGAACAACCTAAGGATTTACTAGCTTTCTATTTACCTTGTCCTTGATTTACCTTTTGGGTTACTATGGTTAGCTACATGCTAGCGCTTTACTTTAATCAATGAACATGATGAGATACAATGATGATACTATGATTTTATTTTGGTTATGATGATATATTTGTGGCACTTAGGGGACTCAGTGAAAGGGAAATGTGCCCTTGGGCCATTTCTAAGTATTTTGGTGATTGAGTGCCAACACATGTGCTTAATTGTGAATTTATGTACACGGATGAACAAGGTGCAAATCATTAAGTAAAGGTATGTTTCTAAGCCTTAGTACATTGGTTTTGTGTACTAATATATTTGTCTAAGTGTTAGAAACAGGAAGAAGGAGAAAAGGACTTGGCTGTGTGCAGCCAAGACCTAGCTCGGTCTGGAGCACCGGACTGTCCGGTGTGCACCGGACAGTGTCCGGTGCGCCAGACTGACTCGACTCGAACTGGCCGCTCTCGGGATTTTGGCCGGCGGCGTACGGCTAAAATTCACCAGACTGTCCGGTGTGCACCGGACTGTCCGGTGAGCCAACGGTCTGCCAGGCCAACGGTCGGCCCGCGCAATCAGCGCGGGACACGTGGCCGAGCCAACGGTCGGAAGACGGCACCGGACTGTCCGGTGTGCACCGGACATGTCCGGTGCGCCAACGGCTCGCAGATCTCCAACGGGCTGCAACGGTCGGCAGCGCCAGAAAAGGAAACAAATCGGGCACCGGACAGTGTCCGGTGTGCACCGGACTGTCCGGTGCCCCCGACGACAGAAGGCAAGGATGGCCTTCCGGATTTGCTCTCAACGGCTCCTAGCTGCCTTGGGACTATAAAAGGAGCCCCTAGGCGCATGGAGGAGACACACAAGCAACCTTTGAGCATTCTTGATCATCCACACTCAGTCTCTGCGCATTTGATTGTCATTCTAAGTGTTTCGAGCTCTGTTCCAGTGAGAACTGTGTGATACTCTTGTGAGCTCGATTCTTGGCCGTGTGTGTGCGCTTTTGCTGTGGATTTGTGTGTGTTGCTTCCCTCCCTTACTCTGTGCTTCTTTGTGATCATATACTTGTAAGGGCAAGAGACTCCAATTTGTGGAGATTCCTTGCAAACGGGATAGTGAAAGGAAAAGCAAAACACCGTGGTATTCAAGTGGGTCTTAGGACCGCTTGAGAGGGGTTGATTGCAACCCTCGTCCGTTGGGACGCCACAACGTGGAGTAGGCAAGCATTGGCTTGGCCGAACCACGGGATAAACCACTGTGTCACTCTGTGTTTGATCTCTTGTGGTATTGTGTTTTGTTGAGACTTCACCTTAGCCACTTGGCAATAATCGTGCTAACGCTTAACAAGTTTTTGTGGCTTAAGTTTGAAGTTTTTACAGGATCACCTATTCACCCCCCCCCCCCTCTAGGTGCTCTCAATTGGTATCAGAGCCGTTCTCTTCACAAAGGGACTAACCGCCCGAAGAGATGGATCCTAAGGGGAAGGGTATAGTGATCAACGATAAAGAGAAGGAGACCTTCGTCAACGAGCCGAAGGATGACAGGCCTACCGACTCCGGCTCGGGCCAAAGACGGAAGGAAGGGAAGAAGAAGAAGACCAGGCGCATCAAGGAGATCGTCTACTACGACAGCGACGAGTCTACTTCTTCCCAAAAGGACGAGGACCACAACGACTACAAACAAAAGACGGTTAACTCAAACTTTTCTTTTGATTATTCGCGTATTCCGCATAGCTCAAATACTCATTTGCTCCCCATTCCACTTGGCAAACCTCCTCACTTTGATGGAGAGGATTACGGATTTTGGAGCCACAAAATGCGTACTCACCTGTTTTCTCTCCATCCAAGCATTTGGGAGATTGTGGAAAGTGGAATGAAGTTTGATAGCTCGGATAGCCCTATGTTTATTAATGAACAGATTCATAAAAATGCACAAGCTACTACTGTGTTGCTAGCCTCTTTGTGCAGGGACGAGTATCACAAGGTGAGCGGCTTGGACAATGCCAAGCAGATCTGGGACACCCTCAAGATTTCTCATGAGGGGAACGACGTCACCTTGCTCACCAAGATGGAGTTGGTGGAGGGAGAGCTTGGACGGTTCGCCATGATAAGGGGCGAGGAGCCGACGCAAACATACAACCGGCTCAAGACCCTCATCAACAAGATAAGGAGCTACGGGAGCACGCGATGGACGGACCACGACGTCGTTCGCCTAATGCTCAGGTCCTTTACCGTACTTGATCCTCATCTCGTGAACAATATTCGTGAGAATCCCAGGTACACGATGATGACGCCCGAGGAAGTACTTGGAAAATTCGTGAGCGGGCGGATGATGATCAAGGAGGCAAGATACGTCGACGACGCGTTGAACGGACCACTCCACGAGCCTCAACCCATTGCTCTAAAAGCAACGAGGAGCAAGGAGTCGCTACCTAGCAAGGTGGCGCAAGTTGAGGCGGCCGGGCTCAATGATGAAGAGATGGCTCTCATCATCAAGAGATTCAAGACGGCGCTAAATGGTCGCAAGGGGCAGCCAAGCAAGACCAAGACCAAGGGGAAGCGCTCATGCTTCAAATGCGGTAAGCTTGGTCATTTTATCGCTAACTGTCCCGATAATGAAAGTGACCAGGAAAAGGGGAACAAAAGAGAGAAGAAGAAGCAATACAAGAAGGCAAAAGGCGAGGCGCATCTAGGAAAGGAGTGGGACTCGGATTGCTCCTCCTCCGACTCCGACAACGAAGGACTCGCCGCCACTGCCTTCAACAAATCGGCTCTCTTCCCCAACGAGCGTCTCACTTGCCTTATGGCAAGGGAGAAGAAGGTGAGTACTCAAGGCTCCACTTATGCTTCTTCTAGTGATAGTGAGTCTAGTGATGATGACATAGATTATTCATGCTTGTTCAAGGGCTTAGATAGATCTAAGATAGATAAAATCAATGAATTGATTGATGCATTGAATGAAAAGGATAGGCTTTTAGAAAAGCAGGAGGATTTACTGTATGATGAACATGATAAATTTGTAGAGGCACAAAAATCATATGCTTTAGAAGTAAAAAGAAATGAAATGCTTTCTTATGAACTATCTACTTGTCATGAAACCATTTCTACTTTACAAGGTGTTAACAATGATTTAAATGCTAAGTTAGAAGTAGCAAATAAATCTAATTCTTGTGTAGAACATGTTAAGATTTGCACTAGGTGTAAAGATTTTGATGTTAATGCTTGTAGTGAACACTTAGTGTCAATTTCAAAACTAAATGATGAAGTGGCTAGTCTTAATGCCCAACTTAAGACTAGCAAGAATGAAGCTGATAAAATAAAATTTGCAAGGGATGCCTACACGGTTGGTAGACACCCCTCAATTAAGGATGGGCTTGGCTTCAAGAGGGAAGCCAAGAACTTAACAAGCCATAAGGCTCCCATCTTCGTCAAGGAGAAAGGGAAGGCCCCTATGGCTAGTAATGCTAAAAAGAACCATGCTTTTATGTATTATGATAGGAGAAATGCTAGAAATGCTTATAATGATTTTGATTCACATGTTTATGATTCTCATGCCATGTTTGCTTCTAGTTCTTCTTATAAGCATGATAGGAATATGTGTAGGAGAAATGTTGTACATATGCCTAGGAGAGATATTGCTCATGTTCCTAGAAAGAATGTTATTCATGCTCCTAGGAAAGTAGTGAATGAACCTTCTACCATTTATTATGCTTGTAATGCTCCCTTTGCTATTTGTAGAAAGGGTAAGAAGGTAATTGCTAGGAAGTTAGGGGAAAGATGCAAGGGAGACAAAACTTGCATCTGGGTCCCTAAAGATATTTGTGCTAACCTTGCAGGACCCAACATGAGTTGGGTACCTAAGACCCAAGCCTAAATTTGCCTTGCAGGTTTATGCATCCGGGGGTTCAAGCTGGATTACCGACAGCGGATGCACAAACCATATGACGGGGGAGAAGAAGATGTTCACCTCCTACGTCAAAAATAAGGATTCCCAAGATTCAATTATATTCGGTGATGGGAATCAAGGCAAGGTAAAAGGGTTAGGTAAAATTGCAATTTCTAATGAGCATTCTATCTCAAATGTATTCTTAGTGGAGAGTCTTGGATATAATTTGCTATCTGTTAGTCAATTATGTCAAATGGGATATAATTGTTTATTTACAAATGTAGATGTGTCTGTCTTTAGAAGATGTGATGGTTCACTAGCTTTTAAGGGTGTACTAGACGGCAAGCTTTACTTAGTTGATTTTGCAAAAGAAGAGGCCGGTCTAGATGCATGCTTAATGGCTAAGACTTGCATGGGCTGGCTGTGGCATCGTCGCTTAGCACATGTGGGGATGAAGAACCTCCACAAGCTTCTAAAGGGAGAACACGTGATAGGTCTAACAAATGTTTATTTCGAAAAAGATAGACCTTGTGCAGCTTGTCAGGCAGGTAAACAGGTGGGAGGAGCGCATCACAGCAAGAATGTGATGACCACGTCAAGACCTCTGGAGCTGTTGCACATGGACCTCTTCGGACCCGTCGCCTATCTAAGCATAGGAGGAAGTAAGTATGGTTTAGTTATTGTTGATGACTTTTCCCGCTTCACTTGGGTGTTCTTTTTGCAGGATAAGTCTGAAACCCAAGGGACCCTCAAGCGCTTCCTCAGGAGAGCTCAAAATGAGTTTGAGCTCAAGGTGAAGAAGATAAGGAGCGACAACGGGTCCGAGTTCAAGAACCTTCAAGTGGAGGAGTTTCTTGAGGAGGAAGGGATCAAGCACGAGTTCTCCGCTCCCTACACACCACAGCAAAATGGTGTGGTAGAGAGGAAGAACAGGACGCTAATCGATATGGCAAGGACAATGCTTGGAGAGTTCAAGACCCCCGAGTGCTTTTGGTCGGAAGCCGTGAACACGGCTTGCCACGCCATCAACAGGGTCTACCTTCACCGCCTCCTCAAGAAGACGTCATATGAGCTACTAACCGGTAACAAACCCAATGTATCTTACTTTCGTGTATTTGGGAGCAAGTGCTACATTCTAGTGAAGAAGGGTAGAAATTCTAAGTTTGCTCCCAAAGCTGTAGAAGGGTTTTTATTAGGTTATGATTCAAATACAAAGGCGTATAGAGTCTTCAACAAATCATCGGGTTTGGTTGAAGTCTCTAGCGACGTTGTATTTGATGAGACTAATGGCTCTCCAAGAGAGCAAGTTGTTGATTGTGATGATGTAGATGAAGAAGATGTTCCGACGGCCGCTATACGAACCATGGCAATTGGAGACGTTCGGCCACAGGAACAAGATGAACGAGATCAACCTTCTTCCTCAACGACTGTGCATCCCCCAACTCAAGACGATGAACAGGTTCATCAAAAGGAGGCGTGTGATCAAGGGGGAGCACAAGATGATCACGTGATGGAGGAAGAAGCGCAACCGGCACCTTCAACCCAAGTTCGAGCGATGATTCAAAGGGATCATCCTGTCGACCAAATTCTGGGTGACATTAGCAAGGGAGTAACTACTCGGTCTCGATTAGTTAATTTTTGTGAACATTACTCTTTTGTCTCCTCTATTGAGCCTTTCAGGGTAGAGGAGGCCTTGCTAGATCCGGACTGGGTGTTGGCCATGCAGGAGGAACTTAACAACTTCAAGCGCAATGAAGTTTGGACGCTGGTGCCTCGTCCCAAGCAAAATGTTGTGGGAACCAAGTGGGTCTTCCGCAACAAACAGGACGAACACGGAGTGGTGACAAGGAACAAGGCTCGACTTGTGGCAAAAGGTTATGCCCAAGTCGCAGGTTTGGACTTTGAGGAGACTTTTGCTCCTGTGGCTAGGCTAGAGTCCATTCGTATCTTGCTAGCATATGCCGCTCACCATTCTTTCAGGTTGTACCAAATGGATGTGAAGAGCGCTTTCCTCAACGGGCCAATAAAGGAGGAGGTGTACGTGGAGCAACCCCCTGGCTTCGAGGATGAGCGGTACCCCGACCACGTGTGTAAGCTCTCTAAGGCGCTCTATGGACTTAAACAAGCCCCAAGAGCATGGTATGAATGCCTTAGAGATTTCTTACTTGCTAATGCTTTCAAGGTTGGGAAAGCCGATCCAACTCTTTTTACAAAGACATGTGATGGTGATTTGTTTGTATGCCAAATTTATGTCGATGACATAATATTTGGTTCTACTAATCAAAAGTCTTGTGAAGAGTTTAGCAGGGTGATGACGCAAAAATTCGAGATGTCGATGATGGGTGAGTTGAACTACTTCCTTGGGTTCCAAGTGAAGCAACTCAAGGACGGCACCTTCATCTCCCAAACGAAGTACACGCAAGATCTGCTAAAGCGGTTTGGGATGAAGGACGCCAAGCCCGCAAAGACTCCGATGGGAACCGACGGACACACCGACCTCAACAAAGGAGGTAAGTCCGTTGATCAAAAAGCATACCGGTCAATGATAGGGTCTTTACTTTATTTATGTGCTAGTAGACCGGATATTATGCTTAGCGTATGCATGTGTGCTAGATTTCAATCCGATCCTAAGGAGTGTCACTTGGTGGCGGTGAAGCGAATTCTTAGATATTTAGTCGCTACGCCTTGCTTCGGGATCTGGTATCCAAAGGGGTCTAACTTTGACTTGATTGGGTACTCAGATTCCGACTATGCTGGATGTAAGGTCGATAGGAAGAGCACATCGGGGACGTGCCAATTCTTAGGAAGGTCCCTGGTGTCATGGAACTCTAAGAAACAAACCTCCGTTGCCCTATCCACCGCTGAGGCCGAGTACGTTGCCGCAGGACAGTGTTGCGCGCAACTACTTTGGATGAGGCAAACCCTCAGGGACTTTGGCTACAATCTGAGCAAAGTCCCACTCCTATGTGATAATGAGAGTGCTATCCGAATAGCGGAAAATCCTGTTGAGCACAGCCGCACAAAGCACATTGACATCCGGCATCACTTTTTGAGAGACCACCAGCAAAAGGGAGATATCGAAGTGTTTTATGTTAGCACCGAGAACCAGCTAGCCGATATCTTTACCAAGCCTTTAGATGAGAAGACCTTTTGCAGGCTGCGTAGTGAGCTAAATGTCTTAGATTCGCGGAACTTGGATTGAATTATAGCATACATGTGTTCATGCTTTTGATCATGTTCCTTTTTGCATTTTGTTGCTTATTATGGTGCTCAAGTTGTACAAACACTCCCTGGACCTCACAAGTCAGTTGCAAAGTGATGCACATGTTTAGGGGGAGAGGTGTTACAACTTGACCCTTTGAGACTAACCATATGCTTGAGTTTGTTTGATTTAGTCACAAAGGAGAATTGAAAGGGAAAAGGTGGACTTGGATCATGCAAGACTTCCACTGCACTCCGATGAGAGGGTAACTTATTCCAAGTCCATCTCATGAACTCTTATTGCCATTTGCTCTTGATTGAAGATTTTTGTGAGGCAATGGGGTTAAAGGGCCAAAATTGATCCCGTTTTGGTGCTTGATGCCAAAGGGGGAGAAAATAAAGGCTAAAGCAATAAATGGATCAGCTACCACTTGAGAAATTTTGAAAATAGTAGAATAGAGTTTTTGGTTTGTCAAAATTCTTAAGTTGTCTCTCTTGTCAAAAGTTGGCTTCTTGCGGGGAGAAGTATTGATTATGGGAAAAAGGGGGAGTTTTTGAAATCTTTGATCAATCTCTTTTTGAATGACTCTCTTTATGCTTAAACATGTGTGTTTAACTTAGAGATAGAGATTTGTGTTTGATTTGCAAAAACAAACCAAGTGGTGGCAAAGGATGATCCATATATGCCAAAATTGAATAAAACTTAAATTTATTTTATTTGAAGTGAGTTTGCACTTGTTATATTTGCTTTATGTTGTGTTGGCATAAATCACCAAAAAGGGGGAGATTGAAAGGGAAATGTGCCCTTGGGCCATTTCTAAGTATTTTGGTGATTGAGTGCCAACACATGTGCTTAATTGTGAATTTATGTACACGGATGAACAAGGTGCAAATCATTAAGTAAAGGTATGTTTCTAAGCCTTAGTACATTGGTTTTGTGTACTAATATATTTGTCTAAGTGTTAGAAACAGGAAGAAGGAGAAAAGGACTTGGCTGTGTGCAGCCAAGACCCAGCTCGGTCTGGAGCACCGGACTGTCCGGTGTGCACCGGACAGTGTCCGGTGCGCCAGACTGACTCGACTCGAACTGGCCGCTCTCGGGATTTTGGCCGGCGGCGTACGGCTAAAATTCACCGGACTGTCCGGTGTGCACCGGACTGTCCGGTGAGCCAACGGTCTGCCAGGCCAACGGTCGGCCGCGCAATCGGCGCGGGACACGTGGCCGAGCCAACGGTCGGAAGACGGCACCGGACTGTCCGGTGTGCACCGGACATGTCCGGTGCGCCAACGGCTCGCAGATCTCCAACGGGCTGCAACGGTCGGCAGCGCCAGAAAAGGAAACAAATCGGGCACCGGACAGTGTCCGGTGTGCACCGGACTGTCCGGTGCCCCCGACGACAGAAGGCAAGGATGGCCTTCCGGATTTGCTCTCAACGGCTCCTAGCTGCCTTGGGACTATAAAAGGAGCCCCTAGGCGCATGGAGGAGACACACAAGCAACCTTTGAGCATTCTTGATCATCCACACTCAGTCTCTGCGCATTTGATTGTCATTCTAAGTGTTTCGAGCTCTGTTCCAGTGAGAACTGTGTGATACTCTTGTGAGCTCGATTCTTGGCCGTGTGTGTGCGCTTTTGCTGTGGATTTGTGTGTGTTGCTTCCCTCCCTTACTCTGTGCTTCTTTGTGATCATATACTTGTAAGGGCAAGAGACTCCAATTTGTGGAGATTCCTTGCAAACGGGATAGTGAAAGGAAAAGCAAAACACCGTGGTATTCAAGTGGGTCTTAGGACCGCTTGAGAGGGGTTGATTGCAACCCTCGTCCGTTGGGACGCCACAACGTGGAGTAGGCAAGCATTGGCTTGGCCGAACCACGGGATAAACCACTGTGTCACTCTGTGTTTGATCTCTTGTGGTATTGTGTTTTGTTGAGACTTCACCTTAGCCACTTGGCAATAATCGTGCTAACGCTTAACAAGTTTTTGTGGCTTAAGTTTGAAGTTTTTACAGGATCACCTATTCACCCCCCCCCCCCCCCCTCTAGGTGCTCTCACTCAGGCTGTTTCCTGAGTACCTCTCCGTAAGGACCTGTTCGTTGAGAGACCACCCGGGATAACAGTGCAACCATGAGGGTGAAATGGGGCGCCCTTAGCTAATTAATTAGAGGAACTAGAGATGTAGTTGCTTCGTCGTCGTGCCGTCAATGGGGTCCAGGCACAGTGCTTGCTCTGCCGAGGCTGAGTGCCGAGGTTCTTTCGTTTTGCTTTTGTTAGTCACTCTCCTGCGGGGAGGAGTACTGTGTTTATCAAACTGGAGAAACCTAACGGGCGGCTATGATCTCTAGGGAATCTTTGTAAAAGCTACGTAGTGATACCCTGCCGGACCACCTAGGAAGTGATCAATGGGGATTAGCTCTCCTCGGGCAAAACGAGAATCACGGCTCATGGGTAAAGTGTACGACCTCTGCAGAGGGTAGTGAAACTGATATATCAGCCGTGCTCACGGTTAAGAGCAGCCTTGGGATCCTCTTTGATTAGAGATACAGATGGTTCGAGATACAATGGTTCTTTTTATTATTTCGGTTCGATGATGATAATGAGATTTCCTCGATGAGGAAATGGTTCACGGGTTGGTTATATGATAAAACTTGGCTTCCACTAAGAATAAATACCTGACCAACTAAAAGCAATCTACTTTGACCTTAACCCCACATAAAGCTAGTCCACCTCAGCCAAACGGGGCATTTGCTGAGTACGTTGATGTGTACTCATCCTTGCTTTACCACAAAACACCAGGTTGTCCACATTGCAACCACTGCTCAGGAGAAGATGAAGTCGTGGAAGGAGACTTCCAGGAGTTCCAAGACTACGACGAGTTTTAGGTGTGGGTTGGCGGCAACCCCCAGTCAGCTGCCTGTGAAGGCCTTATCTTTACTGCGTTTCGCTTAGCACTTTGATTTATCCGTTAAGTTGATGACTATGTGGATGTCTCTGACTTTGTGATGTAATAAGTTAATACTCTTTTATGTTATTATTCGATCACTGTGCGATGATGTTCATTTATGTAATCGCTGTGTACGTGAGTTCTGATCCTGGCACGTACATAGTTCGCATTCGGTTTACCTTCCAAAACCGGGTGTGACATCCGGGAGCATTGTCAGCGGCCAGGGAGTTGTTGCGACAACCTCCAAGCTCCACGGCCTCACCGGGGGCCATGAAGCAATGGCGGGACGACATCGACCGACTACTCGGTATGGCACATTCTACCTCGACCAGGTCGAGGACGCGGTCATCCCGGCGCCAACACGAGGCGTCATCATCTGTGCGCACGCCCTCAGTAAGGGATGCACAGACCAACGACCTCCGGGAAGAACTCAACC
This sequence comes from Zea luxurians, assembly GCA_029449295.1. Lineage (NCBI taxonomy): Eukaryota > Viridiplantae > Streptophyta > Magnoliopsida > Poales > Poaceae > Zea > Zea luxurians. The sequence goes on along the minus strand of JAOPSE010000134.1, from coordinate 4,818,514 downwards.
GCAGGCGTGCGGGAGAGGATGCCCGGGTCTCTTTGGAAAGGGCGCGCGAGCGCCGCCAAAACATAGATGGTCGCAACCTCGACCAAGACTTCGCTGCAGTTGCATCGCAGGCACCAATGGGCACCCGACCCCAAACGGGTGTACCCTTGGCCGGTGTGGGCTGTGCCACTCTTGCGGATCATCTCTGCGTGGCGTCATGGCCGCCCAAGTTCCGGCCGCACCTGCCGGAAAAGTACGACGGGACATCGAACCCGTCGGAGTTCTTGCAGGTGTACGTCACCGCTATCACGGCAGTAGGTGGAAACACCGCTGTGATGGCGACATATTTTCATGTAGCCTTGTCTGGACTGCTCTGACCTTGCTCATGAACCTCACCCTGGGGTCAGTCTACTCTTGGGAGGAGCTCTGCGTGCAGTTCGTTGTGAACTTCGCCAGTGCTTACCAGCAGCACGGTGTGGAGGCCCACCTCCATGCGGTGAGGCAGGAGCCCGGGGAGACCCTCTGAAAGTTCATCCCCCGCTTCACCAAGGTGCGAGGTACTATACCTCATATTTCTGATGCTTCCATCATCACGGCCTTCCGATAGGGAGTGCATGATGAAAAAAATGTTGGAGAAGTTGGCCACACATGACGTGGAAACTGTCCCCACACTCTTCGCTCTGGCCGATAAATGCACCAGAGCCACCGAGGGCCGTGCATGGCACTTAGCCCCACAAACCGGAGCTACCCAGTCGGGAGGCTCGGGTGCCGTCCCCCGGGACGGAAAGAAGAAAAGGAAGGATCGCGACTACCAGAGGCCGCGGTCCACCGCTCTAGTGGTCGCAGCCGTGACCGAAGGCCAGGGCGACCGCAACAAACGCCCACGGCCGCAGAGAGGTAACAGCGGCTCATGCCCTATGCACCCCAACGGTCGCCACAGCGCCGCGGAGTGTCGCGAGATCATTGACCTCGCGAAACGCGTCAGCGAGGGGCGCGAGCAGTCTTCTAAAGACGGCTCCCCACCCCGTCACCGGCCTAGCAAAGAGAAGGTGGACGACGGTGAGGTGGCCGCGGCTGAACGGGACCTCGGGTATCAGTCACCCGAGGGGGACCTAAAGGATGTCTTCGCTGGAGGCTCCTACTCCAGTGGAGACAACTAGACGGACCCCTGAGGAACCTCGAGTTCTCCGGTCTACGGAGCTGAAGCGTGCCTTCCTCCGGAAACCCTTCTGGACTCCCCACGGGTCTAGGCTACCGGCAGGTACACGCGGGAGTGGCCACAGCCAAAGACAAGGGCTCCCGTGTCAAATGCAGATGGGAACCCGGGGTCGGGACCTAACCCTGCGGCAAGTACCAAACCAAGAAGGGCTCCGCAACTCTCCCCCAGCTGGGAAGGACCCTCTGAGGTAACAGGAATACACCGACCCAAGGGCAACCATCTAGCTATGACTGGAGGAGTACCTTACCCCGATGCTGAAACATCTCTATAAGTTCTATCCATAGAGCAGGCCTGAGGGGTCAAAACTGTTTCCCTTTTTTGTAACTAGGTAACGCATACGTGTACGACAACCCGGTGGGGTCTGTCTCCATAAACCCGGCCTATTGATCTGCACACATGCATGACGAGTTATAAAGAAAAACTACCCCCTCAGTTGTGCCCCTATGATAGTTCCATCTTGCTGCTCCATGGCCCTACCTTGCAGTCTTTTAGATGGTACTTTTCATCTAACCCACCCGTACGGTTTCTGTCCGTCTGACATGACGACATCCGAATTGTGCAGGCAGGCTTGTAGTTTAGGGCCCCTGATATGAAAGTTGGGAGGTCCGACAGCCTGGGGGCGGCTCTAGAGAACGGAACCCTGTTCCATGGGGTGGTCCAGAGCCCGTGTAGCCGCTCAGCCTAGTCTCGTACCGTGGGCCTGCACGCTCCATCACCCTGTGATGGGTACCTAGTATTTGGGGCTATAAGTCCTGTGGGTCCGACAACCTCGGGACCAAGCTAGAGAATGGACATTAGTCTCCTGGGGTGGTCCAGAGCCCCTGCAGCCGCCCAGCCTGGTCCCGTACCGTGGGCCTGCACGCTCCACCTCCCTGCGACAAGTGTCCTAGTATCTAGAACCGCGACCCAAGGGGGTCCGGACACGCAACTTGGCCAACCGGACTGAAACCTACGGGTCCCAAGCTTGTATCAAAGGATGGGCAAATGTCAGACAGGGAACCCTATGGGTGTACTACTAATGCTCCCTAGCTGAAGCTGTGTATAGATCCAGGTCCCGGCAGGGTTGCCTCCCGAGAATTGTTGACAACCTTTTCAGATGCGCTGGTATCCAGCCTCAATACAACATGCCTGCATCCCAGGCAGGGGGCCAGGTACTAGGGAGGAGTCAACAACATCGCACACAGCAGAAACAAGTTGAAAATAGATAAGTGCTAATACTGCTTAATAAATAGTACTCTTGAGTACCTTACAAAAAGCGAGAGTATTATATCTGTTTTCAAGTGGAGCCCTAGTTCCATCTCTACTCTACAGGTATGAACTACCTCCACACCGGTAGGGCCGCGGGATAGCTTGCTCCGAGCGGCTCGCCAGCGGAGGCGACCACCTCAGCACCAACGGCGGCGGCCACCTCTGCACCAACGACTCGCCAGCGGTGGTGACCACCTCAGCACGAATGCCACTACGAAAAGGTCCTTGCCCCTGTCTTCCTACGGGGGGCGACAACGAGGCCATTAAAGCCAAAGAGTCAGAGGCCTGGCGGCAGGTGGCACTGACGGTCTCGCCAGCGGAGGCAACCATCTCTACAGTGGGGAGCCTCACCAGCGGCGGTGACCACCTCAGCACCGACGACAACGGCCACCTGTGCACCAGTGCCGTACCGGCGAATGGCGGCCGCCCCAGCACGCGCAAGGAGGTCCTCGCTCCCATCCTCACTGCAGGAGTGAGGACAAGACCATCCAAGAACGCGGACGCCACCTCCATGGTGTACGACGTCTTGTACCGCCCCCCGGTGCGGCCACCGGCGCAGGAGAAGTCGTGGATGTGGCCGACCTGCGCATGGCGCGACCGTCGCCCGTGCGGTGGACGGGCAGCCATGCCCCGACCAAGCAGCAGGAGGCAGCACCGGAGGCGGCACCAAAGCAATCCAGGCCGAGGAGCCAAACACGCGGCAGTTGACGGTGCCTGCAGCCGGCCGGTGGCGCCCGCAATTGGCCGGTCCCGCATACCCGAAGTTCGCCTCCTCCACAAGGCTGGTGAACGCCCTTCTCCCTCGAATGCTGGAGGAAGAAGCAGACCACCAGCCCATGTGGAAGGCGGGACCCCAACTCGTCTCGCCCTCCTCCCCAGCACGGATGATGAACATCCTTGAAGCTGAGGACAGGGGGGAGGCCGCAGCCTGGCTCACTTCTCTCCACCATAAGGCTGGTGGTCATCCCTCTAGATGACCACTGGCAGAGAGTTGCGAACGGGCTGCATGATGAAAATCCTTGAAGCCGAACGATGGCAAAAGAGCGCCAACCCCCACGGGGTTGCGCTCCTCTAACAGCAGCAAGAAGAAGACAAGGCTGGCAGCAGCACCATGAGCACGAGCTCTCCGGTGGTGAGATCGCCAGAGGGGGCGACCCTGACACGGATCCCTCTGGAGAACACTGGCACACCCCATCTGGACACCCGGAAGGCGGAAGGGCACGATGAATGCGAGAGGAGCAAGGCATGGCTACTGCCCGAGAGATCGACCCCTATTTAAAGGTAGATCTCCCCGCTCGCGCCCCGAAGCGTAACGGGCAAAGTTTTCCTCGACGTGCACCAGTGTCACCACCCTATGACACGGGGGCCAGGCCCCACATGTCATACAGACCGACCCGAACCACGAAGAAGGTGTACCACCGCACAAGGAACGTGCAACCGCCCCGCAGTTATGCGCCCCTTCATTTGTGAAGCAACCAGCGGTCAGGAAGGCGAACCGCCACACAAGGAGCATGCAACCGCCCCGTGGTTAAACACTCCCTCATCTTCGCTGAAACCAGCGGTCGAAAAGGTGAACCGCCACGCAAGAAGCGCACAACCGCCTCGCTGTTGTGCGCCCCCTCAGCTTCGCTGCAACCGGCGGTCCAGCATGGGGGCACAGGCCCACATGTCATACAACCGGCGTGCCGATTACCGGGTGCAGAAAAAATCGCACCGCTGCTCGCGTCAATGCCACGTCTCCTCGGGGCCGTCACAAAAGACTGAAAAGATAAATTTTCAGAACCAGTGCAGCGACTCGAGGCAGCTCGCGCACAGCCCAGCGGTGGCATTAAGTACGAAAATCTCGAGCCAGTCAACCGAAGGAATAGTCGTGGCAGTCGGCATGACCATAGGCGGGCCAGCAGTAATTGCGCCAACAGGCGCGAGGGGGCGGTAGGCCAACCGCTAATCAAGCTTTGGCCCCACTTGTAGGCTCGCATCCTCCCCTAAGGCGGGCCCGGGGGCCACTGTCGGTACCCTGAATCAGGGGTACCCTCTTCTACAGTATGAAGGTGTTGTACATGTACAACGTCTCCAGGTCACACGGAGAACGGCACCCGACCCCATCGCATGGGCAGGTCCAATGGCACCATGTGGCAAGGGAAGGTAATACATCCCAGGATGTATTACTGGGTCTGGACCCCCGCAGAAGGACACCGGACCCCTGTGCATACAAGTTCGGGGCTCCCAGGAAGGCATGCCGGACCCCTCGCGTAGGCCCCAGGCTCCGCTGAGTAAGGTCCGGGCCTTAGCAAGGTCCCAGGAAGGGGAGGACCCCGGCTTGAGTAAGGGTCCAGAGCTAACACGCGTCCAGGCCCTGCGTTCCCCGCTCAGGCAGAAACCCGCTGCTGCCGCGTGGCTTGTGGCCCGTGACATAAGCCAACGGGCTGGGCCTGGCGCGAGGCCTATAACGCCACACAACCTCTGCATTCATTGCGGAAAGGACGCACCGCCTGCCACCACGCTGACGAGTGATGTGCCCTCTCAGCATTTAATGTGTCCTGTCCAATCCGCTGGCAGGCGGTGTCAGGGCCACCCAGCAGACGGCGTGCCTATTCAGTCTGTTGGCAAACAGTGCGCCCGTGCCGAGCGGCGCACTGTACTCATCATCCCTTCTGCGAGAGGCTTCCCCTGCACGCCGAGGATACGAAGATCTCGGGTGTTAGGGCACTAGAAGATTGCTCCAGTAGCAAACATTTGTAAACCCAAGTGCTATATTCTTTATGTCCCTGGGCCCACATGTCGGGGCCCAGTACCTTTGTGCATGCCCCCCTTCAGATATAAAAGGGGAGACATGCGACATTACAAACAGACCCAATCTTAGGCTCACTCAGACACTCACAAGTTCATACAAGCTCACGAGCAATACATCACACAGTGGAGTAGGGTGTTACGCTCCGGTGGCCCAAACCACTCTAAATCCTTGTGTTCTTGTGTTCTACCTGTCTTCCCGACTAACAAGCGAAACGCCTAGGCCCCTCCTCATCTTAGGATTTAGGGCGGGTGCACTCTGCCACCCAGCCAGAGATTTGCTCTCCGACACACTCTATTTGTGTCTTGTATTGAATGCACTAGCCCTTGTATTGAATGAGTTGGCTGAAAACTTGGATAACCTTCAAGTGTGGTGGTTGGGGGGTATTTGTAGCCCCAACCACCAAAGTGGCCGTTGGGGAGGGCTGCTGTCGAAGGGCGCACCGGACAGTCCAGTGCGCCACCGGACACTGTCCGGTGCGCCAGCCACGTCACCCAACCGTTAGGGTTCGACCGTTGGAGCTCAGACATGTGGGGCCACCAGACATCCGATGGTGCACCGGACAGGTCCTGTTCACTGTCCGGTGCGCCATCTGGCGCTGCTCTGACTTCTGTGCGTGCAGTTCGTGTACTGTAGCTCACTGTTCACCTTTTGCAGTCGACCGTTGGCACTGTAGCGGTTACTCCGCTTGGCACACCGGACGGTCCGGTGCTACACCGGATAGTCCGGTGAATTATAGCGGAGAGCCATTTTCAGAAACCCGAAGCTGAGCAGTTCGAGTGAATTCACCCTAGTGCACCGGACACTATCCGGTGCGCCAGACCAGGGCTGCCTTCGTTTTTCTTTTGCTCTTTTTATTTGAACCCTTTCTTGGACTTTTTATTGGTTTGTGTTGAACCTTTGGCACCTGTAGAACTCATAATCTAGAGCAAACTAGTTAGTCCAATTATTTGTGTTGGGCAATTCAACCACCAAAATTCATATAGGAAAAGGTTTGACCCTCTTTCCCTTTCAATCTCCCCCTTTTTGGTGATTGATGCCAATACAAACCAAAGCAAATATAGAAGTGCAGAATTGAACTAGTTTGCATAAGGTAAGTGCAAAGGTTGCTTGGAATTGAACCAATTAAAACATTCATAAGATATGCATGGATTGTTTTCTTCTTATTTAACATTTTGGACCACATTTGCACCACTTGTTTTGTTTTTGCAAATTCTTTTCAAAGTCTTTTTGCAAGTAGTCAAAGGTATATGAATAAGATTTCGAGAAGCATTTTCAAGATTTGAAATTTTCTCCCCTGTTTCAAATGTTTTTCCTTTGACTTAACAAAACTCCCCCTCAATGAAATTCTCCTCTTAGTGTTCAAGAGGGTTTTACCAATTGAGATAGAATTTTCAAAGATACCTAAAAGGGAAATAGGGTCAAACCTTTTCCTATTTGAAATTTGGTGGTTGAATTGCCCAACACAAATTAATTGGACTAACTAGTTTGCTCTAGATTATGAGTTCTACAGGTGCCAAAGGTTCAACACAAACCAATACAAAGTCAAAGAAAGGGTTCAAATAAAAAGAGCCAAAGACAACCGAAGGCTGCCCTGGTCTGGCGCACCGGACAGTGTCCGGTGCACCAGGGTGGATCAACTCAAACTTGCTAGCATCGGGAATTTGGGGAGCCACTCCGCTATAATTCACCGGACTGTCTGGTGTAACACCGGACTGTCCGGTGTGCCAGTGGAGCAACGACTACTTCGCGCCAACGGTCGTCAGCAAAGGAACAGTGAAACGCTATAATGCGCACTTGCGCGCGCAGAAGTCAGAGTAGGCGTCAAAAGGCGCACCGGACAGTGAACAGTGATTGTCCGGTGCACCACCGGACTGTCCGGTGGCCCCACTTGTCAGAGCTCCAATGGTCGAACCCTAACGGTTGGGTGACATGGCTGGTGCACCGGACAGTGTCCGGTGGAGCACCAGACTCTCCGATGCGCCATACGACAGCAGCCCTCCCAACGACCACTTTGGTGGTTGGGGCTATAAATACCCCCAACCACCAACACTTCAAGGCATCCAAGTTTTCAGCCATTGCATTCAATACAAGAGCTCTAGACTTCACTCCAAGACACAAACAAAGAGATCAAATCCTCTCCCAAGTCCAAAGAACATTCCAATCAAATAGTGACTAGCGAGAGAGTGATATTTGTGTTCTTTTGAGTTCTTGCGCTTGGATCGCTTTCTTCCTTCCTCATTTCTTGTTCTTAAGTGTTTTGTAACCAAGGCAAGAGACACCAAGTGTGTGGTGATCCTTGCGCGGTCTAAGTGACCCGTGAGATAAGGAGAAAGCTCACTCGGTCTAAGTGACCGTTTGAGAGAAAGGGTTGAAAGAGACCCGGTCTTTGTGACCACCTCAATGGGGAGTAGGTTTGCAAGCACCGACCCTCGGTAAAACAAATCACCGCGTCACACTCTTCATTTGCTTGTGATTTGTTTTCGCCCTCTCTTTCGGACTCGATTATATTTCTAACGCTAACCCCGGCTTGTATTTGTGCTTAAGTTTATAATTTTCAGATTCCGCCTATTCACCCCCCCCCCCTTAGGCAACTTTCAATTGGTATCAGAGCCCGGTACTTCATTAGAGCCTAACTGCTCGAAGTGATGTCGGGAGAGCACACCAAGAAGGAGATGGTGACCAGCGAGAAGCCTGCCACAAGCCATGGGAAGGCTCCATCGGGAGAGTTCCACAATAAGGAGGAGGATTCACCTCCTCACAAGTCGCATCGGAGTGGCGACAAGAAAAAGAAGATGAAGAAGGTGGTCTACTACGAGACCGATTCTTCGTCGCCATCCACCTCCGGCTCCGACGCGCCGTCCGTAACTTCTAAACGCCATGAGCACAAGAAGTTTAGTAAGATCCCCCTACGCTACCCTCGCATTTCTAAACGTACTCCATTACTTTCCGTTCCATTAGGAAAACCACCGGTTTTTGACGGTGAAGATTATAACATGTGGAGTGATAAAATGAGGCATCACCTAACCTCACTCCATACTAGTATTTGGGACGTTGTTGAGTTTGGAGTGCAGGTACCATCTGTAGAGGATGAAGATTATGATTCGGACGAGGTTGCCCAAATCTGGCACTTCAACTCCCAAGCCACCACTATACTCCTCACCTCTCTAAGTCGAGAGGAGTATAACAAGGTGCAAGGGTTGAAGAGCGCCAAAGAGATTTGGGACGTGCTCAAGACCGCGCACGAAGGAGACGAGGTGACTAAGATCACCAAGAGGGAAACGATCGAGGGGGAGCTCGGTCGTTTTATGCTCAACCAAGGAGAAGACCCACAAGCCATGTACAACCGGCTAAAGACCTTGGTAAATCAAGTGCGCAACCTCGGAAGCACCAAGTGGGATGACCATGAAATGATCAAGGTTATTCTTAGATCACTCGTATTTCTTAACCCCACTCAAGTTCAATTAATTCGTGGTGATCCTAAATACAAACTAATGTCTCCCGAGGAAGTGATAGGAAAATTTGTGAGCTTTGAATTAATGATCAAAGGTTCCAAGAAGATCATCGAGCAAGGCGCCTCCTCCGTACCCGAGGCACAACCCGTTGCATTCAAGGCAACGGAGGAGAAGAAAGAAGACTCTACACCAAGTAGGGTCCCCATCGACGCCTCCAAGCTCGACAACGAGGAAATGGCGCTCATCATCAAGAGCTTCCGCTAAATCCTCAAGCAAAGGAGGGGGAAGACTACAAGCCCCGCTCCAAGAAAGTATGCTACAAGTGTGGTAAGCCCGGTCATTTTATCGCTAAATGTCCTTTATCTAGTGATAGTGACAGGGATAACGACAAGAGGGGGAAGAAGAAGGAGAAGAAGAGGTATTACAAGAAGAAGGGTGGCAATGCCCATGTTTGCCGGGAGTGGGACTCCGACGAGAGCTCCACCGACTCCTCCGACGACGAGGACACCACCAACATCGCCATCAACAAAGGCCTCCTCTTCCCCAACGTCGGCCACAAGTGCCTCATGGCAAAGAACGACAAGAAGAAGAAGGTAAAATCAAGATCCTCCACTAAGTATGCAACCTCTAGTGATGAGGATAATTCTAGTGATGATGAGAATAACTTGCTAACTCTTTTTGCCAATCTTAACATGCAACAAAAAGAGAAATTGAATGAATTAATTAGTGCTATTCATGAGAAGGATGAACTCTTGTATAGCCAAGAGGACTTCCTTATTAAGGAAAACTAAAAGCATGTTAAGACTAAAAATGCTTATGCTCAGGAGGTAGAGAAAAATGAAAAATTAACTAGTGAGCTTAGCACTTGCCATGACACTATTTCTAGCCTTAGAAATGAAAATGCAAAATTAATTGCTAAGGTTGAGAAATCAAATGTTTGTGATGATTCAATTGTTAATCTTAGAAATGATAATGCTAGCTTAATTGCTAAGATTGACATGTTGAATGAATCTCTTGCTAGCCTTAAGTTTAAGAATGATAAATTAATTGCTAAGGCTAAGGAATTAGATGTTTGCAATGTTTCTATTTCTAATCTTAGAGATGCGAATGCTATTTTACATGCTAAGATTGTTGAATTAAATAATTGCAAACCATCTACATCTATCGTTGAGCATGTTTCTATTTGTACTAGATATAGAGACATTAATGTTGATGTTATTCATGATCACCTTGCTATGATTAAACAACAAATGATCATATAGCTAAACTAGATGCTAAAATTGTCGAGCATGAGCTAGAAAATGAGAAATTTAAATTTGCTCGTAGCATGCTTTATAGTGGGAGACGCCCTGGCATTAAGGATGGCATTGGCTTCCAACAGGGAGACAATGTCAATCTTAATGCTCCTCCTAAAAGATTGTCTAATTTTGTTAAGGGCAAAGCTCCCATGCCTCAGGATAATGAGGGTTACATTTTATACCATGCTGGTTATTCTAAGGATAAGATTAGGAGAATTCATGCAAAGAAGACTCATTCTGTTTCTCACCATGCTTTTATTTATAAGAATGAGGCTTCTAGCTCTAGGCGTTCTACCCATGTTAAAATGCCTAAGAAGAAAACTCCTATTGCATCAAATGATCATAACATTTCATTTAAGACTTTTGATGCTTCCTATGTGCTCACTAACAAATCAGGCAAAGTAGTTGCCAAATATGTTGGGGGCAAACACAAGGGGTCAAAGACTTGTGTTTGGGTACCCAAGGTGCTTGTTTCTAATGTAAAAGGACCCAAGACCATTTGGGTACCTAAGAACAAGGCCTAAATTTGTTTTGTAGGTTTATGCATCCGGGGGCTCAAGTTGGATTATCGACAGCGGGTGCACAAACCACATGACTGGGGAGAAAAGGATGTTCTCCTCCTATGAGAAAAACCAAGATCCCCAAAGAGCTATCACATTCGGGGATGGAAATCAAGGTTTGGTCAAAGGATTGGGTAAAATTGCTATATCACCTGACCATTCTATTTCCAATGTTTTTCTTGTAGATTCATTAGATTATAACTTGCTTTTAGTCACACAATTATGTAAAATGGGTTACAACTATCTTTTTACAGATGTAGGTGTTACTATCTTTAGAAGAAGTGATGATTCAATAGCTTTTAAGGGAGTGTTAGAGGGTTAGCTATACTTAGTTGATTTCAATAGAGCTAAACTCGACACTTGCTTAATTACTAAGACTAACATGGGTTGGCTCTGGCACCGCCGACTAGCCCAGGTTGGGATGAAGAATCTTCACAAGCTTCTAAAGGAGGAGCACATTTTGGGACTAATAAATGTTCATTTTGAGAAAGACGGGATTTGTAGCGCATGCCAAGCAGGGAAGCAAGTTGGTGTTCATAATCCACACAAGAACATCATGACGACTGATAGGCCACTCGAGCTTCTCCACATGGACATATTCGGCCCGATAGCTTACATAAGCATCGGCGGGAGTAAGTACTGTCTAGTTATTGTGGATGATTATTCTCGCTTCACTTGGGTATTCTTTTTATAGGAAAAATCTCAAACCCAAGAAACTTTGAAAGGATTCTTGAGACAGGCTCAAAATGAGTTCAGCTTGAGGATCAAGAAAATAAGAAGCGACAATGGAACAGAGTTCAAGAATTCTCAAATTGAAGGTTTTCTTGAGGAAGAGGGCATCAAGCATGAGTTCTCTTCTCCCTACACGCCACAACAAAATGGTATAGTGGAGAGGAAGAATAGAACTTTATTGGATATAGCAAGGACCATGCTTGATGAGTACAAGACTTCGGATCAGTTTTGGGCCGAGGCGGTCAACACCGCTTATTACGCCATCAACCGGTTATACCTACACCGAATCCTCAAGAAGACATCTTATGAACTCCTCACCGGTAAAAATGTTTCATATTTTAGAGTCTTTGGTAGCAAATGCTTTATTCTTGTTAAAAGAGGTAGAAAATCCAAATTTGCTCCTAAGGTTGTAGAAGGCTTTTTACTTGGTTATGACTCAAACACAAGGGCATATAGAGTCTTTAACAAGTCCACTGGACTAGTTGAAGTTTCTTGTGACATTGTGTTTGATGAGACTAACGGCTCTCAAGTAGAGCAAGTTGATCTTGATGAACTAGATGATGAAGAGGCTCCTTGCATCACGCTAAGGAACATGTCCATTGGAGATGTGTGTCCTAAGGAACCCGAAGAACCTCCACAAGCACAAGATTAACCATCTTCCTCCATGCAAGCATCTCCACCAACCCAAGATGAGGATGAGGCTCAAGATGATGAAGGAGAAGATCAAGAAGATGAGCCACCTCAAGAGGAGGGCAATGATCAAGGGGGAGATGCCCATAATCAAGACAAGGAAGATGAACAAGATGCAAGGCCGCCACACCCAAGAGTCCACCAAGCAATCCAACGAGATCACCCCGTGAACACCATCCTCGGCGATATTCATAAGGGGGTAACCACTCGATCTTGTGTTGCTCATTTTTGTGAACATTACTCTTTTGTTTCCTCTATTGAGCCACACAGGGTAGAGGAAGCACTTCAAGATTCAAATTGGGTGTTGGCGATGCAAGAGGAGCTCAACAACTTCACGAGGAATGAGGTATGGCATTTAGTTCCACGTCCTAACCAAAATGTTGTAGGAACCAAGTGGGTCTTCCGCAACAAGCAAGATGAGCATGGTGTGGTGACAAGGAACAAAGCCCAACTTGTGGCCAAGGGGTATTCACAAGTCAAAGGTTTGGATTTTGGTGAAACCTATGCACCCGTAGCTAGGCTTGAGTCAATTCGTATATTACTTGCCTATGCTACTTACCATGGCTTTAAGCTTTACCAAATGGACGTGAAGAGTGCTTTCCTCAATGGACCAATCAAGGAAGAGGTCTATGTTGAGCAACCTCCCGGCTTTAAAGATAGTGAGTATCCTAACCATGTTTACAAACTCTCAAAGGCGCTTTATTGGCTCAAGCAAGCCCCAAGAGCATGGTATGAATGCCTAAGAGATTTTCTTATCACTAATGGCTTCAAAGTCGGAAAGGCCGATCCTACTCTCTTTACTAAAACAATTGAAAATGATTTGTTTGTATGCCAAATTTATGTTGATGATATCATATTTGGGTCTACTAACAAATCTATTTGTGAAGAGTTTAGTAGGATCATGATACAAAAATTCGAGATGTCTATGATGGGGGAGTTGAAGTACTTTCTAGGATTTCAAGTCAAGCAACTCCAAGAGGGCACCTTCATCAGCCAAACGAAGTACATTCAAGATATACTCACCAAGTTTGGAATGAAGGATGCCAAGCCCATCAAGACACCCATGGGAACCAATGGGCATCTCGACCTCGACACGGGAGGTAAATCCGTAGATCAAAAGGCATGCCGGTCGATGATAGGATCTTTACTCTATTTATGTGCATCTCGACCGAATATTATGCTTTCCGTATGCATGTGTGCAAGGTTCCAAGCCGATCCTAAGGAAGTTCACCTTAGGGCCGTGAAGCGAATCTTGAGATATTTAGTTCATACACCTAAGTTTGGTCTTTGGTACCCCAAGGGATCCTCTTTTAATTTATTAGGATATTCCGATGCTGATTGGGCAGGGTGTAAAATTGATAGGAAGAGCACATCAGGGACTTGTCAGTTTCTGGGGAGATCCCTGGTGTCTTGGGCTTCAAAGAAACAAAACTCAGTAGCTCTTTCTACCGCCGAAGCCGAGTACATTGCCGCAGGCCATTGTTGCACGCAATTGCTTTGGATGAGGCAAACCCTCAGGGACTATGGCTACAAATTTAGCAAAGTCCCTCTCCTATGTGATAATGAGAGTGCAATCCGCATGGCGGATAATCCCGTTGAACACAGCCGCACTAAGCACATAGTCATTCGATATCACTTTTTGAGAGATCACCAACAAAGGGGGGATATCGAGATAGCCTATATTAACACCAAAGATCAATTGGCCGATATATTTACCAAGCCTTTAGATAAGAAAACCTTTACCAAACTTAGGAATGAGCTAAATATCCTTGATTCTCGGAATTTTGATTGATACTTTGCACACATAGCTTATTTATATACCTTTGATCATATCTCTTTTATGTCTATGACTAATGTGCATTCAAGTGTATTCTCATGCTTAGTCATATAATTGAAAGGGAAATCGAGTATTCGGCAAAGAAGGCGCTTCCACTCAACTCCATTGGTATTTGCCGGTACTCCACATCGTTCTCCACTTTGGTATAATCTTCACCTATATCTATTTGTTTGCCATTGGGGAGAAAGTAAAAGGGCTTGTATCTCATTCACAAGTATCCGTTTTTGGCGATTCATGCCAAAGGGGGAGAAAGCATTAGCCCAAAGCAAAAGGACCGCACCACCACCGAATTTTAAAAATGAAGTTTTCAAATTGCTATCTTATTGTGTTCAAAAAGGGGGAGTATCTTCAAAAAAATTGTAAAACCCTCTTGAACACTAAGAGAAGAATTTCATTGAGGGGGAGTTTTGTTTAAGTCAAAGGAAAAGCATTTGAAACAGGGGGAGAAAATTTCAAAATCTTGAAAATGCTTCTTTCAATCTTATTCATGTACCTTTGACTATTTGCAAAAAGGATTTTGAAAAGAATTTACACAAGAATTTGCAAAAACAAAACTCGTGGTGCAAACGTGGTCCAAAATTTTAAATAAGAAGAAAACCATCCATGCATATCTAGTAGAAATAATTATTGGTTTTATTCCAAGTAACCTTTGCACTTACCTTATGCAAATTAGTTCAATTCTGCACTTTTAAATTTGTTTTGGTTTGTGTTGGCATCAATCACCAAAAAGGGGGAGATTGAAAGGGAAATAGGGTCAAACCTTTTTCTATTTGAATTTTGGTGGTTGAATTGCCCAACACAAATTAATTGGACTAACTAGTTTGCTCTAGATTATGAGTTCTACAGGTGCCAAAGGTTCAACACAAACCAATACAAAGTCAAAGAAAGGGTTCAAATAAAAAGAGCCAAAGACAATCGAAGGCTGCCCTGGTCTGGCGCACCGGACAGTGTCCGGTGCACCAGGGTGGATCAACTCAAACTTGCTAGCTTCGGGAATTTGGGGAGCCACTCTGCTATAATTCACCGGACTGTCTGGTGTAACACTGGACTGTCCGGTGTGCCAGCGGAGCAATGGCTACTTCGCGCCAACGGTCGTCTGCAAAGGAACACTGAAACGCTACATGCGCACCTGCGCGCGCAGAAGTCAGAGCAGGCGTCAGAAGGCGCACCGGACAGTGAACAGTGACTGTACGGTGCACCGCCGGACTGTCTGGTGGCCCCACTTGTCAGAGCTCCATTGGTCGAACCCTAACGGTTGGGTGACGTGGCTAGCGCACCGGACAGTGTCCGGTGGTGCACCGGACTGTCCAGTGCGCCATACAACAGCAGCTCCTCCCAACGGTCACTTTGGTGGTTGGGGCTATAAATACCCCCAACCACCAACACTTCAAGGCATCCAAGTTTTCAGCCATTGCATTCAATACAAGAGCTCTAGACTTCACTCCAAGACACAAACAAAGAGATCAAATTCTCTCCCAAGTCCAAAGAACATTCCAATCAAATAGTGACTAGCGAGAGAGTGATATTTGTGTTCTTTTGAGTTCTTGCGCTTGGATCGCTTTCTTCCTTCCTCATTTCTTGTTCTCAAGTGTTTTGTAACCAAGGCAAGAGACACCAAGTGTGTGGTGATCCTTGCGGGGTCTAAGTGACCCATGAGATAAGGAGAAAGCTCACTCGATCTAAGTGACCGTTTGAGAGAGGGAAAGGGTTAAAAGAGACCCGGTCTTTGTGACCACCTCAACGGGGAGTAGGTTTGCAAGAACCGAACCTCGGTAAAACAAATCATTGTGTCACACTCTTCATTTGCTTGTGATTTGTTTTCGCCCTCTCTTTCGGACTCAATTATATTTCTAACGTTAACCCCGGCTTGTAGTTGTGCTTAAGTTTATAATTTTCAGATTCCGCCTATTCACCCCCCCTCTAGGCAACTTTCAATACCAATTGAAAAACATTTAAAAAACTTGTGTCTAAAAATTTTGAAATTGGCATGGTGGTGCGGTCCTTTTGCTTTGGGCTAATACTTTCTCCCCCTTTGGCATGAATCGCCAAAAAGAGATACTTGTGAGTGAAATATAAGCCCTTTCCAAACTTTCTCCCCCTTTGGTAAATAATATATGAGTGAAGAATATACCAAATTGGAGAGCGGTGCGGAGTGACGGCGAAGGATAGATAAATTGATGGAGTGGAGTGGAAGCCTTGTCTTCGCCGAAGACTCCATTTCCCTTTCAATCTATGACTTAGCATGAAATACACTTGAAAACCACATTAGTCATAGCACATGAAAGAGATATTATCAAAGGTATATAAATGAGCTATGTGCAAAATATCAATCAAAATTCCTAGAATCAAGAATGTTTAGCTCATGCCTAAGTTTGGTAAAAGTTTTCTCATCTAATGGCTTGGTAAAGATATCGGCTAATTGTTCTTTGGTGCTAACATATGCAATCTCGATATCCCCCTTTTGTTGGTGATCCCTCAAAAAGTGATACCGAATGGCTATGTGCTTAGTGCAGCTATGCTCAACGGGATTATCCACCATGCGGATTGCACTCTCATTATCACATAGGAGAGGAACTTTGGTTAATTTGTAACCATAGTCCCTAAGGGTTTGCCTCATCCAAAGCAATTGCGCGCAACAATGTCCTGCGGCAATGTACTCGGCTTCGGTGGTAGAAAGAGCTACATAATTTTATTTCTTTGAAGCCCAAGACACCAGGGATCTTCCCAAGAACTGACAAGTCCCTGATGTGCTCTTCCTATCAATTTTACACCCTGCCCAATCAGCATCTAAATATCCAATTAAATCAAAAGTGGATCCCTTGGGGTACCAAAGGCCAAACTTAGGAGTATGAACTAAATATCTCAAGATTCGTTTCACGGCCCTAAGGTGAACTTCCTTAGGATCGGCTTGGAATCTTGCACACCTACATACGGAAAGCATAATATCCGGTCGAGATGCACATAAATAGAGTAATGATCCTATCATCGACCGGTATACCTTTTGATCTACGGATTTACCTCCTGTGTTGAGGTCGAGATGCCCATTGGTTCCCATGGGTGTCTTGATGGGCTTGGCATCCTTCATTCCAAACTTGGTGAGTATGTCTTGAATGTACTTCGTTTGGCTAATGAAGGTGCCCTCTTAGAGTTGCTTGACTTGAAATCCTAGAAAATACTTTAACTCCCCCATCATAGACATCTCGAATTTTTGAACCATTATCCTACTAAACTCTTCACAAGTAGATTTGTTAGTAGACCCAAACATGATATCATCAACATAAATTTGGCATACAAACAAATCATTTGCAATTGTTTTAGTAAAGAGAGTAGGATCGGCTTTTCCGACTTTGAAGCCATTAGCGATAAGAAAATCTCTTAGGCATTCATACCATGCTCTTGGGGCTTGCTTGAGCCCATAAAGCGCCTTAGAGAGTTTATAAACATGGTTAGGGTACTCACTATCTTCAAAGCCGGGAGGTTGCTCAACATAGACCTCTTCCTTGATTGGTCCATTGAGGAAGGCACTTTTTACGTTCATTTGATAAAGCTTAAAGCCATGGTAAGTAGCATAGGCAAGTAATATACGAATTGACTCAAGCCTAGCTACGGGTGCATAGGTTTCACCGAAATCCAAACCTTCGACTTGTGAATATCCCTTGGCCACAAGTCGGGCTTTGTTCCTTGTCACCACACCATGCTCATCTTGCTTGTTGCGGAAGACCCACTTGGTTCCTACAACATTTTGATTAGGACGTGGAACTAAATGCCATACCTCATTCCTCGTGAAATTGTTGAGTTCCTCTTGCATAGCCAACACCCAATCTGAATCCCTTAATGCATCTTCCACCCTATATGGCTCAATAGAAGACACAGAGGAGTAATGTTCACAAAAATGAGCGACACGAGATCGAGTAGTTACCCCCTTATGAATATCGCCGAGGATGGAGTTCACGGGGTGATCTCTTTGTATCGCTTGGTGGACTCTTGGGTGTGGCGGTCTTGGACCCTCATCATCTTCCTTGTCTTGATCATTGGCATCTCCCCCTTGATCATTGTCCTCCTCTTAAGGTGGCTCATCTTCTTGATCCTCATTCTTATCATCTTGAGCTTGATCCTCATCTTGAGTTGGTGGAGATGCTTGATTTGAAGATGATGGTTGATCTTGTGCTTGTGGAGGCTCTTCGGATTCCTTCGGACACACATCCCCAATGGACATGTTCCTTAGCGCGACGCATGGAGCCTCTTCATCATCTAGCTCATCAAGATCAACTTGCTCTACTTGAGAGACGTTAGTCTCATCAAACACAATGTCACAGAAATTTCAACTAGTCCAGTGGACTTGTTAAAGACTCTATATGCCCTTGTGTTTGAGTCATAACCAAGTAAAAAGCCTTCTACAGCCTTAGGAGCAAATTTAGATTTTCTACCTCTTTTAACAAGAATAAAGCATTTGCTACCAAAGACTCTAAAATATGAAACATTGGGCTTTTTACCGGTTAGGAGTTCATATGATGTCTTCTTGAGGATTCGGTGAAGGTAGAGACTAGGGATGAAAACGGTACGGGAAAATCCCGTACCGTCCCGTTCCGAGTACCGGTTTTTTTCGGATCGTTTTCGTATACTTCGGTTATTTTTCGGTTTCGGTACGAAAACGGGTAGATTGTCTTTGGTAACGGTATCGAAAATGAGCAGACTATTTTTTCGTTCGTTTTTGCGGTTACCGTTTTGGGTCGGGAAAATCCCGTTTTTCATACGGTTTAGGATATTCGGTTTTGGGCCTTTCAGTTCTCCAATGTGGCAATGTCAGCACAGCCCATGAGCCCAAGGCGGCAAGGCCCACCAAGCACACACTAAACTTGGAAACCCTATCTCGTCATCCCGTGGCCTTGCCCTTGCCCGTGGCCGCCGCCCGCCAGCCCCAGCCACCTTCGCAAATCGCCCAGGCGCCCAGCCCTGTCGGCTGACGGCTGTCGCCGGTCGGCGGTCGCCCAGCCGGCCAGCCCTCGCCTAGCGTCGGAGCGCCCTAACCCCAAGTCGGCAAGTCCCCAACCTGGCGGCAAGGCGGCAACCCAGAGTCCCAGTCTCCCAGACACGGTCCCACGGAGAGTCGGAGACGCCATCACGCCAAGCCAGTCAGCAGTGTGCCGCGCTCGCTCGCTCGTTCCTGGCTGCAGGCTGCTCGCTCGTGTGCCGCGCTCGCTTGTGTGTCGCCGTGTGCTGGACTGCGCTGGTGTCTCTGGCCGGCTAGCTCCAAGCTCCTCGCTCCTGCAGCTACAAGGTAATGAAGTTGATGTTTTTTATTTTATTGATCTACTCATTGATCCACATTCCATATTTCTAGGACCATGACAGGGAGAGATGAAAGCTCCGACCGTAGTTCGACGCGCTTGTTGTTGGGAACGCCGCCTCTACTAGCTGCTCTTGGAACTGCTGGTACTAAGAGGAAAGCAACCACACTTATTGCGGCACCTGGACCTGCAGCTAGAGCTAGGAGTGTTGAAGTTGAAGATACACTAGCACCAGCAGCACCTCCAATTGTTGAGAGCACCACAAATGTGATAGATAGCAGTGGCACTGGCACACAAGAGGATGGGGATGACCACTCCCTTCCAAAGAGGGATAAGAAGCGCACATCAGTAGTATGGGAATATTTTCATTGACTTTAGACAATGCTAGTGCAAATGAAGTAGTAGCTAATGACATTATTGCTGATCTAAATGAGAATCATGGCTCTTTAGCTTGCGATGGTCTGTTTTTTCATGTGAGATGTGCATGTCATATACTCAACTTGGTTGCTAGAGACGGTATGGCTGTAATTACAGGAACTATTGACAATATCAAGAAACTTGTGCTGACTGTAAAAGGATCTCCATTGCAACGGGAGGAGCTTATGAAGCGTGCAAAAGAGTGTGGATTGGATACATCAAAGGGGTTGTCACTTGATGTTTCAACTCGATGGAATTCAACATACTTAATGTTGAGGGATGCATTATATTACAAGCCTGCCTTCATGAGACTCAAATATTCAGATCGTCGTAAGTATGAGAGCATAACTCCTCTTCCTGAAGAATGGGACATGGCTTTAAAGCTTTTTCAGTTGCTAAAAAAATTCTATGACCTTACTGAAATTCTCTCTGGTACGTTATACCCAACTGCAAATCAGTTTTATAAGGGTTTTTGTGACATAAAGGATTTAATTGATAGATGGTGTTGCAGCAATGACTCTACTATTAAAAAAATGGCTGCTGCAATGAGTGCAAAATTTGAAAAATATTGGAAAAAGTCTAGTATAGCTCTTGCTGTTGCATCTTTTCTTGATCCAAGGTACAAGAAAAGGCTTATAGAGTACTACATGAACAGATTTTATGGTTGTTCTTTGGGAAAAGAAAACCTTGAACATCTTGTTAGTATCATAAAAAAATTGTACAAGTGCTATGCTAGTTCACCTTCTGCAACTGCAACCTCAAAGACAGTTCCTAGTGCACCTCAACATGCTAGCACAGATGAGTTGTTGCTAGAAACTCATGATGATGAACTTGAACTTGATCGTTTCTTACATGATGAGACAAGTTTGCTGGAATCAAATGCATTGAGTGAATTAGAAAAGTATATGGCAGCTCCTCTTCTGAAGCATTGTGACAGTCATTTTGATATCTTGTCTTGGTGGCGAGGCCAACAAAAGGAATATCCGGTTCTTTCACTCATTGCTCGCGATGTGCTAGCCACACAAGTGTCAATTGTTGCTTCTGAATCGGCGTTTAGTGCAGGTGGCCGCATCGTTGATCCATACCGTAGCCGGCTTGATCCTGAGATGGTAGAAGCACTTATTTGCACCAAAAGTTGGATTTCAGCAACAAGAAAAGGTATAATTACATAAGTTCTTAGTTATAAATTATAATTTGCATCCTGCTATCTAATCTGCAACTTATAATTGTGTGACTTTCATTTGTTAGAATCTAAGGATATTCCTTCACTTGTCACTGATCTGAACAATTTAGAGGACTTTGCAACATATGTAAAGCTTGCGAATGAAGAGGCATACATGGTTCACTACACAAAATTACATGACATCAGTTTTGGTTCAATCTTTGTACTGATATAAATTGTTTTTATCTTGTTTTAGGCGGGAGACGAAGATAATGATGCAAGTGATCCAGATGTCATGAATGATGAAGAAGAGTTGTTTGGGACATTTTAATCTGAACTTGAGACTTGTAGTAACTTGAGTCTTTTGGATTTGTGGTCACTGTTCACTGAAGACTTGGAGAGAGTGACATGTTTTACTTTTGGACAAACTGAATGTTTGATGTCCTTGTCAGCTAGCTGTTACTCTAGTCTTTTGGGTTTGTGGTCACTGGCTCACTGCTCACTAAGTCACTAGAGACTTTGTAGAGAGTCATAGGTTTCACTTTTGGATAGACTGAATGTCTGTTGTCAGCCGTTTGTCTGGTCTTTTGGATTTGTGGTCACTACTGCTCACTGGAGAGTGGAGACTTGGAGAGAGTGATAGGTATAGGTTTCACTTCTGGATAAACTGAATGTCTGTTGTCCCTAGCAGCTTTTTGTACATAGTTCACGGGCATGTGGTCACTACTGCTCACTTCTGGATAAACTATCAGTTAATCAGTATGCTTGTATGTGACATGAGTGTAGATATAATTTCTCACTCAAATAATGTCACTATGTGATTATGTTGATGCTATAAACTTAATATATATTAATGTTTGAATTAAGTCATTCAGTTTATTGTTTGTTTTTGTTAGTTACCGACTCAAGTTTCATATGTCGATCGTTTTCAACGTATCTTCGTTTCGATTTTTCGTTTTCGAATGACCAGTAATTTCGATACCGTATACCGACCCTAAACTTTTCGTTTTCGTTTTCGTACCGTTGTTATAAAACGAAACCAAAACCAATATCAGTGTTTTTTTCGATCGTTTTCGACCGTTTTCATCCCTAGTAGAGACGGTTGATGGCGTAGCAAGCGGTGTTGATTGCTTCCGCCCAAAACCGGTCCGAAGTCTTGTACTCATCAAGCATGGTCCTCGCCATGTCAAGTAGAGTTCTATTCTTCCTCTCCACTACACCATTTTGTTGAGGTGTGTAGGGAGAAGAGAACTCATGCTTGATGCCCTCCTCCTCAAGAAAGCCTTCAATTTTAGAGTTCTTGAACTTCGTCCCGTTGTCGCTTCTAATCTTTTTGATCCTTAAGCCGAACTCATTTTGAGCCCATCTCAAGAATCCCTTTAAGGTCTCTTGGGTTTGTGATTTTTCCTGCAAAAAGAACACCCAAGTGAAGCGAGAATAATCATCCACAATAACTAGACAGTACTTACTCCCGCCGATGCTTGTGTAAGCTATCGGGCTGAATAGGTCTATGTGGAATAGCTCAAGCGGCCTATTAGTCGTCATGATGTTCTTGTGTGGATGATGAACACCAACTTGCTTCCCTGCTTGACATGCGCTACAAATCCTGTCTTTCTCAAAATGAACATTTGTTAGTCCCAAAATGTGTTCTCCCTTTAGAAGCTTGTGAAGATTCTTCATCCCAACATGGGCTAGTCGGCGGTGCCAGAGCCGACCCATGTTAGTCTTAGCAATTAAGCAAGTATCGAGTTCAGCTCTATTAAAATCAACTAAGTATAGCTGACCCTCTAACACTCCCTTGAATGCTTCTGAATCATCACTTCTTCTAAAGACAGTAACACCTATATCCGTAAAAAGACAATTGTAGCCCATTTTGCATAATTGAGAAACTAAAAGCAAATTGTAATCTAAAGAATCTACAAGAAACACATTGGAAATAGAATGGTCAGGAGATATAGCAATTTTACCAAGTCCTTTGACCAAACCTTGATTTCCATCACCGAATGTGATAGCTCTTTGGGGATCATGGTTTTTCTCATAGGAGGAGAACATCCTTTTCTCCCCAGTCATGTAGTTTGTGCATCCGCTATTAATGATCCAATTTGAGCCCCCGGATGCATAAACCTACAAAACAAATTTAGGCCTTGTTCTTAGGTACCCAAACGGTCTTGGGTCCTTTGACATTAGAAACAAGCACCTTGGGTACCTAAACACAAGTCTTTGACCCCTTGTGTTTGCCCCCAACATATTTGGCAACTACTTTGCCTAATTTGTTAGTTAAAACATATGATGCATCAAAAGTCTTAAATGAAATAATAGGCTCATTTGATGCAATTGGAGATTTCTTTTTAGGCAATTTAACATGAGTGGATTGCCTAGAACTAGATGCCTCACTCTTATACATAAAAGCATGATGAGAGCCAGAGTGAGACTTCCTAGAATGAATTCTCCTAATTTTGTGTTCGGGATAACCGGCAGGGTATAAAATGTAACCCTCGTTATCCTGAACCATGGGAGCCTTACCCTTAACAAAATTAGACAATTTTTAGGGGTATTAAGCTTGACATTGTCTCCCTGTTGGAAGCCAATGCCATCCTTAATGCCAGGGCATCTTTCACTATAGAGCATGCTTCTAGCAAATTTAAATTTTTCATTTTCTAAGTCATGCTCATTGATTTTAGCACTAAGTTGAGCTATGTGATCATTTTGTTGTTTAATTAAAGCTAGGTGATCATGGATAGCATCAACATTAATGTCTCTACATCTAGTGCAAATAGTAACATGCTCAACGGTAGATGTAGAGGGTTTGCAAGCATTTAATTCATCAATCTTAGCATGTAACATAGCATTTTCATTTCTAAGATTGGAAATAGAAACATTGCAAACATTTAAATCTTTAGCCTTAGCAATTAATTTTTCATTCTCAATTTTAAGGCTAGAGAGAGATGCATTCAACTTGTCAATCATCACAAACATCTAACTTCTCAACCTTAGCAATTAATTTGGCATTTTCATTTCTAATGCTAGAAATAGTATCATGGCAAGTGCTTAGCTCACTAGTTAGTTTTTCACATTTTTCTACTTCCTGAGCATAAGCATTTTTAACCTTAACATGCTTTTTGTTTTCCTTAATAAGGAAGTCCTCTTGGCTATCCAAGAGTTCATCCTTCTCATGAATAGCACCTATCAATTCATTTAATTTTTCCTTTTGTTGCATGTTTAGGTTGGCAAAAAGGGCAAGTAAATTGTCCTCATAATCACTAGAGTTCTCCTCATCACTAGATGTGGCATATTTAGTGGAGGCTCTAGATTTTACCTTCTTTTTGTCGTCCCTTGCCATGAGGCACTTGTGGCCGACGTTGGGGAAGAGAAGACCCTTGTTGACGGCGATGTTGGCGGCGTCCTCGTCGGAGGAGGAGTTGGTGGAGCTCTCGTCGGAGTCCCACTCTCGACAAACATGGGCATCGCCGCCCTTCTTCTTGTAGTACTTCTTCTTTTCCTTCTTCTTTCCCCTCTTGTCGTTATCCCTGTCACTATACTAGATAAAGGACATTTAGCGATAAAATGATCGGGCTTACCACATTTGTAGCAAACCTTCTTGGAGCGGGGTTTGTAATCCTTCCCCCTCCTTTGCTTGAGGATTTGGCGGAAGCTCTTGATGATGAGCGCCATCTCCTCGTTGTCGAGATTGGAGGCGTCGATGGGGAGTCTACTTGATGTAGACTCTTCTTTCTTCTCCTCCGTTGCTTTGAAGGCAACGGGTTGCACCTCGGGTGTGGAGGTGGCGCCTTGCTCGATGATTTTCTTGGAGCCTTTGATCATCAATTCAAAGCTCACAAATTTTCCTATAACCTCCTCGAGAGACATTAGTTTGTATCTAGGATCACCACGAATTAATTGAACTTGTGTAGGATTAAGAAATACAAGTGATCTTAGAATAACATTGACCATTTCATGGTCATCCCATTTGGTGCTCCCGAGGTTGCGCACTTGGTTCACCAAGGTCTTGAGCCGGTTGTACATTGCTTGCGGCTCCTCCCCTTGATGAAGCATGAAGCGATCGAGCTCCCCCTCGATCGTTTCCTGCTTGGTGATCTTGGTCACCTCATCTCCTTCGTGCGCGGTCTTGAGCACGTCCCAAATCTCTTTGGCACTCTTCAACCCTTGCACCTTATTATACTTCTCTCGACTTAGAGAGGCGAGGAGTATAGTAGTGGCTTGGGAGTTGAAGTGTCGGATTTGGGCTACCTCATCTAAGTCATAGCCTTCATCCCCCACGGATGGTTCCTGCGCTCCAAATTCAACAATGTCCCAAATGCTAGCGTGGAGTGAGGTTAGATGGTGCCTCATTTTATCACTCCACATACAATAATCTTCACCGTCAAAAACTGGTGGTTTGCCTAGTGGGACGGAAAGTAAAGGAGTGCGTTTGGAAATGCGAGGATAGCGTAAGGGGATCTTACTAAACTTCTTGCGCTCATGGCGCTTAGAAGTGACGGACGGCGCGTCGGAGCCGGAGGTGGAAGGCGACGAAGAATCGGTCTTGTAGTAGACCACTTTCTTCATTTTCTTCTTCTTGTCGCCACTCTGGTGCGACTTGACGCGGGGAGGTGATTCCTCCCTCTTCTTGTTGCCGGACTCTCCCGATGGAGCCTTCCCGTGGCTTGTGGCGGGCTTGTCGCCGGTCACCATCTCCTTCTTGGTGTGAGCTCCTAACATAACTTCGAGCGGTTAGGCTCTAATGAAGTACAGGCCTTTGATACCAATTGAAAGTCGCCTAGAGGGGGGTGAATAGGCAAATCTGAAATTTATAAAGTTTAAGCACAACTACAAGTCGGGGTTAGCGTTAGAAATAAAGTCGAGTCCGAAAGAGAGGGCGAAAACAAATCACAAGCGAATAAGGCAAATGACATGGTGATTTTTTTTACCGAGGTTCGGTTCTTGTAAACCTACTCTCCGTTGAGGTGGTCACAAAGACCAGGTCTCTTTCAACCCTTTCTCTCTCAAAAGGTCACTTAGACCGAGTGAGCTTTTCTCTTCAATCAAACGGGACACTTAGTCCACTACAAGGACCACCACAACTTGGTGTCTCTTGCTTTGATTACAATTGAGTTGAGAACAAGAAAGGAGGAAGAAGAAAAGCGATCCAAGTGCAAGAACTCAAATGTACACGACAAAACTCTCTCTTCTAGTCACTAATTGCTTTGAGTGGAATTGAGACTTGGAGAGATTTTGATTCACTCTATTTGTGTCTTGTATTGAATGCACTAGCTCTTGTATTGAATGAGTTGGATGAAAACTTAGATGCCTTAAAGTGTGGTGGTTGGGGGGTATTTATAGCCCCAACCACCAAAGTGGCCGTTGGGGAGGGCTGCTGTCGAAGAGCGCACCGGACAGTCCGGTGCGCCACCAGACACTGTCCGGTGCGCTAGCCACGTCACCCAACCGTTAGGGTTCGACCGTTGGAGCTCTGACATGTGGGGCCACCGGATAGTCCGGTGGTGCACCGGACAGGTCCTGTTCACTGTCCAGTGCGCCATCTGGCGCTGCTCTGACTTCTGCGCGCGTAGTTCGCGCATTGTAGCTCATTGTTCACCTTTTGTAGTCGACCGTTGGCGCTATAGCCGTTACTCCGCTTGGCACACCAGACAGTCCGGTGCTACACCGGATAGTCTGGTGAATTATAGCAGAGAGCCATTTTCAGAAACCCGAAGCTGAGCAGTTCGAGTGAATTCACCCTGGTGCACCGGACATTGTCCGGTGGTGCACCGGACAGTTCGGTGCGCCAGACCAGGGCTGCCTTCGGTTTTCTTTTGCTCTTTTTATTTGAACCATTTCTTGGACTTTTTATTGGTTTGTGTTGAACCTTTGGCACCTATAGAACTTATAATCTAGAGCAAACTAGTTAGTCCAATTATTTGTGTTGGGCAATTCAACCATCAAAATCAAATAGGAAAAGGTTTGAGCCTATTTCCCTTTCAATTAACAAGGGTAAAATAGAAGTTTTGGATCAAGGATTTTGAGCTTTAGTACCAACACCAACCTTCTTTTTGGATCCCCTTATAGTACAACGATTCCTATACTCAAGTTAAATAAAATATAATTAACTAAACTCTTTGAGTCATTGGTGTCTCATGTGTGATTTTTCCATGGCGTTTCTTCATAAGGATCACAAACATCTTTGTCTCACCTTTTGAAGCAAAAACAAATCAAACCCTGTGACTTGTACCATTTCACCATATATGAGTTCAAATCATGGCTTCAAGTCACCTTACTGATGCATCAACATATTATAACTCTTCATAGTTGATTAGTTCATCGACTTAGTGCAAGTATTCTCTTCTTTACCTTAGCCATGGTACCTCGGTCCATAAGCCATCGTTTGGCCTTCACCTTCGCTTAGTTCCTCGAAGCCCTTTCCTTGCTATCTTCACCCTATCAAACCATTATTGAGTCACATCATATTGAGCATCCATTGAGAGAATCATTTCTTCGATATTGTGAACCTTGCTTGAATGTCATCTAGATATAAATGCTAAGATCAATCAAGCTCTAGTTTGATTCTCATAGAAGCATATATGGACTAATAGTAATATGGTCAAGCCAATTCACGATTCCTCATATCTTATTCACTTTGGCTTGACCAAACCTCTTAATCACTTCAACCTCTATTCTGATCATATGTATACAATGATTTCTCAGGTCTTGTCCATATATTCAAACCAATATAAAGACCATATTATATCCATTTGCATTGTCTCACTGGTTATTTAACCTTGTGTTGAACCTTTGTTCACTGATTATTATACACTATTCAAGTATGTTTATCATACTGAATTTCCTATTCAACACTTAGCAAACTTGTTAGACCTTTAAATGTGTTGTTATCCAAATCACCAAAACTCACAAAAGGGATGAATGCACTTTCAGAAGTAAATCTCGTTGCATTTCACCTATGTACCAGCACCATCTCGACGGCGAGCTCCCAAACGCCGGTGGTGGAATGAGGCCTGAAGGAGGCGAGTCGATCAAAGTCAGGGATGGTTTGGTGACCAGGAAATTGAGATATTTTTGGGAAGGATTGAGGGAGAAATAAAATAAATTTCCCCTCAATTGCATATAATTTCTCTCAATTTTCTGGTCACCAAAAAATCTTTCAATGATTCATACGACGACGAGAGAACGATGAGACCTTGTTGGTTTCTGTATGGATTAAAGGAGATTGAAGTAAATTAAATCCCTTACTAGAGAGAATTAAATCTCTCACTAATAAAAAAATAAAATAGATTTTAATCCTCTTCAATTCGTAAGTCGCAAGACACGTGGTGCCGTGGTGGGTCCTCAGGAACCAATCAGTAGTAGGCAATTAGACATCCATTGGCCTTGCTTAATTTGTTACGAATGGGCTTCACTAAAAGTTTGTCTTGGGCCTCGCAAGTTGCTACCTCTTCCTCACCTTCACTCCTCTTCCTCGTTTCCTCCACGGTCAATCGGGTGATCTGACGGCGGCGGCGGCGGCGGCTTCGGCACTCCGAGCTTCCGCTACATGGCGACGCGGTTGGCTGCGGCCGCGGCCGCCACGTTCATGCGGCGCCTGGCCCCAGCGCGCCCACCAGTACCTATCTTGGCGGCAGCATCTACGGCGGAGGCGGTGACGTGCGGGCGCGGGGACAAAAAAACCAAGCGCGGGAAGCGGTTCAAGGGCTCCTACGGCAACGCCCGACCGAAGCGTGAGAAGAAGATTGAGCGCATCAAGGACCGCGTCGAGGTGCCCCGTTCCACTCCCTGGCCCCTCCCCTTCAAGCTTATCTGAGCGCCCCCCCTCGGTCCGCCGGGGTACCTTGGGTTTGCTGCGACAGTTGCTGCTACTTCGCCGTTTCCAAATAGCCGCACGCGCTGCACGGGCGTGTGTTTCCTTTGTTTTTAAATTGTTTCTCAATTGTGTGGCGTCAGATATGTACTGCCGCCCAACTGCTGTGGTTCAAGCAATATCCTTTTGGATGGAAGTGAAGAGATATGTTTCTGTCCATCATTCCTCTTCTGTTAGTGTATGCATAATTGGAAAATTAATGGATCCTTTATTCATCAGCAGTTAATGATGTTCCCCACGCCTGTCAATAGAGTTGTTGAAGGATATCAGCTTAGATTGGATCATCTCTTTTTTTATGATCTACTGTCTTCCGTCACATGCCATTCATAATGAAATGGCAAGAAAAAAAAAATGCCAAGTATATATTTCTAAGATGACAAAAATCCAGAATTCAAATTATAGGCGTCTTGAATTACAAGGTGTTCAAGGTACATGTGCCTATACGATAATTTGTTTGTAAAATTATAACTTACTGAATGTGTTACAGGGTTACTATCCAAGGAAAACGAAATCCTCTTCCTCCCCATGTCATCTCACTTATCTCTCTTCTGCTGTTCTTCAAAGCGTCGCAAAATTCTCTTATATTTTTTTTATCATTTGCTCGCTCTGAATCCCAGAGTTCATCCAATCGAAGCTGGGACACAAGGGTTTATTGAATACGCATACTTTTCTTCCACTGAAACATCCATTCTCTGCCCCCCCCCCCCCCCCCCAAGTTGGTAAACTCTTTCTGAATAGTGTTGTAAAACAACCCTGTCTGTCAGAGACAAGATCTTTACCAGTGCCTTGTGGACTATTGTTCAACCTCCTTGGTGTGTAGCCCTCTGTTTTCGTGCTGGTCCACGAGTGCCTGTGCTAATTCTCTGCTGATTGTTCTTCACTGTAGCAACTAGTTTGTGATCTGCCTTGTGTGCAGTCTGTGCTGGCCTATGCTTGTCTGCTCTGCTCAGTTTGTAGCGGTTGTGTGTTACCAGACACAAATCGTTTTTGTGATGAAATTAGAGCTGGCCCCGAATTGTCACTGCAATCGTTGATATGATATGAATCGTTGGTTGATGAATTTCGAGGACAGTGAAAGGTTGGAGTAGAAATCCTAATAGTTTAGGTCCCGTATCTCGCAATCAGTTTCTCACTTCGAAATATGGTATGAAACATGCCATCTATAGTTATTATATATGTTTGCGCATATGCTTGAAGTCCTCGCTGCTACCATGCTATATTACAAACTGTTCCGCCGCCGTGGTTCCTCGTAGGCTGGATGAATTCGGCTCGAATTGCAGAGGTGGCCTCGCCTCCGTGTGCGCCGTCGTATTTATTTGTGTCGTATGAGTAGACATTTTTTTTTACAAGCGGGAATGTGCCAAACCGAACTGTGATCTTAATGTGCTAACCAGTCATCCAAAGAGAACTTGGAACTCACGTGTAAAAGAAATATGATCTATATATAAATTACCCGAGTTTGGTGGGTTCATATATGTAGATGTAGTTTACGACTACGATATCTACGTTTGAACATATGTAGCTTTATTTAGGTCCTATTCTAATCTCGCGAGATAAACTTTAGCAGTTTTTTTTAGCTACTTTTAGCCATTTGTAATCTAAACAGGAGAGCTAAGCTAAACTTTAGCACTTCAATTCATATAGCTAAAGTTTAGCGGAAGCTAAAGTTTATCCCATGAGATTGAAACGGAGCCTTAGTCGTGTAAGCGATTTATATATGTTCCGCCGATCAAATGAGCTCGGCCGTACGTCCTATGAAGCCATATCGTTTCCTGTCGATCGGCTGGCCGCGTGGTGCTGGTGATATCACGCGACTACGCGAGGCATGGCCGGGGCGAGACGGGCACGGGCAGCGGGGCGGCGAGCGAATTGGACGAGAGGCGAGGAATCGGCCACGCCCAGCGCCTCGGCATGGCTCTGGACCGGTCGACGCAGCCCCCGACCCCGTCACCTGTCGGCGTCAAACAGTGCAGGGATTTGGCATCCGCTGGGCGCTGTGCTATGCAGTGCAGTGTCCGGCCGGCCGCCCGCCCGCTTGCATTGGCCCCGCCCCCGCTCAATTCTTCCGCCTCTCCACCACCCACTACTACCCACCTTTCCCTCCCCGATTGGCCGCCCTCCCTACCATGCATGTAGCCGCTACAGTGCTGGCGCCCCGGAGTTGCGTGTGAGGTTGCGCTACACCGCCGCCGGCAGCATCTAGCTGCCTAGCTCTACGTGTGCCTATACTAGCTAGCTACGCAGTACATCTATTGTGAAGTCACCGGCACTGCTCTCCATGCTGACCGCCGTAGGACGAATATTAGTCTATTCATAATGAAGGTTTTATAGGGTGTTTCATGTATTAATTAGCCCGCCACATCAGCTATTTTGATGACATATCACATCATTTAAGAAGGAAGAGTTTTATGGAGTTTCATGGGGATGAAACCATGTTAACTCGTTTCCAATGTCTTGGAAACTGTGTGAAACATCCATTGAGAGTGTTTTGTTTCATCTTTATATAATTGAGTAAATCATATTGGTTATTTATATGCAGCATTTAAAAAGTATGTTGACATATGAAATAGTGAGATGAAACTCTCTATTGAGAGAGGGTATTTCATTCATGATTCATCCATAAATCTGATGTGGCATTTTTAGAAACAGAGACATGAAATCCTCATTGTGAATAGTCTTATCTCCGGTCCCTGAACATATAGTTCTTATACATGCAGTCATATGTTTGTAACTGCAAGAAGTACTACGGTATGTCTCTCTCTGTCTCTTTCTTCGGCCATGAGCCCATGACAAGCCATGGGATGAACAGCAACACTCAACGCGGGCTCCCCTTCTCTGGCCTCCGCACATACGGATCGACGTGAGGCTGTTCGCTGCCGCAGCTGGATTAAAGTTGTTCGGACTTGCTGTGCTGTGGCTACATTAAATCTGTGGTAGGTTGACTCGTTCGTCATCTCATCATAGCGTACCATCACTTAAGAACGCTAAAGCATTGAGGCGGATCATGGTGAGCACGGAACACTGGAACAGTGCTGCCGGTACCTGAACGTACGGTACCCATGCATGAGGCCATGATCGACGCTGAAGGTTGAACAGATATAACTGTGACGACTCTGTGAGTCGTCCAAACTGGTTACTCCACGCTAGTGGAAAAAGGGTGGATTTAGTTCCTTGTTCGTTTCACCGTTAATCTATGTAGACTGCATGGTATTGAGTTGGTTTAAATCCATAGTAAGGGCTTGTTCGCTTTGGAGTGGATTGAGTGGCATTGGAGGGGATTAAATCCCCTCCTATACAAATTTGTATAGGAGGGGATTTAATCCCCTCCAATCCCCCTCAATCCACTCCAAAGCGAACAAGCCCTAAGTTAAAATCCTTCTCAATCCATTCCAATACACTACAATCCACATGGAACAATTAAGACACTGTTTGGTTCCAGATGCACATGAACTGAAAAGCTCTACTTATATTAGCACACCCGGTCCATTCCGACGTTGCACTTGCACCTGATGAACGTAGTTTTCTACGCATTCAGTCCATACAGGTCCCTTGAGTCTTGAGCAGCGAATCAGCGAACGAAACAGCAGGTAGCGCCCGCGGAATCCAAACAGCAACGGCGTCTTGTGTGGCCTCGTGGATCGTGATCCAGCACGCCGCGCGCACCGCAACGCCCCCGCGCCGTAACAAGCACCACCACTTGCTCGCACGCACCGCGGCACCGGTAAAATACGTGACCGCCACCGTACCGGCATACTAGTACCCCGTGAGCTCGCTCTGGCTCTGGCTCCGGCAGTCCGGCTGGCAGGAGAGAATTGGCGAGGGATTGGGATCGGGAGCGAATTCCCAGCCCCTGTCCCTCTCGCCCCGCGACAGCGACGAGGGCGGGGCCGCGCGGCACAGCGCTCGCTATTCGCTAGCTATAGACACCCGGGGGCCGGGGGCAGACTAGAGAGGGACAGGCCGCCACCGCGTTCCATTGGCCGCGCCGTTGTCATCACGCCGACGACTAAACTAGTCGATCACACCCGGCCAGCTCACAGGCTCTCTCGATCGCCTGTGATCGGGCTGCCCTGCCGCCTAGCTCCCTTCCTCCTCTCGCGCAGCAGCCTAGCTACTTGAGCGAGACTAGCACTAGCTCCGGCTGAGGAAGTGAGGCCGTGGTCCGAGAGGCGTGCGTGGCCATGGACGGCGCCGAGGACGACGGGCCGGAGTGGATGCATCATGGTGCCGGAGGGAAGGGAAAAGGCGGCGGCGCGCTCGACAAGAACAAGAAGCGCTTCAGCGACGAGCAGACCAAGTCGCTGGAGTCCATGTTCGCGACGCAGGCCAAGCTGGAGCCGCGCCAGAAGCTGCAGCTGGCGCGGGAGCTCGGCCTGCAGCCGCGCCAGGTCGCCATCTGGTTCCAGAACAAGCGCGCGCGCTGGAAGTCCAAGCAGCTGGAGCGCGAGTACTCGGCGCTGCGCGACGACTACCACGCGCTCCTCTGCAGCTACGAGTCCCTCAAGGACGACAAGCGCGCGCTCCTCAAGCAGGTCATCGATCTCGTCCCATGCATCTCTCGTTCGTTCGTTCGTTCGCGCACTGCACTGCACTGCACGCGCCCCATGGTGATCTCTATATATGTATGCTCGATCTCAGATGATCATGCATATATGTCCGGCAGTTAATTCGTTTTCCTTCTCCTAACGATACGTCGGTGGTTCTTAATTCAATGCGTTTATACGTGTAGCTGGAGAAGCTGGCCGAGATGCTGCACGAGCCGCAGCAGGGCAAGTACTACGGCGGCAATGCGGACGACGACGTGCGCTCGGGCGGCGTCGGCGGCGCGAAGGATGAGGAGTCCACAGACGCCGCCGCCGGGGCCGCGCTCTACTCGTCCGAGGGCGCTGGCGGTGGCAGGTTCATCGCGCACTTGGCGGACGACGACGTGGGAGCAGCCCTCTTCCGGCCGTCGTCGTCTCCGCAGCCGACCGCTGGCCTACTCACGTCGTCGGGGCCCCCGGAGCACCAGCCGTTCCAGTTCCACTCCGGCTGCTGGCCGTCGTCGGCGGCGGAGCACACCTGCAGCGGCTCGCAATGGTGGGAGTTCGAGTCCCTCAGCGAGTGACGTACGATGATCACAAGCGGCCGGGTGCCCGGGTCACTCGGTTCCAAGCACACGTAAGGGCCGGCCACTACTAGTTCGTTCGTAGCGGTCTCGTCAGCTAGCCCTGCAGAGCAACGGTGTACATAGAGAGCTTCAGTAGATCGAAGTCCAAGTCGTCTGCCCATCTCAGTTTCTTCTTCTCGCCATCGATCATCGATCATGCATGCAAAAGATTTTTTTTTCTCTCCCTTGCTATCAGATCATGTAATCCAGCAGGAACATGTAGAGAAAGATCAAACGAGGTTATAGAGAGAAGGTCGCCTGCATATGCGAGCTAGTCTTTTCCTTTCCGATGCAGGCCTGCTTTCTTCGTTCTTTCTTTCTCCCAAAGATAGAAGATGGACAGCAAACATGAAAGTAGAGACTACAGAAAGACGACGACGTGGATGGAGATTCTTAAATCGAGCAGGAGAGAGAGGGGACGAAGGGATTCGAACAGCGAGGCTCGGTACAGTACGGGGGAAGGTAGTACAGTACAGTACAGGGTGGCACCACAGATCACACAAGTAACATGCATGCAGGCATGCAGCCATTCTTTTATGCAGATGATAAGGCGCGTTGTTTAGCTTAGAGCATCTCCAACAACGTGACCTATAAAAATGCCTTATAATTTAAAAATAAGTAAATTTTATAGAATTTAGGGCACCAACAAAACACTTCACTCCAACAGTAAAGCCCTAAATCTAGATTATAGGGCAGCCCACTACGGTGTAGTATATTTGAGGCACTTGAGAAGGTGCCCTATAGTTTTTTGACAAAATTTGTTGAATTGAGGCACTGTTGGAGTGATTTTTCTTGTGTAGAGCTCTATATTTCAATTTGAGGCACTAGTTTGAGGCATTGTTGGAGATGCTCTTAGGTCAAGCTGAAATGCATTGTTATATCTATTTTAAATTTGATTGATACGAGATCTCTAGTAGTGTAGTTTAGTGAGTTTAGGCTGGATCGCACTCAAGTTACGGAATGCAAACAAAAGGTAACAACTGCATGCAAGGTGCCAGCAAAGCTTGAATGGGCGTCGATCGAAAAAAATAGGATAAAATACGTTTTCAACGTCCAGCTTATATATTACTGTATTTCTATTTTCATCCTTAATAACTACGAAACCGGGAGGTGTACGCCCTCAAAGCGCTCTAACCGCAAAAACTAGACAAATTTGATCCTTTGGTGGTATCAGTAGTGGTTTTCTGTTTTATAAAATAGTAACATTATAGTTTATTGCATAGAATCCATAAATAGTTTATTTGAAATTGGAAAAATACAGAGTTTGTACCGATTTTTTATAAAAAAAAGTGTTCTGTGCCTATTTATAATCTATGAATATTTTTTTGAACTACGTACTGATTTATTCATAATTATATTGTTTTTTTTGCTCGTAGTTGTGCTCATTATTTATTTCAAACAAATAAGAGTCAAATGACTCCATATAATCAAACCACACCTTTGAACTACTCGATAACCAAATTTATCTTGTTTCGATAGTTAGAGTGCATAGGGTTGAAAAATCACACTTACATGCACTAGCACCAAGAGAAAATACATATAAATACGGTAAAAAGGTGTCCTGAATTCGACTCTCGAAGTGTGTCCTTTCGGCGATAAACAACGCTCTTTGTATGCACATGTACAACGGTATAGTGGTATAGAGAGAATTAAATATATTTATTGTTGTTATTTGAACTAAAGGTGGTTATAACTTATATATTAAAAATGAGAGAGTAATTTTTTAGCTAACTAATTATTAACTCTAGTTCATTTAAACAACTCTTATCCTTGGTTGAAGCGACAACAAATTTTATTTTATCCCACGGTAGTAGTTCTATTCTGAGTCATGACAGCGACTAACACAAACAAACGTGGTAAAAAGAGTTTTCAACTCTTTTTTTCCTCAACATAAACGTGGTAACTGAACCCATTTTTACCAACACTGGTTTGGCCTTCTTCGCGGAAGACGAGACAACAATTCTCACGGCTCCCAACAGCAACGGGTTAGACCAACTCCAGCAGCCTCCGTATATGCCCGTGTATCCGTCAAATTTAAGCGCTCGCGCACTGTTCACGTCCCCAGCAGGTACCGTAAACAGCGACGGAAAAAACGGGGCAGGGGTTGGCGCTCCCTTTTCTCGCGTATTTTCTCTCATCCGCGCAACCCAACCGTCATCCGAACCAGGTTTGCTTCTTCCTTCCTTCGTCGGTACACCAGATCTACTTTCTTCCTCCAAGCTGTCGGCCTCGCGCTATAAGTTTTGGAGGTTTGTCTCCTAGGTCGAAGGACGTCGCCCCCATCTGCGGCGCTGGAGCGTGGTGAAAAGCGTCGGCGGCGGTCGACATCTCCCGGCAGCGCGTGCTCGTCCTCGACGAAACACATTTCAAGCACAAGGTATGAAGCCGCTACCGGATCCGTGAACCTGTACTTCATTGCACAGATTGTACTTCGCAGTCTTGTTGATTTTATTGAATAGGGTTTGAATATTGCGCAGAGAGTTGCAGCTTCAGTGATTCGTTGCTGTAGGTAGATGTACCCCATGGAAACCCTAGGTGTGTCCAAATAATTTGGTAAACCAAAACAGATCGGCTGGTTGTTTATGTGTGCATACTTTTGATCCAGTACTGTCTACCATGGATGTCATTGCATCTCTGTTCATGTTTGTACAGTCCATAGTGGTAGTTCAACCTCTTTGCACATTGTTGTATTCGAGGTTGACAAAAAAAGTCCACTCGTACCAACAGAAACTGACCACATTCTGAATTGGTCATTTTCAGTTTCGGTCAATGGACAAAGACCCCCTCGACATGGTCGAGACTGCAGTTCAAGTGATTGAGGCACATGTCGACATCATTCGCAGTCTTGTAACTGATGGGGTTGTCAAAACTACTTTACCTGAGTCGGTCTACACACTTAAGACCACTTTGTTTCAGATTGGAGATGTTTGCGACAAGCTTGAGAAGTGTGCATTGTCCATAAAAAATATGCAACAACCAAGAGAGAAGCACTTGCTGAACATCAGGAATGTCAGTTAGAACATGACATCGATGCAACACTTGAGGTGGAGTCCCTGCCGAGCCCTGAGGACATATCTCAAAGGGAAAATTTGGAAAAAGATTTCGGAATCGAGTACGATAGCGACCAGTCCTGGGGCTGTTGATGCGGATTCTGGAGTTTGACAAATAACTATATATAAAACTACCAGTCGTTAGGTCGTGAACAATCTACTATGTACTAATGCCGAAGGTTGTATGTTGTTGTCGAACTGCTAGGTACAATTGTGTGTGTTTATGTTTGGATTTGTGGAACGATGTCTGAACTCCCGGTACTAGTATTCTAGTGCTGCTGCATTGCCTCTTATTACTATCACTTTAGTACACTTCAGTACTAAATTGGTATATGTTTGCTGTTTGTTTTAACGCAATCGTAAAATGGACCAGTATACTGAGGGAGAACCTTCTCATGGCCACCAACCTTTTGTTTACACCAAAGGAATTGATTTAACTCAATTTGATGATGATGCAACCTTCCAGAACGCTTGCAACATTGACGTGAACTTGCAGGCATCTGAAAACAATACTACTCCTCCAACTCAACGAAACAGAATTGTTAAGAAAACAGTAACAAGAAGACTTGCAAACTACAGTCAGGCTGAGGATGAGGTCCTTGTGTCGGCCTACCTAAACATCTCCAAAGATCCGGCTATTGGAACTAATCAATCAGGGAAGTCGTATTGGCGTCGCATAAGTGAGTACTACAATGAACACACGAAAGCACCTAACTCAAGAACACAACATTCATTGGAACACAGGTGGGGTGACATCCAACGGGAAACCTCCAAGTTTTGTGCTGCTTATGACAAAGTTTTAAGGCTGAAGCAAAGTGGTAAAAGTGAAGACGACCAGGTTCGAAGCGTTTCCTTATTATTGCCCTCTATTCCTATTGTGTCCTTCAAATTTGTAACCCACTAGTTTCGTACACTGTAGGTCAAAGATGCACTACAAATGTTCGAAGGCATCCACAAGAAACCATTTAGATACATTCATTGCTGGTACATGCTTCGGAACGAGGTCAAGTGGACAACTTGGCTTTCCAATGCTGAAGTCATTCATGCCAAAGTGGTTCCCAATGAGACGGACAATGTCAGTTCACCGAGTGATCCCTTTCGCCGTCCACCCGGGAGGGACCGAACCAAAAAAGCTCGTAGCGGTAACGCTTCCATGAATTCGACAGCATGCATCGAGATGATCAAAAAATTCCAACTGGATAGAGCTAAGTTTGAACAAGCTGCTACATCTGCAAATACCGAGAGGGAAGACCTAAAAGAATATAGACAAAGGAAGATGAAGCTCTCTGAGGACATGTTCAAGCTTTAGCAGCAGGAGCGCGATGATCGGATTATGAATATGGATTTGGACAAGGTCGCTCCATACGCAAGAAATTACTACTTGTACATGCAGAAGGCCATTTTGTCTAGGTTGCCACCACCTGAGGAATGATCTAGATATAGACGTGTTGCTAAAGAGCTACTAGATGTAATAAGACTTATTTATTTGCGTTAGCGACTTTAATTCGGCATAGACTTCTTTGTTTGCTTCAGTTGTGTGTGACATTCAGCGGCGTTGTCGAAGTAATAAGACTTATGGAGTTTGCTTCAGTTGTGTGTGACTGTCTGTTTCGTTGTCGAAGTAATATGACTTATATGTTTGCTTCAGTTGTGTGTGACAGTCTGCTTCGTTGTCGAAGTAATATGACTTATATGTTTGCTTCAGGTGTTCGTGAATATGGTTTTGTTTCCGTCACTTGGTCGAACCTGGCATGACAGCTGACTCTGTTGTTTACCATAAACCGTTTTATCTACGCGTGTCAGCTGTCTCTCTTGTTTACCAGAAACCTACAATATGACCAGCTGTGTCTGTTGGACATGTTCCTGGCAAGACAGCTGTGTCTTTTGTTCATCACAAACATATGTCACAAGCTGTCTGAACAACATATATATATATTTAAAGCACTTGATTAGTCTGTTACAAAAGCCTGATTTGCTCACAGCAGATTGCCACAGTACATAATTCAAATATAGTGCACTTGATAGCTCTGTTACAAAAGGTTGTTTTGGTCACAGTTCATAATTCAACTACTAATGCAGAACCTTGAGTTGAGTCACCTGGCGAACAACATATCTGCAAAGTAAGCAACAAAAATTATTAGTGGACTAGAATAAAAACAAACATTTAGTACCATCTGAGTTCATAATTGATACCTTGCCTCACATGTTCCCATGCTTGTTCCACACATGCTCAATTAGATCATTCTTCAATTTTTCATTGGCTGATTTGCACCTAATCTCGTTGTGTTTTTGAATAAGTTGTGCGATTTCCGGAACATCTCTGGTATTAGGAATGTGAAGTCTTGTCGCTGCATCATACTCAACCCCTTCGAGACTTGGAAGGTGCCTTTCAACTTGCACAGACATATTATGCAATATGACAACACAGTCTACTATGAACTTCAAATCTACCGGATGCCATAAACGTGTAGGACCTTTAATTATTGCGTACTGACCTTGAAGAACGCCGAAGCAACGCTCGACGTCTTTTCGATACTCTGCTTGTTTCATAGTGAAGAGTCATTGCTTGTTGCTAACAGCTGCTGGTACTCCACTAATTAAAGTTGCCCAAGGAGGATAAATTCCATCACACAAGTAATAAGGCATATCATATTATGTGCCGTTAACTTCATAGGTAACAGGAGGAACATCACCTGTGGCTATGCTATCGAAGACTGGTGACCTGTGAAGAACATTTATGTCGTTGCAAGAACCAAGCAAACCAAAAAATGCGTGACATATCCAAAGATCATGTGATGCTATTGCTTCGAGAATCAGTGTTGGTTTTTTGAAATGGCCATGATAACTCCCTTGCCATGCAGTGGGGCAACGTTCCCACTCCCAGTGCATGCAATCTATGCTACCTAGCATCCCAGGGAAACCTCTTATCTGTGCTACTTGTAGGAGACCAGCTATGTCATGGTTGTTTGGCTTCCGAAGGAACTCATTACCAAACAACTGCACAATTGTCCGAGTGAAATGGCCAACTGTTTCAAGAATAGTACTTTCGCCCATGCGTAAGTACTCGTCGAGGCTGTCGGCTGGACCTCCATACGCTAGCATCCGAATTGCTGTAGTTACCTTCTGTATGGTGTGAAATCCTGGCACGTTGGCAGCATTATACGATTGCCTAAAATATGGGTTCGCCGCTTTGAGAGCCTAACATATGTTGTGGAACATAGCCTTCGTCATCCGAAACCGTCGTCTGAATATGTCGTCATTGTACACCGGGTTGTCAGAGAAATAATCTTGCATCAGTCTGACATAACCGGATTCCCTGTCCCGGTTTATGACACGATGACCGACAACTGACCCTCTATGTACATGTATCTCCTCATCTTCGTCTTCAACCATGGACGAATGTAGCATATAGAGAATGTGTTCGTCGTCGTACATTCGTCGGACATGTCATCGGTGCCTATCCGAATTAGAAGTCGACATGAATCTGCCAAATCCCTTGCAAACAGTCGACATGGCAACTCCGAATTTAGTACTAAACCCTAAACACAAAATCGCTCAATGTTGTGCATACAGTGGACAACGATGAACTCGCATCTACCGGGAAAATGGAGATTTTGTGAACACGACCAACAACATACCGACGAGATTGTGGCGCGGGAGTGTAGGCGCGGCCGAGCCGGAGACGACGCGGAGCTAAAATCCGGTGGAGAGTTGCCGCTGTCGAGGTCCGGAGACGAGGCGGAGCTGCAATCCGCCGGAGGATACCCGTGGCCGAGGCGCAGACGACGCGGAGAT
Organism: Zea luxurians; assembly: GCA_029449295.1. Lineage (NCBI taxonomy): Eukaryota > Viridiplantae > Streptophyta > Magnoliopsida > Poales > Poaceae > Zea > Zea luxurians. The sequence goes on along the minus strand of JAOPSE010000134.1, from coordinate 4,777,974 downwards.
CCAATCCACCGGGCCGCCGAGCCGGAGACGAGGTTGACGACGGTGGAGTTGTACTTTGGGCGACCGCTGTCTTCGGACAGGGGCCAACATTTCAGCGGAATCGTGGGAACATAAACGACTGTCGTTTTTACGGAGCATTCCAGGAAACCACCCTCTATCCACACCTCTGTATCCACTCCTGGCACTCCGTAGGATACGGATTCGGAGCCATGACTGCTGGAGTTGGTTTTACACACTCGAGCAAGTTACTGCCGGAAATTGACATAGGACCAAATCGACCACCAAACAAGCTTACTCGGCGAGTTGGTCTCTTTCTCTCGGACTCACCTACTGCCGTGCTGGCCCCACAAGCCATGGCATAGTGACATGTCACTGTGCCACACGGTGACGATTTGGAATACTTCGATACTGGACTGCCTAGAACCAAAAAGAAAAAAAAAAGAATCCAAGGAGGGTCTACGGCTTGTATTTGTACGAAGGGAGCTGTTGGGGACTTGTTCACAAATGCTATGAGTTAAGAACAAGGCAACACATAATGTTAAAGGTTAATGTCCTTCGTCCTTCGAAGCATTATTTCTCTTAGGATATAATGATCCTCAGACGAAGGTTATGAAAGACATACCTTCACCATCGTAGTGTATATTAATGAAAGAAGAAGCATATGAAATATGTAAGACAACATGAATAATCATATGACATTATTAATATATCCTCTTTTTATTAATATAGATAAATAGAAACAAAATTGAATCATATTTGTACCTTCGGCTTGACAGAAGGTAAAAGTCCAAGCGTGACGCACGAGTGAATACAAGTCAGCGTGAACAGTACGGGAGAACTGTTCATCTATTTATAAGCACAGGACGCAGCCTGTGAGAAATTACATTCATGCCCTTTACATTCATTGTTAACTAATAGTCAACTCTATGAGGACTAGATAGCTTTTCCCCCTTTAAGTCGATTCCTTTCTCTGTAATTTAGCCGAAGCTCCCCCGTGCGTAGCTTCGGAGCAACTCCAACCTTCATCGTGATCATGCTTTTAGCCCGAGTCCGAAGGTATCTGTTCATATGCTACACTTAGAAGGTTTTGTTAGACCTTGTTTTTAAGGACCTTCGCAGGACGAAGGCCCCCAACAGTAGCCCCTCGCAGTATTAATTTGTTTAAGATAACAAATTCAGACTGCGATATGGACGAAGGCCTTAAGCCGAAGGTCTGAAAAACACCTTCCCTTGGTTTAGAGCGCGCCGAGCGTATAAATAAGAGCTCGCACCAACCTCATTTGGTACACTGCCTGTGCCATTTGCTTTATTTTCTCAATTTCATAGCTGTTGCTCACTAACACTTGCTAGTTTTTCAAAGCTTTTCAAGCTTCGGTTTGAAAGACACATTTTCATCATCTCTAAAGGAAAGAATATCTCAAGACAAGAAGGTTGCCGCTGAGACGAAGCTTGCTGAAGAGAAGCTTTTTGAGGAGAAGAAGGCTGTGAATCCATACATTGCTGGATTTATTGAGTTAATGGCAAAAACAAATATAGAAAAGATTACTAAGGAGATATTGGAGGGCCTGTTTGAGGATACTGGTGACAGTGACAGTTATGATGCAGAAAGTGGTGGCGAAGATTCTGAGGATCGACCCTGGAGACCTAGCCATACAATTTTTGGAAAATCTTCCATTAAGCAAAGTCACCTCGAAAACATGAGGGGAAGATACTTTCGAGATATGTCTATTGTGAGGGCTGGCGGAGACAACAATGTCTCAGCCCCTAAGGAAAGCGAAGTTGTGATTTTCTGAAGCTTCTTCAAAGCTGGGCTTCGGTTTCTGCTAAGTAAGTTTGTAGTTGAAGTATTGAAGACCTACCAAGTTTTCCTTCACCAACTGACCCCCGAAGCTATATTGAGGATGAGAATCTTCGTCTGGGCAGCGAGAAGCCAAGGGATAGAACCAAGTGCGAAGTGCTTCTGTAGCATGCACGAACTTTTATATGAGACAAAGGCCATGGGGAAAGAACAGTATCATAACAACTTCGGTTGTTATGGGTTTATCGCCCGTCCCAATGCCAGTCACCCTGTGCCGACATTTCGGAAGAGATGGCCTAGAAATTGGATGGAAGAATGGTTTTATGTGAAGAACGACTTGTCAGTGAGGGAGGACATTAAAGGTATTATCATGCGCCCCATATGGTCCCGCTTCGGCCTCCGAAGGCCGAAGGTTGAAATTGATGAAGCCGCCGAACCGTGTCAAAAGTGATAGTCGCCTAGAGGGGGGGTGAATAGGGCGAAACTGAAATTTACAAAAATAATCACACTACAAGCCGGGGTTAGCGTTAGAAATATAAACGAGTCCGCGAGAGAGGGCGCAAAACAAATCGCAAGCGAATAAGAGTGTGACACGCGGATTTGTTTTACCGAGGTTCGGTTCTCGCAAACCTACTCCCCGTTGAGGAGGCCACAAAGGCCGGGTCTCTTTCAACCCTTCCCTCTCTCAAACGATCCCACGGATCGAGTGAGCTTTCTCTTTTTCTCAATCAACCGGGAACAAAGCTTCCCCGCGAGGGCCACCACACAATTGGTGCCTCTTGCCTTGGTTACAATTGAGTGTTGATCTCAAGAACAAGTGAGAAAGAAAAGAATGCGATCCAAGCGCAAGAGCTCGAAAGAACACAAGCAAATCACTCTCTCTAGTCACTATGGAGTTGTGTGGAATTTGGAGAGGACTTGATCTATTTGGTGTGTCTAGAATTTGAATGCTAGAGCTCTTGTAGTAGTTGAGAAGTGGAAAACTTGGATGGCAATGAATGTGGGGTGGTTGGGGTATTTATAGCCCCAACCACCAAAAGTGACCGTTGCTGGAAGCTGTCTGTTCGATGGCGCACCGGACAGTCCGGTGCACACCGGACAGTCCGGTGCCCCTGCCACGTCACCATTGCCGTTGGATTCTGACCGTTGGAGCTTCTGACTTCTGGGCCCTCCTGGGTGTCCGGTGCACACCGGACATGTACTGTTTGATGTCCGGTGCACCGGTATGGGCGATCCTGACGTCTGCGCGCGCTGCGCGCGCATTAAATGCACCGCAGGGAGCCGTTGGCGCCGCAGAGAGCCGTTGCTCCGCTGGCACACCGGACAGTCCGGTGCACACCGGACAGTCCGGTGAATTTTAGCGGAGCGGCTGCCGCGCGAACCCGAGGCTGGCGAGTTCCGGAGACCGCGCTTCCTTGGAGCACCGGACATGTCCGGTGCACACCGGACAGTCTGGTGAATTATAGCGCGCCGACTTCCGAGAATTCCCGAGGGCGAAGAGTTTGAGTTGGAGTTCTCTGGGCGCACCGGACACTGTCCGGTGCACACCGGACAGTCCGGTGCCTCCAGCCAGAGGTGCCCTCGGTTGCCTCAATGCTCCTTAGTTGAATCCAAAACTTGATCTTTTTATTGGCTAAGTGTGAACCTTTTGCACCTGTATAACTTATTCACTAGAGCAAACTAGTTAGTCCAATATTTGTGTTGGGCAATTCAACCACCAAAATTATTTAGGAACTAGGTGTAAGCCTAATTCCCTTTCAATCTCCCCCTTTTTGGTGATTGATGCCAACACAAACCAAAGCAAATATAGAAGTGCATAATTGAACTAGTTTACATAATGTAAGTGCAAAGGTTGCTTGGAATTGAGCCAATATAAATACTTATATGAATGCGCATGGATTGTTTTCTTTGTTTTTGACATATTGGACCACATATGCACCATGAGTTTTGTTTTTGCAAATTCTTTTGTAAATTCTTTTCAAAGTCATTTTGCAAGATAGTCAAAGGTAAATGAATGAGATTTTGCAAAGCATTTTCAAGATTTGAAAGTTTCTTCTTTTGTTCCAAAATGCTTTTCCTTTGACTAAACAAAACTCCCCCCCAAGTAAGGTCTCCTCTTAGTGTTCAAGAGGGTTTTTCATCAATTTTGAAAATACTACTTGCTCCCCCTTTAGAACACAAAGAGATACCAATTTTGAAATTTACCAATTTAAGATCATTAATTTTTTTTAAAAAAAAATTAGGGTGGTGGTCCGGTCCTTTTGCTTTGGGCTCATATTTTCTCCCCCTTTGGCATGAATCGCCAAAAACGGAATCATTAGAGCCTAAGGAAGTACTTTCTCCCCCTTTGGTCATAAAATAAATGAGTGAAGATTATACCAAAGTTGGAGAGATGATGCGGAGCGACGGCGAAGGATGAGTAGTAGAGTGGAGTGGAAGCCTTGTCTTTCGCCGAAGACTCCAATTCCCTTTCAATATACCTATGACTTGGTTTGAAATACACTTGAAAACACATTAGTCATAGCATATATAAAAGAGACATGATCAAAGGTATATTCATGTGCTATGTGTGCAAGTTTAGCAAAAGAAATTCCTAGAATCAAGAATATTGAGCTCATGCCTAAGTCGGGTAAAAGATTGTTCATCAAGTGGCTTGGTAAAGATATCGGCTAATTGATCTTTAGTGTTAATGTATGAAATCTCGATATCCCCCTTTTGTTGGTGATCCCGAAGAAAATGATACCGAATGGCTATGTGCTTAGTGCGGCTATGCTCGACGGGATTGTCGGCCATTTTGATTGCACTCTCATTATCACATAGCAAAGGGACTTTGGTTAATTTGTATCCGTAGTCCCACAGGGTTTGCCTCATCCAAAGCAATTGCGCGCAACAATGGCCTGCGGCAATATACTCGGCTTCGGCGGTGGAAAGAGCGACCGAATTTTGCTTCTTTGAAGCCCAAGACACCAAGGATCTTCCCAAGAACTGGCAAGTCCCCGATGTGCTCTTCCTATTAATCCTATACCCCGCCCAATCGGCATCCGAATAACCAATCAAATCAAAAGTGGATCCCCGAGGGTACCAAAGCCCAAACTTAGGAGTAAAAGCCAGATATCTCAAGATTCGTTTTACGGCCGTAAGGTGTGATTCCTTAGGGTCGGCTTGGAATCTTGCACACATGCATACGGAAAGCATTATGTCCGGTCGAGATGCACATAAGTAAAGTAATGAACCAATCATCGACCGATATACCTTTTGATCCATGGACTTACCTCCCGTGTCGAGGTCGAGATGCCCATTAGTTCCCATGGGTGTCTTGATGGGCTTGGCATCCTTCATTCCAAACTTGCTTAGAATATCTTGAGTATACTTTGTTTGGCTGATGAAGGTGCCCTCTTGGAGTTGTTTGACTTGAAATCCTAGAAAATACTTCAACTCCCCCATCATTGACATCTCGAATTTTTGTGTCATGATCCTACTAAATTCTTCACATGTAGATTTGTTAGTAGACCCAAATATGATATCATCAACATAAATTTGGCATACAAACAAATCATTATCAAGAGTCTTAGTGAATAAAGTAGGATCGGCCTTGCCGACTTTGAAGCCATTTGCAATAAGGAAATCTCTAAGGCATTCATACCATGCTCTTGGGGCTTGCTTAAGCCCATAAAGCGCCTTAGAGAGCCTATAAACATGGTTAGGATACTCACTGTCTTCAAAGCCGGGAGGTTGCTCAACATAGACCTCCTCCTTGATTGGTCCATTGAGGAAGGCACTCTTTACGTCCATTTGATAAAGCTTGAAGCCATGGTAAGTAGCATAGGCTAATAATATACGAATTGACTCAAGCCTAGCTACGGGTGCATAGGTTTCACCAAAATCCAAACCTTCGACTTGTGAATACCCCTTGGCCACGAGTCGAGCTTTGTTCCTTGTCACCACACCATGCTCGTCTTGCTTGTTGCGGAAGACCCACTTGGTTCCTACAACATTTTGATTAGGACGTGGAACTAAGTGCCATACCTCATTCCTTGTGAAATTGTTGAGCTCCTCCTGCATCGCCATCACCCAATCCGAATCTTGAAGTGCTTCCTCTACCCTGTGTGGCTCAATAGAGGAAACAAAAGAGTAATGTTCACAAAAATGAGCAACACGAGATCGAGTAGTTACCCCCTTATGAATGTCGCCGAGGATGGTGTCGACGGGGTGATCTCGTTGTATTGCTTGATGGACTCTTGGGTGTGGCGGTCTTGGTTGTTCATCCTCCTTGTCTTCATCATTTGCATCTCCCCCTTGATCGTTGCCGTCATTTTGAGGTGGCTCATCTTCTTGATCTTCTTGTTCAACATCTTGAGCCTCATCCTCAACTTGAGTTGGTGGAGATACTTGCGTGGAGGAGGATGGTTGATCTTGTGCATTTGAAGGCTCTTCGGATTCCTTAGGACACACATCCCCAATGGACATGTTCCTTAGCGCTATGCATGGAGCCTGTTCTTCACCTATATCATCAAGATCAACTTGCTCTACTTGAGAGCCGTTAGTCTCATCAAACACAACGTCACAAGAAACTTCAACAAGTCCTGAGGACTTGTTAAAGACTCTATATGCCCTTGTGTTTGAGTCATATCCTAGTAAAAAGCCTTCTACAGTTTTAGGAGCAAATTTAGATTTTCTACCTCTTTTGACAAGAATAAAACATTTGCTACCAAAAACTCTAAAATATGAAATATTTGGCTTTTTACCGGTTAGGAGTTCATAAGATGTCTTCTTGAGGATTCGGTGAAGATATAACCGGTTGATGGCGTAGCAGGCGGTGTTGACTGCCTCGGCCCAAAACCGATCCGGTGTCTTGTACTCATCAAGCATGGTTCTTGCCATGTCCAATAGAGTTCGATTCTTCCTCTCCACTACACCATTTTGTTGTGGAGTGTAGGGAGAAGAGAACTCATGCTTGATGCCCTCCTCCTCAAGAAAGCCTTCAATTTGAGAATTCTTGAACTCCGTTCCATTGTCGCTTCTAATTTTCTTGATCCTTAAGCCGAACTCATTTTGAGCCCGTCTCAAGAATCCCTTTAAGGTCTCTTGGGTATAAGATTTGTCCTGTAAAAAGAATACCCAAGTGAAGCGAGAATAATCATCCACAATTACAAGACAATACTTACTACCGCCGATGCTTATGTAAGCGATCGGGCCGAATAGATCCATGTGTAGGAGCTCCAGTGGCCTATCGGTAGTCATGATATTTTTGTGTGGATGATGGACACCAACTTGCTTCCCGGCTTGGCATGCGCTACAAATCCTGTCTTTCTCAAAATGAACATCGGTTAGTCCCAAAATGTGTTCTCCCTTTAGAAGCTTGTGAAGATTCTTCATTCCAACATGGGCTAGTCGGCGGTGCCAGAGCCAACCCAAGTTAGTCTTAGCAATCAAGCAAGTGTCGAGTTCAGCTCTATTAAAATCTACTAAGTATAGCTGACCCTCTAACACTCCCTTAAAAGCTATTGAATCATCACTTCTTCTAAAGACAGTAACACCTATATCAGTAAAAAGACAGTTGTAGCCCATTTGACATAATTGGGATACGGAAAGCAAATTGTAATCTAAAGAATCTACAAGAAAAACATTGGAAATAGAATGGTCAGGAGATATAGCAATTTTACCCAAACCTTTGACCAAACCTTGATTTCCATCCCCGAATGTGATAGCTCGTTGGGGATCTTGGTTTTTCTCATATGAGGAGAACATCTTTTTCTCCCCTGTCATGTGGTTTGTGCACCCGCTGTCGAGTATCCAACTTGAGCCCCCGGATGCATAAACCTACAAAACAAGTTTAGTTCTTTGTTTTAGGTACCCAAACGGTTTTGGGTCCTTTGGCATTAGAAACGAGAACCTTGGGTACCCAAACACAAGTCTTGGAGCCCTTGTGTTTGCCCCCAACAATTTTGGCAACTATCTTGCCGGATTTGTTAGTCAAAACATAAGATGCATCAAAAGTTTTAAATGAAATAGCATGATCATTTGATGCATTTGGAATTTTCTTTCTAGGCAACTTGGCATGGGTTGGTTGCCTAGATCTAGATGTCTCACCCTTATACATAAAAGCATGATTAGGGCCAGAGTGAGACTTCCTAGAATGAGTTTTTCTAATCTTGCTCTCAGGATAGCCGGCAGGGTACAAAATGTAACCCTCGTTATCCTGAGGCATGGGAGCTTTGCCCTTAACAAAGTTAGATAAGTTCTTTGGAGGGGCATTAATTTTGACATTGTCTCCCTTTTGGAAGCCAATGCCATCCTTAATGCCAGGGCGTCTCCCATTATAGAGCATGCTTCTAGCAAGTTTAAATTTTTCATTTTCTAAGTCATGCTCTCTAATCTTAGCATTAAGTTGTGCTATGTGATCATTTTGTTTTTTAATTAAGGCTAGGTGATCATGGATAGCATCAACATTAATATCTCTACATCTAGTACAAATGGAAATATGCTCAACATTAGATGTAGAGGGTTTGCAAGATTTTAGTTCAACAACCTTAGCATGCAACATATCATTTTTAGTTCTAAGGTCGGAGATAGTAGCATTGCAAACATCAAAATTCTTAGCCTTAGCAATTAATTTCTCATTCTCATTTCTAAGGCTAGCAAGAGAAATGTTCAATTCTTCAATCCTAGCAAGCAAATCATCATTATCATCTCTAGGATTTGGAATTGAAACATTGCAAATATGAGAATCAACCTTAGCTAACAAATTAGCATTTTCATTTCTAAGGTTGTCTATAGTCTCATGGCAAGTGCTTAGCTCACTAGACAAATTTTCACATTTTTCCATTTCTAGAGCATAAGCATTTTTAACCTTAACATGCTTTTTATTTTCTTTAATAAGGAAGTCCTCTTGAGAATCCAAGAGATCATCCTTCTCATGTATAGCACTAATCAATTCATTTAATTTTTCTTTTTGTTGCATGTTGAGGTTAGCAAAAAGAATGCGCAAATTATCCTCCTCATTTTTATCATCATCCTCATCACTAGATGTTTCATATTTAGTGGAGGACCTTGATTTTACCTTCTTTTTGCCGTCCTTGGCCATGAGACACTTGTGGCCGACGTTGGGGAAGAGGAGGCCCTTGGTGACGGCGATGTTGGCGGCGTCCTCGTCGTCGGAGGAGTCGCTTGAGCTTTCGTCGGAGTCCCACTCCCGACAAACATGGGCATCGCCGCCCTTCTTCTTGTAGTATCTCTTCTTCTCCTTCCTCTTGCCCTTCTTGTCGTCGCCCCTGTCACTATCACTAGACATAGGACATTTTGCAATAAAATGACCGGGCTTACCACACTTGTAGCAAACCTTCTTGGAACGGGATTTGTAATCCTTCCCCTTCCGTTGCTTGAGGATTTGCCGAAAACTCTTGATGATTAGGGCCATCTCCTCGTTGTCGAGCTTGGAGGCGTCAATTGGTTGTCTACTTGGTGTAGACTCCTCCTTCTTCTCCTCCGTTGCCTTGAAGGCCACCGGTTGCGCCTCGGATGTGGAAGGCTCGTCAAGCTCGTTGATCTTCTTGGAGCCCTTAATCATGCATTCAAAACTCACAAAATTCCCGATAACTTCCTCGGGGGTCATTAGTGGATATCTAGGATTGCCACGAATTAATTGTACTTGAGTGGGGTTAAGGAAAATAAGGGCTCTTAGAATAACCTTAACCACCTCGTGGTCATCCCACTTTGCGCTCCCGAGGTTGCGCACTTGGTTCACCAAGGTCTTGAGCCGGTTGTACATGTCTTGTGGCTCCTCCCCTTGGCGAAGACGGAAGCGACCGAGCTCCCCCTCGATCGTTTCCCGCTTGGTGATCTTGGTGAGTTCATCACCCTCGTGCGCCGTCTTGAGTAGGTCCCAAATCTCCTTGGCGTTCTTCAACCCTTGTACTTTGTTGTATTCCTCCTTGCTTAGAGAGGCAAGGAGGATGGTTGCGGCTTGGGAGTTGAAGTGCTCGATTTGGGCTACTTCGTCTGTGTCATAGTCCTCATCCCCTACGGATGGTACCTGTACACCATACTCAACAACATCCCATATACTTTTGTGGAGAGAGGTTAGATGAAATCGCATTAAATTGCTCCACATAGCATAATCTTCACCATTAAAAGTTGGTGGTTTGCCTAATGGGACGGAAAGTAAAGGTGTATGTTTAGGAATGCGAGGGTAGCGTAGGGGAATCTTACTATACTTCTTACGCTCTTGGCGTTTAGAAGTGACGGATGCCGCGTCGGAGCCGGAGGTAGATGTCGATGAAGTGTCGGTCTCGTAGTAGACCACCTTCCTCATCCTCTTGTGCTTGTCCCCACTCCGATGCGGCTTGTGAGAAGAAGATTTTTCCTTCTTCTCCTTGTGGTGAGAAGAGGAAGATCTTTTCTCCTTCCGCTTGGAGGAGTTCTTCTTCTTCTCCCTTCTCTTGGTGCGGGACTCTTCCGATGAAGTGCTCCCTTGACTTGTAGTGGGCTTGTTATCGCCGGTCTCCATCTCCCTCTTGGTGTGATCTCCCGACATCACTTCGAGCGGTTAGGCTCTAATGAAGCACCGCGCTCTGATACCAATTGATAGTCGCCTAGAGGGGGGGGGGTGAATAGGGCGAAACTGAAATTTACAAAAATAATCACAACTACAAGCCGGGGTTAGCGTTAGAAATATAAACGAGTCCGCGAGAGAGGGCGCAAAACAAATCGCAAGCGAATAAGAGTGTGACACGCGGATTTGTTTTACCGAGGTTCGGTTCTCGCAAACCTACTCCCCGTTGAGGAGGCCACAAAGGCCGGGTCTCTTTCAACCCTTCCCTCTCTCAAACGATCCCACGGATCGAGTGAGCTTTCTCTTTTTCTCAATCAACCGGGAACAAAGCTTCCCCGCGAGGGCCACCACATAATTGGTGCCTCTTGCCTTGGTTACAATTGAGTGTTGATCTCAAGAACAAGTGAGAAAGAAAAGAATGCGATCCAAGCGCAAGAGCTCGAAAGAACACAAGCAAATCACTCTCTCTAGTCACTATGGAGTTGTGTGGAATTTGGAGAGGACTTGATCTATTTGGTGTGTCTAGAATTTGAATGCTAGAGCTCTTGTAGTAGTTGAGAAGTGGAAAACTTGGATGGCAATGAATGTGGGGTGGTTGGGGTATTTATAGCCCCAACCACCAAAAGTGACCGTTGCTGGAAGCTGTCTGTTCGATGGCGCACCGGACAGTCCGGTGCACACCGGACAGTCCGGTGCCCCTGCCACGTCATCATTGCCGTTGGATTCTGACCGTTGGAGCTTCTGACTTCTGGGCCCTCCTGGGTGTCCGGTGCACACCGGACATGTACTGTTTGATGTCCGGTGCACCGGTATGGGCGATCCTGACGTCTACGCGCGCTGCGCGCGCATTAAATGCACCGCAGGGAGCCGTTGGCGCCGCAGAGAGCCGTTGCTCCGCTGGCACACCGGACAGTCCGGTGCACACCGGACAGTCCGGTGAATTTTAGCGGAGCGGCTGCCGCGCGAACCCGAGGCTGGCAAGTTCCGGAGACCGCGCTTCCTTGGAGCACCGGACATGTCCGGTGCACACCGGACAGTCCGGTGAATTATAGCGCGCCGGCTTCCGAGAATTCCCGAGGGCGAAGAGTTTGAGTTGGAGTTCTCTGGGCGCACCGGACACTGTCCGGTGCACACCGGACAGTCCGGTGCCTCCAGCCAGAGGTGCCCTCGGTTGCCTCAATGCTCCTTAGTTGAATCCAAAACTTGATCTTTTTATTGGCTAAGTGTGAACCTTTTGCACCTGTATAACTTATTCACTAGAGCAAACTAGTTAGTCCAATATTTGTGTTGGGCAATTCAACCACCAAAATTATTTAGGAACTAGGTGTAAGCCTAATTCCCTTTCAAAAAGGCGTTTGGTACTGTCTGCTTCTTCATTGGTACCAAAGATTTAATTCAAGAACATATAGCATTCATAGTATGGCCGCTTGCAGAGAGCTGGGAAATGCCGAAAGAAACTATTTCCAAATCTAGTGAAGGTGAACTGGTCCGGCTAAAATATACATTCAGATATGGGGATAAATTCGATGAACCAAATGATGATTGGTTGAAATGCATCGAAGTTACAAGTGATGAACTACTTGGATCATACTCCAAGGCAGAAGATAACGCGCTGTCTACAGCCTTTGGAGGTCGGGGAAAAAAGAGAATAAATAGAGTTTTTGACGCCATTGGCTTCGTGTACCCTGACTACCACTACCCGGTGCGGGGTCAAGGGAAGAAGAGGAAATCTGCTGGTCAGACCACCCCGGCTGATCCTGCGCCGAAGGCTGCGGGCAAAAAGATGATGGTACTTACCCACCGGCCATGTTACATTGAACCGGCCATGGTGCCTGAGTTTGGGGTGGAGGCCTCTTCGGCTGCTGAATCAAGAGGATCTGCTGCAGCACAGAAGGCTGATGAACCGGCTACGATGCCAAAGGCACCCTCGGTTGAACCAGTTGAAACGAAGGTTGACAAAGAAAAGACTGACAGGTCAACAACTGAAGAGGTGAAAAAGATGCCAGGGATTTTAAGTCCTTCGACAAAAGCCACAGCGCTAAAGGCACAAAAGAGTTCTATCGTGACTCCTAAGAGGAGGATGGTAAATGTATTAGATGTTTTGGAAGTGATCGATTGTATAGGCCCTGCTTGAGAGCACCTAGAGGGGGGTGAATAGGTGATCCTGTAAAAATCAAATACTTGTAGCCACAAAAACTTGGTTAAGTGTTAGTGCAATAGAACCAAGTGGCTAAGGACTGAGCTCTTGTGAAACACAATGGTCACAAAGAAAGACAACACATAAGACACTGTGGTTTATCTCGTGGTTCGGTAAAGTATAATACTTGCCTACTCCACGTTGTGGCGTCCCAATAGACGAGGGTTGCACTCAACCCCTTTCAAGTGATCCAATGATCAACATGAATACCATGGTGTTTTCTTTTCTTATACTTTCTCCCATTCGCGAGAAATCTCCACAACTTGGAGCCTCTCGCTCTTACACTTGATGATCACAAAGAAGCACGAAAGTAAGGGAGGGGAGAGTAACACACACAAGACTCAAAGCGAGAGCACAATCACGCACACAAGCCACAATTTAAGCTCAAAACACAACGCAAGGAGTTCTCTACTCAAATGGAGCTCAAGTCACTATCTCAAAGAATCGAATGCGTGAGAATGGAGTCTTGGTGCTTTGGAACGATCAAAGAATGCTTAGGTAACTCCTCCATGCGCCTAGGGGTCCCTTTTATAGCCCCAAGGCAGCTAGGAGCCGTTGGAGGCAACTTTGGAAGGCAAATCTTGCCTTCTGTCGAGTGGCGCACCGGACAGTCCGGTGCGCCACCGGACAGTCCCTGTAGCTGTCCGGTGCATGATCTCCTTCCTTTTCTGGCACATCCGACCGTTGCAGATTTCTGGCAGTTGGCGCACCGGACACTGTCTGGTGCACACCGGACAGTCCGGTGCCCCCTGCCGACCGTTGGCACGCCCACACGTCGCGCGCGGATTGCGCGGCCGATCGTTGGCGCAGTCGACCGTTGGCTCACCGGACAGTCCGGTGCCTCACCGGATGGTCCGGTAAATTATAGCTGTACGCCGTTGAACGTTTCCCGAGAGCAACGACTTCGTCGCGGACGACTTACCGGACAGTCCGGTACACCACCGGACAGTCCGGTGATTTATAGCCGTATGCCGCCATCAAGTCCCAAGAGAGGCCTGTTCACCGGAGGCTGGTCTGGCGCACCGGACACTGTCCGGTGCACCACTGGACAGTCCGGTGCACCCAAACCGAGCTACATTTGGCTATACACAGCCAACTCCATTCCAAACCAATTTCTCCTGTTTCTAGCACTTAGACACAATACATTAGTACTCAAATCAATGTACTAAGTCTAGAAACGTACCTTGTAATATGATTTGCACTTCTTCACTCTTTGGCACAAGTTAGCACTTAGAGAGAATGTGTTGGACACTTAATCACCAATACACTTTGGAAATGGCCCAAGGGCACATTTCCCTTTCAATCTCCCCCTTTTTGGTGATTTATGCCAACACATCAAAAAGCAACTAAAAGAAGTGCAACATCAACACGATTGAGAACAAGAATTGTTTTTGATTCAAATTTGGCATATTTGGATCATTCTTTGCCACCACTTGGTTTGTTTTTGCAAATCAAATTCAATTTCCTATCTCTAAGTCAAACACACTTGTTGAGGCATAAAGAGAGGTATTCCAAGAGAAATTGATCAAAGATCCAAAAATTCCCCCTTTTCCCATAATCAAACGTTCTCCCCACCAGAGACCAACTTTTGACAATAAGAGTATTTTGAACAAATTAAAGGTTCAAACTCTACTATTTTCAAAATTCTCAAGTGGTAGCTGATCCATTTGCTTTGGCCTTTAATTTCTCCCCCTTTGGCATTAAGCACCAAAACAGGATCATTCTTGGCCCTTTAACCCCATTGCCTCACCAAAATTGTCAATTAAGAGCAAAAGGCAATGAGAGCATAGATATGAACTTGGAATTATTACCGGAGTGTAGTGGAAGTCTTTGCATGGTCCAAGTTCACCTTTCCCTTTCAATCCACTTTTGAGACTAAATCAAGAACTCAAATACACATATTAGTCTCAAAGTGTCAAGTTGTAGCATGCCTCCCCCTAAATAAGTGCATCACTTGCACATGGACTTGTGAGGTCCGAGGATCATGTTTACAACTTGAGCACCACAAATGAACTAAAATAGATTGAATGCATAAATGAACATGATCAAAGGCATAAAACACATGTATGCTATAGATCAATCCAAGTTACGCGAATCTAAGACATTTAGCTCACTATGCAACCTGCAAAACCTTTTCTCATCTAAAGGCTTGGTGAAGATATCGGCTAGCTGGTTTTCGGTGTTGATATGGTACACCTCTATATCCCCCTTTTGTTGGTGGTCTCTCAGGAAGTGATGCTGGATGTCTATGTGCTTAGTGCGGCTGTGTTCAACAGGATTATCCGCCATGCGGATTGCACTCTCATTGTCACATAGGAGTGGGACTTTGCTCATATTGTAGCCAAAGTCCCGGAGGGTTTGCCTCATCCAAAGTAGTTGCGCGCAACACTGTCCTGCGGCAACATACTCGGCATCAGCGGTGGATAGGGCAACGAAAGTTTGTTTCTTTGAACTCCAAGACACCAGGGACCTTCATTGGAATTGGCACGTCCCTAATGTACTCTTCCTATCAACCTTGCACCCGGCATAATCGGAGTCTGAATATCCAATCAAGTCAAAGGTAGACCCCTTTGGATACCAGATCCCGAAGCAAGGCGTAGCAACTAAATATCTAAGAATCCGCTTAACGGCCACAAGGTGACATTCCCTTGGGTCAGATTGATATCTAGCACACATGCAAATGCTAAGCATAATATCCGGTCTACTAGCACATAAGTAAAGCAAGGAACCTATCATAGACCGGTATGCCTTTTGATCAACGGACTTACCTCCTTTGTTGAGGTCGACATGTCCATCGGTTCCCATTGGAGTCTTTGCGGGCTTGGTGTCCTTCATCCCAAATCGCTTGAGCAAGTCTTGCGTGTACTTCGTTTGAGAGATGAAGGTGCCATCCTTGAGTTGCTTCACTTGGAACCCAAGGAAGTAGTTCAACTCGCCCATCATCGACATCTCAAATTTCTGTGTCATCACCCTGCTAAACTCCTCACAAGACTTTTGGTTAGTAGAACCAAATATTATGTCATCGACATAAATTTGGCACACAAATAAGTCACCATCACAAGTCTTAGTGAAAAGAGTTGGATCGGCTTTCCTAACCTTGAAAGCATTAGCAATTAGAAAATCTCTAAGGCATTCATACCATGCTCTTGGGGCTTGCTTAAGTCTATAGAGCGCCTTAGAGAGC
The DNA here is from genome assembly GCA_029449295.1 of Zea luxurians. Lineage (NCBI taxonomy): Eukaryota > Viridiplantae > Streptophyta > Magnoliopsida > Poales > Poaceae > Zea > Zea luxurians. The sequence goes on along the minus strand of JAOPSE010000134.1, from coordinate 4,762,244 downwards.
TTACACACATAGTTGGGGTACCGTTCATCCTCAAAGCCAGGGGGTTGCTCCACGTACACCTCCTCCTTGATTGGCCCGTTGAGGAAAGCGCTCTTCACATCCATTTGGAACAACCTGAAAGAATGGTGAGCGGCATAGGCTAACAAAATGTGAATAGACTCTAGCCTAGCCACAGGAGCAAAGGTCTTCTCAAAGTCCAAACCTGCGACTTGGGCATAACCTTTTGCCACAAGTCGAGCCTTGTTCCTTGTCACCACCCCGTGCTCGTCTGTTTGTTGTGGAACACCCACTTGGTTCCCACAACATTTTGCTTGGGACGTGGCACCAGGGTCCAAACTTCATTTCGCTTGAAGTTGTTGAGCTCTTCCTGCATGGCCAACACCCAGTCCGGATCTAGCAATGCCTCTTCTACCCTGAAAGGCTCAATAGAAGAGACAAATGAGTAATGCTCACAAAAATTAGCTAGACGTGAGCGAGTAGTTACTCCCTTGCTTATATCACCCAAAATCTGGTCGACGGGATGATTCCTTTGAATCATCGCTCGAACTTGAGTTGGAGGGGCCTGTGGTGCTTCTTCCTCCACAACTTGGTCTTCTTGTGCTCCCCCTTGATCACACGCCTCCTCTTGAGGAACTTGTTCAACGTCTTATGTTGGGGGATGCACCATCGTTGAGGAAGAGGGTTGATCTTGCTCTTGGTGTTCCTGTGGTCTCACATCTCCAATTGCCATGGTGTGAATTGCGTCCGTTGGAACATTATCTTCATCTACATCATCAAGATCAACTCGCTCTCTTGGAGAGCCATTAGTTTCATCAAATACAACGTCTCTAGAGACTTCAACCAAACCCGATGATTTGTTGAAGACTCTATACGCCTTTGTATTTGAGTCATAACCTAACAAAAACCCTTCTACAGCTTTAGGAGCAAATTAGGAATTCCTACCTTATTCCACTAGAATGAACATTTACTCCCAAATACACGAAAATAAGACACGTTGGGTTTGTTACCGGTTAGAAGTTCATACGACGTCTTCTTGAGAAGGCGATGAAGGTAGACTCGGTTTATGGCGTGGCAAGCTGTGTTCACAGCTTCCGACCAAAACCGCTCGGGCGTCTTGAATTCCTCAAGCATCGTCCTCACCATGTCTATAAGTGTCATGTTCTTCCTCTCTACCACACCATTTTGCTGTGGTGTGTAGGTGAAGCGTCCCCAATCCTCTGGGACTCAAATGTGATACAATTACTAGTCCCAGGAGGCTAGTAAACACATTTATACATCAGATGATACCAAATCTGCTTAAACGAGACAAACCTACGAAGGTGGCGAACAACTTTAAGAGTTGGTCCACAACTCGAGACATATCATCAGAGTGGGGCTGAAGCAGCCCGATATACGCAGCGAAGCACATCAGCGGTCCAACAGCCACAGGCAAGGTTGGGAACAGTCGTAACTCTTACCCGATCTCCTTTTTCTGAAAAACAACAAATAAGCAAGGGTGAGTACAAACGTACTCAGCAGCCCACCTTCACCCGCGGAATGGGGAAATCAGATATAATGCATGGAATATGTGGAGCTCGGGATATTTTGCAGAAACAACAATATTTAATGCAGAGTTGTTTTGAAAAACATTTTGTATTTTTGCAAAGCGCATCCTCTCCAAAAGGAGCAGGAAGTTTTTCAGTATTATAACAAAATCCCCTGGACTAAACCATCCAGGCATCTCAGCAGTTTCCCACTGGTTTTCCTTTTCAAAAACCGCTACTGGACTTCCCGTCCACGATAGCTCATGGCTCAACCGCCGAACCTTTTTAAAAACCACTTTTCTCAAAACCATCTCTTTTTTTTGGAAAACAAAACATTAATTGCCATACCATACCAGACTCGTCCATTCCTGTGGACACAGACTATTCGAATAGGTTTTCAAACTCTGCGCAGAGGTGTACACTTTACCCACTAGTCCGGCTCTGCGATCTCATGATCAATGAGATCCGAATCCGAATCTCTTTCTTTCCCCGCACGTCCTAACCTTAACGGTTATCCGGAAGGAGTCAGGCCACCACCATGTCCAAACCGGACAAAACTTTCCCCCTCCTTATCCTCCCGGTGCTCCCCAGCCTTCATAACCCTGGGGTTGGACCGTACGAGTTCAGATTGAGTGACTGCCCACACAGTCTCGAGTGGTTGTACTATTAAAGAGTACAGGTAGTGAAGATGACAAACCGGTCCTTATATGAGGGGACAATCCTTCTGCTCACGCCTAAACCAGCTGAGCCATCACCTTAGGCCCTCCCCTAAACCAGGGAGTCCCTGATTATCCCACTCACAAGGTGATAAGGGTGAAAACCCTTCATCAGACACATTTTGAAAAGCATTTTCTTTTGAAAACTCACACCTGTTCTCAAATCATTTGGAACATATATATCAGGGATTGATTGCGGCAAGCGGCTGGGTGGCCATAATAACTTGTCTCAAAATCATATCATGCATAAAATAACAGGCTGAGGGTTGTGGTTGAAAAATCATAGGTAATTTATGCATCAAAGGGATCCAGTGAGCTTGCCGTGCTTATTCGGCAAAGGGGGAAGGAGAGCTCGCGGAACTGGCTTCTGGCTCCACCGCCTGGTGTAGACTTGCAGATCTGGCCTCCACGAGATGGCACGAACGCTCCGATAACTATGCAACATGAACAAGCAAACATACAAACCAGCAAGTATACCAACAAATATTTAGTATAGTGGTCAGAAAAGCGATATATGGATGGGTAGAGTCTTGAGTAGAATCTATGTCATGTGGTGTTGTGATATTACTGGTGGTGGAGCGGAGGTGCTTACCAGGAGGGTGGACTGGAGGCAAAGCGACACTATGCGTGTAGCCGGCAGAGCGGAGTAACTGAGTGGGTGGGGTGTTTGCCTTGGCTGAGGGTGTTGAGTGTGTGTGGAGAGGGAGAGGGTAGCTGGGTGTATTTATAGCTGAGTGTAGGTGGTGTAGCACAGTGAAGTTCACTGTTGGTGAGAATAGTGACGAATGAATCGTCTGACTTGGTATGAACATGAGAGTTATAGGCAGAATATGGGACAAGAGTATTTTGGGAGTTTTCTGGAACATGAACCATGCTTAAGGGGTGACATGGCTGGATAGGGAATAGTTTGATAAAAATTTAGAAACGAGAATTATTGGAATATGAGTTTGGGAGCCTGGTTCGAAGGAATCTCAAAGTTAAGCGTGCTCAACTCGGAGAAACCTGGGATGGGTGACTAGATGGGAAGTTCCCTACTGGAAGGAAAATCACAGTCACCGGAGTTCGTATGACTGGAATATGGGTCTGGCTGGTCTTAGGTGGACTGGACAGCATGATGTATGAGTAGTTGAAATTTGGGGTGATCGGCTAATCGATGAATAGTAACGATGAATAGTGGCGATGGAAAAGTAATTATAGATATCATCGATGAATAGTAACGATGATGAATAGTAATGGTAAATAGTAACGATGATGAATAGTGTATGTGAATAGTAACGGTGAATAGTAACGGTGAATAGTGATAGTGAATAGTTCGTATGAACGAACGATGAACGATGAATAGGAACTATGAACGAACGGACGAACGATCGAATGATCGGACGAACGAACGATTGGAATTTCGGCAGCATAACGGCAGGAAAAGATTATTTGGACGAACGAACGGACGAACGATCGAATGATCGGACGAACGAACGATCGGAATTTCGGCAGCATAACGACAGGATAAAGATTATCTGGAAGAACGATGAATAGGGACTATGAACGAACGATGAACGATGAATAGGGAACTATGAACGAACGATGAACGATCGAATGATCGAACGAACGAACGATCGGAATTTCGGCAGCATAACGGTAGGAAAAAGATTATTTGGACGAACGAACGGACGAACGATCGAACGATCGGACGAACGGACGAACGAACCATGAACGATCGGACGAACGATCGAACGATCGGACGAACGAACGAACAAACTAAGAACAGGGGACGAACGATCGAAGAACGATCGAACGATCCTTGTGCTAGTGTGTGCTTGTGTGGAACATGGAGTGGGTGTGTGTGTGGGGGGGGGGAGAGAGTTGCCATGAAATGGCTTGGGGTGGGATGGGAGGAGGCCCTTGCCCCTCTATTTATAGCCATGGTGGGGGGATTAGGGGGAGGGATGAGAGGATTAGTGGGAGGATGAGAGGATTAGTGGGAGATTAACATGGATTTGTCTTATATGAGTGTAATTAGCTTGTAGAGCTCACCGTATGACACTGGAGGCATACATATACGTATGGGCATGAGGAAAGTTATGAAGAAAATATTTGTAGGGACTTGAAAAATGATTCTGAAGGTATTTCTCAAGAGGAAAATATCTGGAGATATATCGGTGGAATATTTGGGCAGTATTTCTAGAAAGAACTTGAAGGGGATCACTAGGGAAATATCTGGGCAGTATTTCTGGAAACAATTTGGGGGGAATCACTGGGGAAATATTTGTAGGATATTTGAGGAGGATTTTGGAGAGAATATAGACCACTATATTTTATTTATTGATATCAACTCGCAAACAAACATTTTGAAATGAAATTTGAAATTCATTTTGAATTTAGAGCGAGTTTGAGAAAAATTCAAGATTTGAATTTTTGGGATGCTACAAATCTACCCCACTTAAAAGGAATCTCGTCCTCGAGATTTGGCTTAGAAGGGTTATGGGTATAGCTTTACTTCAGCTACATATCTTCACTTTGCAACTCTTCGAGGAGATGGAACTTCAACAAAATCCGGCCTTTGAGGTGCATCCGGTTGCTGATTGCAAACGCTGATTCTGGCTAGTCAAAGATCATCTTGAGGCTTCTAGCTTTCGCTTGGCAGCTAGCGTATTGAGGAAGCATTGATGCCAACACGCAAACCTTTCTCTTGCAAACTCCCATATGGATTCCTTCCTTGATTGGTCTTCTGATGCTTCATCAACGGAACTTGGGTGACCACTTCTCATCCAGTAACTTATATGCTTTGATGATCTGGTCCTGGACAAGCTTGCTTCAGGCCTTCTTCTTTTTCTCCATAGCAGGAACTTGGCTGGAACACTACCCCACTTAAAATGAATGAGGGTAGATCTCTTGAATCTTGGGGATTTGAACTCCTTGAAGTACCTCATAACAAGGGTGTTACGGGGCCTTCTTCTGCTGCTACTGCTTGAGCAGGCTGCGGAGGGATGACTGGCACAGGGTTGATTCTGGGACAACCTTCTTCTCATCTTCTCTTCGCTATCTTCTTTTCTCTTCTCACTTTTCACTGCCTCTTTCTTTCTCTTTGCTCTTCCCACTCGAGGATTCTATCAAAGAGTATTACTATCATACACTGGAGGAAACCAAAGACTATGAACCATGTGCAACAGTCTTCAACCCAAGAATTACCAAGCATTGTGATCTTAGGGGCAAGGGAGTGGAAAATGGAGTTGCTTGCGATTTGGCAGAGGGTATTTTATCTGGTGTGTGTGCTTTGCTTGGGATGGGAGTTGAGGGAGCTGGGGGGGATTTATAGGCGAGCGGGGGTGTCCGGTTGCAGAGTGGTGGTGATGGAGTAGGTGCTACGCGGCAGCGGGTGCGACAAGGGGAGGGGGGGTCTGGTGTTGCCGGCGATGATGGTGGCGGTGGGTGTGCTGCAAAGGTGGCGTGGGCAGCGGTAGTGTGCTGCAAGGGGGGGGGCGTGGGGTGGTGGTAGTGCGCATGGAGGCGGGCACGCGTGCGAGGGGCACGGGTGAGTGGTGGGGTCAATGACCCTGATGTTTGTGGTCTCTGGTTCCAAGAATCTTTGCCTCTCTGTATGGTAATAACTCCTTCTGTCCTCTTTTCCTGTTTACTTTGACTCAGGGGCAGTGCTTTGATTCTCACGGTCGGTCCTTTTGACTGAGCGGCTGGACTGGTTTCTTCTGTAGCTTGTTACAGGCTTCAAGGGTGAGCTTCCTGGTGTCTTCTTGGGTAAGGCACTTTTTTCTTCAGATGGGTTAAGATGAGAATGGAAGCATAAGGTAAGGATTAGCTCTAATTTGTGATCTATGTTTTTAGAGAAAACCTTTTTAAGAAAAACGAAAAGAAAACACACTAGCTCAGCAATGATAAGCACAAACAAATCAAATGTTTTGAATAAGGGAAGAATAGAGTTTTTCCAAAGCACGGGCTACTCAGATTCGGGGGCTAAGCATAACTACTATTGCTTGGCTCCTGAATTGAGAACTATGCTAAATGCAACTTATGAGCACTAACGTTAAAGCATCACATATGCACTCAAAAGGGGAGAAAACATCAAGCGAAATTCATTTTGAAATGCCCTAGGGGGCCACAAAAATAGAGTTTTTCAAAGCACGGGACTACACGATTACCTCTCATACATGCAGGGCTCTAGCCAAAGTGAAGAAAAACTTCACTACCCAATGCATGCAGAGGACTGGGCATACTAACTTCAGATCTGGCAGCTTCTCTTCTGGCAAGGCTGACGCACAACTTCAATCTGAGATATCTCCTGGATGGGTCAACAGGGAGCTGATGTTGATGACTTCTTCTGGCGGCGACTGAGGTGGCAAGACTGGGTCAAACTCTTCTTCAAGCTGGACTGGCTCTTGTAGCTCCTCTGAGGGCGGCGGTGCTGGCGGGGTGCTTGCAGCTTCTTCCTTGACCTCAAGGGATGGTGCTGGAATCTTCTTCATGGTGAGGGGCTCAAACAACTCTAGCGGGGGATCTTGGGAGGATTCAGGGTGCTCTTGCTTATCCATAGCCTGAGGGAAGACTGGAATTCCTTCCAAGACTATGGTTCCTTCTGTGAGTTCCCAAGTCTTCTTCTCTCCTCTGATAGAGACCGGGTGACCTTCAAGAATCTGGGGATCTTCATCTCTGACAGATTGAACTGGGTTGGATGAAGCGGGCTCTTGGATCCGCAGGGCTCTACGTTGGTTATGGGTTGCCAAGTAGGCCTCCATCAACTTCTGGACGTGCTCATCCTTGGCATGCTTCAGGGCTTCAACAGCAATGGCTTCACGACTTTCCAATGCAGTTGCACGGGCTTGAGCTGTGGTGAGATCCACATGGAGCTTACGGTTGAGCTTCTCTGCATCTTCTGCTCGAACAATCATCTGACGGTGGTGCCGAGCCAAGAAATCATACTGTGCATCCAGGGTGAGCAGGTAGGCAGTGAGGTGCACGACTGTGGGGTCGTCCTCAAGCAGCTGCTGCTCTTCCAATGCACGCATCCTGGCCATCCAAACTGGACGGTTTCTCTGAAAGGGCGGAAAGAATCTGAGCGGTGTGTCGGCCACTTCTTCTTCATAGATCTGACACAGGGCCCTCAATGCCTTGCGAGCGACGACTTGGCAGGTGTCTTTGAATCTGTGCCCAGCAGCAGTGACACTCCATTCCACATGGTGTGGACTGGATCCAAAGTATACAGTCACGACACATTTCTCTGTGCCATGCTCGACGAATTCACGACCATCATACTCTGGCTGGCTCCTGATTCCGAGGCGAACTGTGCATGCTCTCAGCAACTTGGGGAAACCATCTTCATTCTGACAAAAGCTGGTTTGGCACTGAACCTCCATCTGATTTCTGAGAGAAGGAAAGGGGGAAAGCATTTTTGAAATGAAGGGATGAGAGCAAGATTTTTTTTAAGAAAATAGTTTTGACTCAAAAACTTTTGATCAGGCTAAGGGTTACGTCCTGCGGCCAACCTAACAGCTCTGATACCACCTGAAGCGTCCCCAATCCTCTGGGACTCAAATGTGATACAATTACTAGTCCCAGGAGGCTAGTAAACACATTTATACATCAGATGATACCAAATCTGCTTAAACGAGACAAACCTACGAAGGTGGCGAACAACTTTAAGAGTTGGTCCACAACTCGAGACATATCATCAGAGTGGGGCTGAAGCAGCCCGATATACGCAGCGAAGCACATCAGCGGTCCAACAGCCACAGGCAAGGTTGGGAACAGTCGTAACTCTTACCCGATCTCCTTTTTCTGAAAAACAACAAATAAGCAAGGGTGAGTACAAACGTACTCAGCAGCCCACCTTCACCCGCGGAATGGGGAAATCAGATATAATGCATGGAATATGTGGAGCTCGGGATATTTTGCAGAAACAGCAATATTTAATGCAGAGTTGTTTTGAAAAACATTTTGTATTTTTGCAAAGCGCATCCTCTCCAAAAGGAGCAGGAAGTTTTTCAGTATTATAACAAAATCCCCTGGACTAAACCATCCAGGCATCTCAGCAGTTTCCCACTGGTTTTCCTTTTCAAAAACCGCTACTGGACTTCCCGTCCACGATAGCTCACGGCTCAACCGCCGAACCTTTTTAAAAACCACTTTTCTCAAAACCATCTCTTTTTTTTGGAAAACAAAACATTAATTGCCATACCATACCAGACTCGTCCATTCCTGTGGACACAGACTATTCGAATAGGTTTTCAAACTCTGCGCAGAGGTGTACACTTTACCCACTAGTCCGGCTCTGCGATCTCATGATCAATGAGATCCGAATCCGAATCTCTTTCTTTCCCCGCACGTCCTAACCTTAACGGTTATCCGGAAGGAGTCAGGCCACCACCATGTCCAAACCGGACAAAACTTTCCCCCTCCTTATCCTCCCGGTGCTCCCCAGCCTTCATAACCCTGGGGTTGGACCGTACGAGTTCAGATTGAGTGACTGCCCACACAGTCTTGAGTGGTTGTACTATTAAAGAGTACAGGTAGTGAAGATGACAAACTGGTCCTTATATGAGGGGACAATCCTTCTGCTCACGCCTAAACCAGCTGAGCCATCACCTTAGGCCCTCCCCTAAACCAGGGAGTCCCTGATTATCCCACTCACAAGGTGATAAGGGTGAAAACCCTTCATCAGACACATTTTGAAAAGCATTTTCTTTTGAAAACTCACACCTGTTCTCAAATCATTTGGAACATATATATCAGGGATTGATTGCGGCAAGCGGCTGGGTGGCCATAATAACTTGTCTCAAAATCATATCATGCATAAAATAACAGGCTGAGGGTTGTGGTTGAAAAATCATAGGTAATTTATGCATCAAAGGGATCCAGTGAGCTTGTCGTGCTTATTCGGCGAAGGGGGAAGGAGAGCTCGCGGAACTGGCTTCTGGCTCCACCGCCTGGCGTAGACTTGCAGATCTGGCCTCCACGAGATGGCACGAACGCTCCGATAACTATGCAACATGAACAAGCAAACATACAAACCAGCAAGTATACCAACAAATATTTAGTATAGTGGTCAGAAAAGCGATATATGGATGGGTAGAGTCTTGAGTAGAATCTATGTCATGTGGTGTTGTGATATTACTGGTGGTGGAGCGGAGGTGCTTACCAGGAGGGTGGACTGGAGGCAAAGCGACACTATGCGTGTAGCCGGCAGAGCGGAGTAACTGAGTGGGTGGGGTGTTTGCCTTGGCTGAGGGTGTTGAGTGTGTGTGGAGAGGGAGAGGGTAGCTGGGTGTATTTATAGCTGAGTGTAGGTGGTGTAGCACAGTGAAGTTCACTGTTGGTGAGAATAGTGACGAATGAATCGTCTGACTTGGTATGAACATGAGAGTTATAGGCAGAATATGGGACAAGAGTATTTTGGGAGTTTTCTGGAACATGAACCATGCTTAAGGGGTGACATGGCTGGATAGGGAATAGTTTGATAAAAATTTAGAAACGAGAATTATTGGAATCTGAGTTTGGGAGCCTGGTTCGAAGGAATCTCAAAGTTAAGCGTGCTCAACTCGGAGAAACCTGGGATGGGTGACTAGATGGGAAGTTCCCTACTGGAAGGAAAATCACAGTCACCGGAGTTCGTATGACTGGAATATGGGTCTGGCTGGTCTTAGGTGGACTGGACAGCATGATGTATGAGTAGTTGAAATTTGGGGTGATCGGCTAATCGATGAATAGTAACGATGAATAGTGGCGATGGAAAAGTAATTATAGATATCATCGATGAATAGTAACGATGATGAATAGTAATGGTAAATAGTAACGATGATGAATAGTGTATGTGAATAGTAACGATGAATAGTAACGGTGAATAGTAACGGTGAATAGTGATAGTGAATAGTTCGTATGAACGAACGATGAACGATGAATAGGAACTATGAACGAACGGACGAACGATCGAATGATCGGACGAACGAACGATTGGAATTTCGGCAGCATAACGGCAGGAAAAGATTATTTGGACGAACGAACGGACGAACGATCGAATGATCGGACGAACGAACGATCGGAATTTCGGCAGCATAACGGCAGGATAAAGATTATCTGGAAGAACGATGAATAGGGACTATGAACGAACGATGAACGATGAATAGGGAACTATGAACGAACGATGAACGATGAATAGGAACTATGAACGAACGATGAACGATCGAATGATCGAACGAACGAACGATCGGAATTTCGGCAGCATAACGGTAGGAAAAAGATTATTTGGACGAACGAACGGACGAACGATCGAACGATCGGACGAACGGACGAACGAACCATGAACGATCGGACGAACGATCGAACGATCGGACGAACGAACGAACAAACTAAGAACAGGGGACGAACGATCGAAGAACGATCGAACGATCCTTGTGCTAGTGTGTGCTTGTGTGGAACATGGAGTGGGTGTGTGTGGGGGGGGGGGGAGAGAGTTGCCATGAAATGGCTGGGGTGGGATGGGAGGAGGCCCTTGCCCCTCTATTTATAGCCATGGTGGGAGGATTAGGGGGAGGGATGAGAGGATTAGTGGGAGGATGAGAGGATTAGTGGGAGATTAACATGGATTTGTCTTATATGAGTGTAATTAGCTTGTAGAGCTCACCGTATGACACTGGAGGCATACGTATACGTATGGGCATGAGGAAAGTTATGAAGAAAATATTTGTAGGGACTTGAAAAATGATTCTGAAGGTATTTCTCAAGAGGAAAATATCTGGAGATATATCGGTGGAATATTTGGGCAGTATTTCTAGAAAGAACTTGAAGGGGATCACTAGGGAAATATCTGGGAAGTATTTCTGGAAACAATTTGGGGGGAATCACTGGGGAAATATTTGTAGGATATTTGAGGAGGATTTTGGAGAGAATATAGACCACTATATTTTATTTATTGATATCAACTCGCAAACAAACATTTTGAAATGAAATTTGAAATTCATTTTGAATTTAGAGCGAGTTTGAGAAAAAATCAAGATTTGAATTTTTGGGATGCTACAGTAGGGAGCGGAGAACTCGTGCTTGATTCCTTCCTCCTCAAGGTACTCCTCTACTTGTAAGTTCTTGAACTCGGACCCGTTGTCGCTTCTTATCTTCTTCACCTTGAGCTCAAATTCGTTTTGAGCTCTCCTTAGAAAGCACTTAAGGGTCCCTTGGTTTCTAATTTATCCTGCAAAAAAATACCCAAGTGAAGCGGGAAAAGTCATCAACAATAACAAGACCATACTTACTCCCCCCTATGCTGAGATAGGCGACGGGTCCGAAGAGGTCCATATGAAGTAGCTCCAAAGGTCTTGATGTGGTCATCACATTCTTGCTGTGATGAGCGCTTCCCACCTGTTTGCCTGCTTGACAAGCTGCACAAGGTCTATCTTTTTCGAAAAACACATTTGTTAGACCTAACACATGTTCTCCCTTTAGAAGTTTGTGAAGGTTCTTCATCCCAACATGTGCTAGACGGCGATGCCACAGCCAGCCCATGCTAGTCTTAGCAATTAAGCATGCATCTAGATCGGCCTCCTCTTTCGAAAAATCCACTAAATAGAGTTTGCCATCTAGTACACCCTTAAAAGCTAGTGAACCATCACTCCTTCTAAAGACAGACACATCTCCATTTGTAAATAGACAATTATAACCCATGTTACATAATTGACTTACAGATAATAAGTTATACCCGAGCGATTCAACTAAGAACACATTTGAAATAGAATGCTCAGATGAAATAGCTATTTTTCCTAGTCCTTTAACCTTGCCTTGATTCCCATCTCCAAAGATGATCGAATCTTGGGAATTTTTGTTCCTGGCGTAGGAGGTGAACATCTTCTTCTCCCCCGTCATATGGTTTGTGCATCCGCTGCCGATAATCCAGCTTGAGCCCCCGGATGCATAAACCTGCAAGGTAAATTAGGATTGGGTTTTAGGTACCCAACTCTTGTTGGGTCCTACAAGGTTAGTAACAATAGCCTTTGGGACCCAAATGCAAGTCTTGTCTCCCTTGCATTTGGCTCCCAACTTCTTAGCAACCACTTTCTTATTTCTATATGAAAGTACAAAAGCAGTATTGCAAGCATGGAAAACAGTAGCAGATTCATTATGTATTTTCCTAGGCACATGATGAATAACATTTCCCTTCCTAGGCCTACTTCTACGATGCACAAAAGTAGAACTTGAAGCAACCATAGCATGTGAATCATAAGCATCATAACTCCTATTATAATGAGCATTCCTAGAAAATTTTCTATCATAAATGAACGCATGATTCCTTTGAATGCTACTAGCCATAGGAGCCTTCCCTTTCTCCTTGTTGGGAATGGGAGCCCTTTGGCTTGTTAAGTTCTTGGCTACCTTGCGAAAGCCAAGCCCATCCTTAATTGAGGGGTGTCTACCAATCGTGTAGGCATCCTAGCAAATTTTAACTTATCAAAGTCACTTTTGCAAGTCTTAAGTTGAGCATTAAGACTTGCTACTTCATCATTCAATTTTGTAATAGCAATGAGATGTTTATTACAAGCATTAATATCAAAATCCTTACATCTATTGCAGATAACAACATGTTCTACACACGAACTAGATTTATTAGCTACTTCTAGCTTGGTATTTAATTCATCATTAACACTCTTTAAGCTAGAAATAGACTCATGACAAGCAGATATTTCAGAAGATAGAATTTCATTCCTTTTAGTTTCTAAAGCAAGAGATTTTTGTACACTAACAAATTCATCATGCTCTTCATACAATATGTCTTCTTGCTTCTATAAAAGTCTATCCTTTTCATTTAAGGCATCAATTAATTCATTAATTTTATCTACCTTTGCTCTATCTAAGCCTTTAAATAAATCAGTATAATCTACTTCATCATCACTAGATTCATCATCGCTTGAAGTAGTATACTTAGGAGTTTCTTGAATGCTTACCTTTTTCTCCTTTACCATGAGACAGGTGTGGCGTTCGTTGGGGAAGAGAGATGACTTGTTGAAGGCCGAGGCGGCGAGTCCTTCGTCGTCGAAGTCGGACGAAGAGCAATCTGAATCCCACTCTTTGCCTAGGTGTGCCACGCCCTTCGCCTTCTTGTAGGCCTTCTTCTTCTCCCTCTTCCTGCTCTTTTCTTGTTCCTGGTCATTAGCATTATCGGGACAATTTGCTATGAAATGACCAGTCTTACCACATTTAAAACAGGAGCGCTTTCCCTTTGCTTTGCTCTTGTTGGGATGCTTCTTTCATCCTTTTAGCGCAGTCTTGAAGCGCTTGATAATGAGGGCCATTTCATCTTCATTTAGCCCGGCAGCTTCAACTTGTGCCACCTTGCTAGGTAGCGCCTCCCTGCTGCTGCTTGTTGCCTTAAGTGCAATGGGTTGGGGCTCATAGATGGGCATTGGGCCATTCAATGCCTCATCAATGTATCTTGCTTCCTTGATCATCATACGTCCACTCACAAACTTTCCGAGAATTTCCTCGGGCGTCATCTTTGTGTACCTAGGATTCTCATGGATTGAGTTCACAAGATGAGGGTCAATGGCAGTAAAAGACCTAAGCATAAGTCGGACGACGTCGTGGTCCGTCCATCTCGTGCTTCCATAGCTCTTGATCTTGTTGACCAGGGTCTTGAGCCTGTTGTACGTTTGCGTTGGCTCCTCTCCCTTGATCATGGCAAACCTTCCTAGCTCGCCTTCCACCAACTCCATTTTGGTGATCATGGTGGTGTCGTTCCCCTCATGTGAGATCTTGAGGGTGTCCCATATTTGCTTGGCGTTGTCCAAGCCGCTCACCTTGTTGTATTCATCCCTGCACAACGATGCTAACAAAACAGTGGTAGCTTGTGCATTTGTTGAGAATTTGTTCATTAATAAAAACAGGGTTGTCCATACTATCAAATTGCATTCCATTCTCAACTATCTCCCAAATACTAGGATGGAGAGAGAAAAGATGACTACGCATTTTGTGACTCCAAAAATCATAGTCCTCTCCATCAAAGTGTGGAGGTTTACCAAGAGGAATAGAAAGCAAATGGGCATTGGAATTATACAGAATACAAAAATAATCAAAAGAAAAATTTGAGTTAACCCGTTTCTTTTTCTCGTCGTAGTCATCGTCTCTTTGGGAAGAAGACTCGTCGCTGTCGTAGTAGACGATCTTCGTAATTCGCCTCTTCTTCTTCCCGTCCTTCTTCTTATGACTCGAGCCAGAGTCAGTGGGCTTGTCGTCCCTCGGCTCGTTGAAGATGGACTCCTTCTCCTTATCATTGATCACCATCCCCTTTCCCTTAGGATCCATCTCTCCGGGCGATTAGTCCCTTATGTGAAGAGAACGACTCCGATACCAATTGAGAGCACCTAGAGGGGGGTGAATAGGTGAACCTGTAAAAATCAAATACTTGTAGCCACAAAAAACTTGGTTAAGTGTTAGTGCAATAGAACCAAGTGGCTAAGGACCGAGCTCTTGTGAAACACAATGGTCACAAAGAAAGACAACACACAAGACATGGTGGTTTATCCCGTGGTTTGGCCAAGTATAATACTTGCCTACTCCATGTTGTGGCGTCCCAATGGACGAGGGTTGCACTCAACCCCTTTCAAGTGATCCAATGATCAACTTGAATACCACGGTGTTTTCTTTTCTTATACTTTCTCCCGTTCGCGAGGAATCTCCACAACTTGGAGCCTCTCGCCCTTACACTTGATGATCACAAAGAAGCACAGAAGTAAGGGAGGGGAGAGCAACACACACAAGACTCAAAGCGAGAGCACAATCACGCACACAAGCCACAACTTAAGCTCAAAACACAACGCAAGGAGTTCTCTGCTCAAATGGAGCTCAAGTCACTATCTCAGAGAATCGAATGCGTGAGAATGGAGTCTTGGTGCTTTGGAATGATCAAAGAATGCTTAGGTAACTCCTCCATGCACCTAGGGGTCCCTTTTATAGCCCCAAGGCAGCTAGGAGCCGTTGGAGGCAACTTTGGAAGGCAAATCTTGCCTTCTGTCGGGTGGCACACCGGACAGTCTGGTGTGCCACCGGACAGTCCCTGTAGCTGTCCGGTGCGCGATCTCCTTCCTTTTCTAGCGCATCCGACTGTTGCAGATTTCTGGCAGTTGGCGCACCGGACACTGTTCGGTGCACACCGGACAGTCCGGTGCCCCCTGCCGACCGTTGGCGTGCCCACGCGTCGCGCGCGGATTGCGCGGTCGACCGTTGGCGCAGTCGACCGTTGGCTCACCGGACAGTCCGGTGCCTCACCGGACGGTCCGGTAGCCGTACGCCATTGAACGTTTCCCGAGAGCGACGACTTCGCCGTGGATGACTCACCGGACTAGAGATGGCAATGGGGACCCGATCCCCGATTCCCCGTGGGGAATTCATCCATTAGGGGATGGGGATGGGGAAGAAACTTCCCCCACGGGGATATAAACGGGGAAAGTTTATCCCCCGACGGGTAAACGGGGATGGGGACGGGGAAGCATTCCCCATCCCCGTTCCCCGCGGGGACCCGTTAACTTGCATGTGACTATGTTTTTATGTGTCGATTAACAACAAAAATAAATAATTACCTTGTCAAGAGACCACTAATTGTACAAATGTGTTTATTTTGATGTATGCATAATGATTTCTTACATCTAACAATGTGTATAAGTGATAATGTTTAACATTAATAACAAAGAACGTATGTATTAATTATAATTTTAACGGGGATGGGGATCCCCGTTGGGGATTTATCCCCGCGGGGAACGGGGATGGGGAAGAAATGTTCCCCGCAAGCGTTCGTGCCTTCGTGGGGATCCTCGCGGGAAAATTTTTTCGTCGCGGGGACGGGTATGGGGAGCTATTCCCCGGCGGGGAATTCCCCATTGCCATCCCTACACCGGACAGTCTGGTACACCACCAGACAGTCCGATGATTTATAGCCGTACGCCGCCGTCAAGTCCCGAGAGAGGCCTGTTCAATGGAGGCTGGTCTGGCGCACCAGACACTGTCCGGTGCACCCAGACCGAGCTGCATTTGGCTGTACACAACCAACTCCATTCCAAACCAATTTCTCCTGTTTCTAGCACTTAGACACAATACATTAGTACTCAAATCAATGTACTAAGTCTAGAAACATACCTTGTAATATGATTTGCACTTCTTCACTCTTTGGCACAAGTTAGCACTTAGAGAGAATGTGTTGGACACTTAATCACCAAAACACTTTGGAAATGGCCCAAGGGCACATTTTCCTTTCACTTCTCCCGCAGAGAAGGTTGCTGAAACTATCACAACGCATTCCAAGTCTGATACTGAGCAAATAGAAGTCGAGACTACATTAACCCAGGCTGAAGCTGGGGCAGAGCCCACGGTGGCTGTTGAGACGAAGCTAGCCGCCACCGAGCAGAAAGCCGAAGAAATAACTCTAGATATTAATATAGCTTTTGAGAAGAGTGCGGCCAAAGAGGCCGAATCCTTTGTCCCCGAAGCGCTCTCCGAAGATCTTGATTATATTATTCGACATGCTTTGGGAAAGAGATTATCTGAAGAAGAAGTTTATGAGGCTAAACACTATGCCCGAGAACTGAAGTATCCAAAGGGGGCCTTAGTGTTTAATGGTACGGATGAAAATGATTTCTTGTACTGCCTCCCAGACAACAAAGAATTATCTGTCTGCCGGGAGATGGCCAGAAGTATGAGTTTTTCGAAGCTTGAAGCTGGTCTCTGTGCCATGACAAAGGATGATCTAGCAGACAGTCTTGCATACAACAGTCTAAAGGTACCGAAGTTGCAAATTTTGAAACTTATAGATTCTGGAATGGAATATTTTTATTCTTATGTTAATCCTTTTAACCTTTCTTACAGGGATTGATACTTAGCAACGCCCTAAGGGCGCAAAAGAATGCTGAAGACGAGAGCTGCACTATAGCTCTCAACAACCTTCAAACGGAGGTTATCAGACTTAGGAACGAAGCCGGAGAAAAAGACAAGATTCTACTTTCATTGGTGGACAAAGTAAAAGAAGACGAAGCTAGTTTTAGGGCTTAAGCTGAAATTCAAAAGAATGAGATTGAAGACCTTCGAAAACAGCTGGCCAAAAGCAAAGAGAAGTGTGGTCTCGCAGAGGCCAACCGAGATGTTAGTGAATATTGGAGAAATTATCTAGAAAAAACAGTCGAAGAACTCCGCACGTCCAAAGAAAGATGCTTCGAAAAATCCCTGGGCTGCGTGGAGAAAATAAAGGCTAGCTTCGCCAAAGTGGGCGCCTATTCAAATGAAGATAACTTTATTCGAGGTGATCCCAAAGGTGTTATAGAATGGATAAGCGGAGAGGCCAAAGCTTTTGAAGAAATTTTGAGTGATCGCGGGGATGTCTGCGCATTTTCTGGTGCGAGAGGAATTTCAACTATCTTGAAGAAGGCTGGCTGCGAACATGTCAAAACCTTGGCTCAGGTCGAAGCTGCCTTCTTCATGGATGTTACGAAGGATCCCTCAGCCGAAGCAAGCTTAATGGGCGGAAAATTCTATACTGACATCTGGGCCAATGGCGGACGCGAAATGGCTCACGAAATAATGAAGAAAAGCGAGAAAGACATGCATGAGGCCCAAATTCAAGCTAAGCAAGCTGAAGAAGCTGCAGAGCGCGAGAGGCGCATAGGTATTATTTCGTGGCGTCTAGCTTCGTCATTTGTTTTCGTGACTTCGAACTGATTAATTTTGTCTATTGTAGCTGAACTATCTCCTCCACCAAAACCGTTCGACCCCTTGGCTGACCCGGAAACGAAAGAAGCAATAGATATCATCAATGTAGTCGAATCTATTGTTGACGAAGTTGTTAACAAGTTGCTAAATGAAGTTGCGGAGAAGGTCCTGAAAGAGGACTAGTACTTGTTTGTAAAAACATTTTTAGATGATCAATGTAACTTTGCTGTATCAAGACTGCGATACTCGATGTGTATGTTTTTGAATCTAATATGTAATTTTTTTGTAATTCAGTTCTTTGCGAGGCATGAAACTTTATATACATACCGCTTTTTGAGCCTTCGGCGAAAAAACATCTTCCCTTCTTTTCATGCTTCGTAAAGAAGAAAATTCGTGTTTCAGGAAAAAATATCCTTGCTTCGTAAAAACATCCCATCTTCGTAAGCAAAGGATCCCTTCTTTGGCATTAGAACTGACGTAGCTGTATTTCTCAGCTTTGTGCCTTAGCACGCTTTCATTTTTTATAAAGCAGTCTCCGAAGATCGACTTCGTATTCAATTCGTGTCATTGGTGCAATATAATGTATGATGTGATGTTATGCGGGATGATGTGATGATATGATGCAAAGGATGATGCTAATGACGAAGATACGCACCCACACACCCATACTGGAACACACCATCTCTACGTGCCCTTAGGAACGATCTGAATCTCTTTGCCGTTTATTTTTCGGCGTCACCATTTATTTTTCAGTGTAAGTTCTGCATCCCCTTAGGAACGACTTTTGAACTTCTTCGCCTTCTATTTTGGCGGTATTTTTCACGTTGAATTTTCGCGCTTCGTCTTATATTTCGGCGGTATTTTTCGCACTTCGTCTTGTATTTTGGCGGTATTTAGCTCTGCATTCCCTTAGGAACGACTTTTGAGCAAAAAAACTTACACTGCGCTCCTTTAGGAACGACTTTTTGTGGCTTCGGCAAGACTTATGCTGCGCTCCCTTAGGAATGACTTTTTAAGCTTCAGTAATTTTCGAGCTTCGTAAATCTGTGAAGAAGATATATTTCATTTTAATAGAAGCGAAACTATTACAAAGAATTAAAACAAGATTTGCATTACTTGTCCTTTAGTAAAAAACAAAGTGGCATAGAATAAAAAAGTGCTTCAGAAAGTAGGATATCTCTCAATAGATGTGCTTTGACTCTGGCACAGTACTGTTGACTGTGCGAGCTTCGGATTCCTCCCTAAAATCCCTCTGCTGCTGGGTGTGCTGGCTCCCTTCTGGCTGCTGACCCCACGAATAGGTAGGTTGTAGTGGTGGCGGAGGTGGAAGCTATGGCCAAGAAGCCTGTGGCTGACTAGCCGAAGCAACAGAAGATGCATAGTGATTACCCATATATTCTGGTATGTAGGGTGAATGGCACGAAGCAATGTGCAAGACCTGCTTCGGTTGATTCTGCCGAGCTTCGGCTTCTGCAATCTCCCTCTGCTTTTGGATAGTGATTTGGCACATTCTTGTAGTATGGCCCTTGTCTTCACCACAAAATAAGCAGTAGATCTTTCTGGGTTGATCCCCATATCTTCCTCCGAAGCCCCTGAAAGTCGCCTAAAGGGGGGTGAATAGGGCGAAACTGAAATTTACAAAGTTAATCACAACTACAAACCTACTCCCCGTTGAGGTGGTCACAAAGACCGGGTCTCTTTCAACCCTTTCCCTCTCTCAAACGGTCATTTAGACCGAGTGAGCTTCTCTTCTCAATCACACGGGACACAAAGTCCCCGCAAGGACCACCACACAATTGGTGTCTCTTGCCTTGGTTACAATTGAGTTGATCGCAAGAAAGAATGAGAAAAAGAAGCAATCCAAGCGCAAGAGCTCAAATGAACACAACAATCACTCTCTCTAATCACTAAAGCTTTGAGTGGAATAGGGAGAGGATTTGATCTCTTTGGTGTGTCTAGAATTGAATGCTAGAGCTCTTGTAAGTAGTTGGAAGGTGGAAAACTTGGATGACTTGAATGTGGGGTGGTTGGGGGTATTTATAACCCCAACCACCAAAAGTGGCCGTTGGGAGACTGTCTGTCGCATGGCGCACCGGACAGTCCGGTGCACCACCGGACACTGTCCGGTGCGCCAGCCACGTCACCTGGCCGTTGGGTTCCGACCATTGGAGCTCTGTCTTGTGGGCCCGCCTGGCTATTCGGTGGCGCACCGGACAGGCCCTGTAGGCTGTCCGGTGTGCCACCCGCACGTTCTCTGTCGCTCTGCGTGCGTAGGCGCGCATTTAATGTGTTGCAGCCGACCGTTGCGCGCAAAGTAGTCGTTGCTCTGCTGGCTCACTGGACAGTCCGGTGTTACACCGGACAGTCCGGTGAATTTTAGCGGAGCGGATTCCCGAAGCTGGCGAGTTTAGAGTAACTCTCCCCTGGGGCACCGGACACTGTCCGGTGGTACTGAAAGGGAAATGTGCCCTTGGGCCATTTCTAAGTATTTTGGTGATTGAGTGCCAACACAAGTGCTTAAGTGTAAATCTATGCTAATGGATGGACAAAGTGCAAATCAAGTCTAAAGGTATGTTTCTAGACTTAGTACATTGTTTTGAGAACTAATGTATTGTGTCTAAGTGCTGGAAACAGGAGAAATCAAATTGGAAAAGAGATGGCTTTGTTCAGCCAAAGTTTGCTCAGTCTGGGTGCATCGGACTGTCCGGTGGTGCACCAGACAGTGTCCGGTGCGCCAGGCTGGCTCTGGCGAACTTGCTGCTCTCGGGACTTCGACGGCGGTGTACGACTATAAATCACCGGACTGTCCGGTGGTGCACCGGACTGTCCGGTGAGCCATTCACAGGCGAACTCGTCGCTCTCGGGAGATGATTAACGGCGAACGGCTATAATTCACCGGACTGTCCGGTGGTGCACCGGACTGTCCGGTGAGCCAACGGCCGGTCGAGCCAACGGTCGGTCGCGCGATCCGCGCTGGACACGTGGTCGAGCCAACGGCTAGAAGGGGGCACCAGACTGTCCGGTGTGCACCGGACATTGTCCGGTGTGCCAACGGCTCTGAATCTGCAACGGTCGGCTTCATCAAATAAGGAAAGAAATCCGCGTTGGACAGTGTCCGGTGGTGCACCGGACTATCCGGTGCGCCAGGCGACTGAAGGCAAGAATTGCCTTCCTGGAATGCTCTCAACGGCTCCTAGCTGCCTTGGGGCTATAAAAGGGACCCCTAGGCGCATGGAGAAGCACACCAAGCATACTCTAAGCATTCCTAAGCACCAAGACTTCGATTCCGCGCATTTGATTCTTTGTGATAGCATCTAGAGCTCTATTTGAGTTGTGAACTCGTCGGGTTGTGTTGTGAGCTCTTGCTATGACTTGTGTGCGTGTTGTCGCTTTGATTTTGTGTCTTGTGTGCGTTGCTCATCCCACCCTTACTCTGTGCCTCTTTGTGAACATCAAAGTGTAAGGGCGAGAGGCTCCAAGTTGTGGAGATTCCTCGCAAGCGGGATATAGTAAAGCAAAGCAAAACACCATGGTATTCAAGTGGGTCTTTGGACCGCTTGAGAGGGGTTGATTGCAACCCTCGTCCGTTGGGACGCCAACATGTGGAAGTAGGCAAGTTTTGTACTTGGACGAACCACGGGATAAACCACTGTGTCTATCTGTGTTGATCCTTTTGTGGTTGTTGAGTCTTGCAAGAACTCCTCTCGAGCCACTTGGCCTTATTGTGCTAACGCTTAATCAAGTTTTTGTGGCTTTAAGTTTAAGATTTTACAGGATCACCTATTCACCCCCCCTCTAGGTGCTCTCAATTGGTATTGGAGCCATTCTCTTCACGAAGGGACTAATCGCCTAAAGAGATGGATCCTAAGGGCAAGGGGATTGTGATCAATGATAAGGAGAATGAGTCTTTCATCAACGAGCCGAAAGATGACAAGCCTACCGACTCGGGCTCAGGCCACAAATGAAAAGATGGGAAGAAGAATAAGACAATGAGCATCAAGGAGATCGTCTACTACGACGACAGCGACGAATCTTCCTCTTCCCAAAAGGACGACGACAACGACTACGAGAAAAAGAAGACTGTTAACTCAAACTTCTCTTTCGATTATTCTCGTATTCCGTATAGTTCAAATGCACATTTGCTTTCCGTTCCTCTTGGCAAGCCTCCACACTTTGATGGGGAGGACTATGGATTTTCGAATCACAAAATGCGTAATCACTTGTTGAAAGTCGCCTAGAGGGGGGTGAATAGGGCGAATCTGAAATTTACAAACTTGATCACAACAACAAGTTGGGTTAGCGTTAGAAATAGAAACGAGTCCGAGAGAGGGCGTAAAAACAAATCACGAGTGAATGAAGAAATGAGACGCAAGGATTTGTTTTACCGAGGTTCGGTTCTCGCAAACCTACTCCCCGTTGAGGAGGCCACAAAGGCCGGGTCTATTTCAACCCTTTCCCTCTCTCAAACGGTCCCTCGGACCGAGTGAGCTTCTTCTTCTCAATCAAACGGGAACAAACTTCCCCGCAAGGACCACCACACAATTGGTGTCTCTTGCCTCGGTTACAATTGAGATGTTCGCAAGAAAGAATGAAAGAAAGAAGCAATCCAAGCGCAAGAGCTCAAAAGAACACAACAAATCTCTCTCACTAATCACTAAAGCCTTGTGTGGAATTGTGAGAGGATTTGATCACTTGGGTGTGTCTTGTATTGAATGGTTAGCTCTTGTAAGTAGTTGGAAGGTGGAAAACTTGGATGACTTGAATGTGGGGTGGTTGAGGGTATTTATAACCCCAACCACCAAACTAGCCGTTTGGTGAAGGCTGCTATCGCATGGCGCACCGGACAGTCCGGTGCGCCACCGGACAGTGTCCGGTGCGCCAGCCACGTCACCCGGCCATTAGGGTTCGACCTTGGAGCTCTGACTGGTGGGGTCGCCAGGCTGTCCGGTGGTGCACCGGACAGGTACTGTAGACTGTCCGGTGCGCCGTCTCGCGCATGCCTGACTTCTGCGCGCTTTGGCGCGCATTAAATGCTGCTGCAGGTGACCATTGGCGCGAAGTAGCCGTTGCTCCGCTGACTCACCGGACAGTCCGGTGTGCACCGGACATTTTCGGTGAATTATAGCGGAGCGGATTCCCGAAGCTGGCAAGTTCAGAGTTGCTCTTCCTTGGGGCACCGGACACTGTCCGGTGGTACACCGGACAGTCCAGTGAATTATAGCGGAGCCCTCTGAAAATTCCCGAAGGTGAAGAGTTCAGCTTGGAGTACACTGGTGCACCGGACACTGTCTGGTGGTGCACCGGATAGTCCGGTGCGCCAGTCCAGGGTGCCTTCGGTTATCCCTTGCTCTCTTTGTTTGAACCCTTTTCTTGATCTTTTTATTGGCTTAGTGTGAACCTTTGGCACCTGTATAACTTATAGACTATAGCAAACTAGTTAGTCCAATTATTTGTGTTGGGCAATTCAACCACCAAAATCACTTAGGAAAAAAGGTGTAAGTCTAATTCCCTTTCAATCTCCCCCTTTTTGGTGATTGATGCCAACACAAACCAAAGCAAGTATAGAAGTGCATAATTGAACTAGTTTGCATAATTGTAAGTGCAAAGGTTACTTGGAATTGAGCCAATATTAATACTTATAAGATACGCATGGATTGTTTCTTTAATTTTTGACATTTTGGACCATGCTTGCACCACAAGTTTTGTTTTTGCAAATTCCTTTTGTAAATCCTTTTCAAAGTCCTTTTGCAAATAGTCAAAGGTAAATGAATAAGATTTTGCGAAGCATTTTTAAGATTTTGAATTTTTCTCCCCTTGTTTCAAATGCTTTTCCTTTGACTTAAACAAAAACTCCCCCTCAATAAATTCTCCTCTTAGTGTTCAAGAGGGTTTTAAGATACCAATTTTTTAAAGTGCTATTTTCTCCACTTTTTGAACACAATAAGATACAATTTAAAAATTACCAACCGATTTGAAAATCATTAGTTTTTAAAATTAGGGTGGTGGTGGTGCGGTAATCGCCAAAAACGGATGTTTGAGTGAAATATAAGCCCTTATCGCTAACTACTTTCTCCCCTTTGGCAAATAAAACATATGAGTGAAGACTATACCAAGACGGAGAGATGCTCGGAGCGACAGCGAAGGATGAGTTATGGAGTGGAGTGGAAGCCTTTGTTTTCGCCGAAGACTCCAATTCCCTCTCAATAAACCTATGACTTGGTTTGAAATACACTTGAAAACACATTAGTCATAGCATATATAGAAGAGACATGATCAAAGGTATATTTATGAGCTATGTGTGCAAGACATCAAAAGAAATTCCTAGAATCAAGAATATTTAACTCATGCCTAAGTTTGGTAAAAGTTTGTTCATCTAGTGGCTTGGTAAAGATATCGGCTAATTGATCTTTAGTGTTATATATGCAATCTCGATATCCCCCTTTTGTTGGTGATCCCTAAGAAAGTGATACCGAATGGCTATGTGTTTAGTGCGGCTATGCTCAACGGGATTATCCGCCATGCGGATTGCACTCTCATTATCACATAGAAGAGGAACTTTGGTTAATTTGTAACCATAGTCCCGCAGGGTTCGCCTCATCCAAAGTAGTTGCGCGCAACAATGGCCTGCGACAATATACTCGGCTTCGGCGGTTGAAAGAGCGACCGAATTTTGCTTCTTTGAAGCCCAAGACACCAAGGATCTTCCCAAGAACTGGCAAGTCCCCGAAGTGCTCTTTCTATTAATTTTACACCCTGCCCAATCGGCATCCGAATAACCAATTAAATCAAAAGTGGATCCCCAAGGGTACTAAAGCCCAAACTTAGGAGTGTAAACTAAATATCTCAAGATTCGTTTTACGGCCTTAAGGTGAGATTCCTTAGGGTCGGCTTGGAATCTTGCACACATGCATACGGAAAGCATAATATCCGGTCGAGATGCACATAAATAGAGTAGTGAACCTATCATCGACCGGTATACCTTTTGATCGACAGATTTACCTTCCGTGTCGAGGTCGAGATGCCCATTTGTTCCCATGGGAGTCTTGATGGGCTTGGCATCCTTCATCCCAAACTTGTTTAGAATGTCTTGAGTATACTTTGTTTGGCTAATGAAGGTGCCTTCTTGGAGTTGCTTGACTTGGAATCCTAGAAAATACTTCAACTCCCCCATCATCGACATCTCGAATTTCTGTGTCATGATCCTACAAAATTCTTCACATGTAGATTCGTTAGTAGACCCAAATATAATATCATCAAAATAAATTTGGCATACAAACAAATCATTGTCAAGAGTTTTAGTGAATAGAGTAGGATCGGCCTTGCCGACTTTGAAGCCATTAGCAATAAGGAAATCTCTTAGGCATTCATACCATGCTCTTGGGGCTTGCTTGAGCCCATAAAGCGCCTTAGAGAGCTTATAGACATGGTTAGGGTACTCACTGTCTTCAAAGCCGGGAGGTTGCTCAACATAGACCTCTTCCTTGATTGGTGCATTGAGGAAGGCACTCTTCACGTCCATTTGGTAAAGCTTGAAGCCATGGTAAGTAGCATAGGCTAATAATATACGAATTGACTCAAGCCTAGCTATGGGTGCATAGGTTTCACCAAAATCCAAACCTTTGACTTGGGAGTATCCCTTGGCCACAAGTCGAGCTTTGTTCCTTGTCACCACACCATGCTCATCCTGCTTGTTGCGGAAGACCCACTTGGTTCCTACAACATTTTGGTTAGGACGTGGAACTAAATGCCATACCTCGTTCCTAGTGAAATTGTTGAGTTCTTCTTGCATCGCCACCACCCAATCCGAATCTTGGAGTGCTTCCTCTACCCTGTGTGGCTCAATAGAGGAAACAAAAGAGTAATGCTCACAAAAATGTGCAACACGAGATCTAGTGGTTACCCCCTTATGAATGTCGCCGAGGATGGTGTCGATGGGGTGATCTTGTTGGATTGCTTGGTGGACTCTTGGGTGTGGCGGTCTTGGTTCTTCATCCTCCTTGTCTTGATCATTTGCACCTCCCCCTTGATCATTGCCGTCATCTTGAGGTGGCTCATCATTTTGATTTTCTCCTTCATCAACTTGAGCCTCGTCCTCATTTTGAGTTGGGGGAGATGCTTGCGTGGAGGAGGATGGTTGATCTTGTGCATGAGGTGGCTCTTCGGATTCCTTAGGACACACATCCTCAATGGACATGTTCCTTAGTGCGATGCACGGAGCCTCTTCATTACCTATCTCATCAAGATCAACTTGCTCTACTTGAGAGCCGTTAGTTTCATCAAACACAACGTCACAAGAAACTTCAACTAGTCCTGAGGACTTGTTAAAGACTCTATATGCCCTTGTGTTTGAATCATATCCTAGTAAAAAGCCTTCTACTGTCTTAGGAGCAAATTTAGATTTTCTACCTCTTTTAACAAGAATGAAGCATTTGCTACCAAAGACTCTAAAATATGAAATGTTGGGCTTTTTACCGGTTAGGAGTTCGTATGATGTCTTCTTGAGGATTCGGTGTAGATATAACCGGTTGATGGCGTAGCAAGCGGTGTTAACCGCTTCGGCCCAAAACCGATCCGGCGTCTTGTACTCATCAAGCATGGTTCTTGCCATGTCCAATAGAGTTCGATTCTTCCTCTCCACTACACCACTTTGTTGTGGCGTGTAGGAAGAGAACTCATGCTTGATGCCCTCCTCCTCAAGAAAGCCTTCAATTTGAGAGTTCTTGAACTCTGTTCCGTTGTCGC
Organism: Zea luxurians; assembly: GCA_029449295.1. Classification (NCBI taxonomy): domain Eukaryota; kingdom Viridiplantae; phylum Streptophyta; class Magnoliopsida; order Poales; family Poaceae; genus Zea; species Zea luxurians. The sequence goes on along the minus strand of JAOPSE010000134.1, from coordinate 4,735,582 downwards.
TTCTTATTTTCTTGATCCTTAAGCCGAACTCATTTTGAGCCCGTCTCAAGAATCCTTTTAAGGTCTCTTGGGTTTGAGATTTTTCCTGCAAAAAGAATAACCAAGTGAAGCGAGAATAATCATCCACAATAACTAGACAGTACTTACTCCCGCCGATGCTAATGTAAGCGATCGGGCCGAATAAATCCATGTGTAGGAGCTCCAGTGACCTGTCAGACGTCATGATGTTCTTATGTGGATGATGAACACTGACTTGCTTCCCGGCTTGGCATGCGCTACAAATCCTGTCTTTCTCAAAATGAACATTTGTTAATCCTAAAATGTGTTCTCCCTTTAGAAGCTTATGAAGATTCTTCATTCCAACATGGGCTAGTCGGCGGTGCCAGAGCCAACCCATGTTAGTCTTAGCAATTAAGCAAGTGCCGAGTTCAGCTCTATCAAAATCTACCAGGTATAGCTGACCCTCTAATACTCCCTTAAATGCTATTGAATCATCACTTCTTCTAAAGACAGTGACACCTACATCAGTAAACAGACAGTTGTAGCCCATTTGACATAATTGGGAAACGGAAAGCAAGTTATAATCTAATGAATCAACAAGAAAACATTGGAAATGGAATGGTCAGGAGATATAGCTATTTTACCCAAACCTTTGACCAAACCTTGATTTCCATCCCCGAATGTGATAGCTCGTTAGGGATCTTGGTTTTCCTCATAGGAGGAGAACATCCTTTTCTCCCCTATCATGTGGTTTGTGCACCCGCTATTGATGATCCAACTTGAGCCCCCGGATGCATAAACCTACAAAACAATTTTAGTTCTTGACTTTAGGTACTCAAATGGTTTTGGGTCCTTTAGCATTAGAAATAAGAACTTTGGGTACCCAAACACAAGTCTTGGAACCCTTGTGTTTGCCCCCAACAAACTTGGCAACTACCTTGCCAGATTTGTTAGTTAAAACATAAGATGCATCAAAAGTTTTAAATGAAATGTCATGATCATTTGATGCACTAGGAGTTTTCTTCTTAGGCAACTTAGCACGGGTTGGTTGCTGTGGGGGATAGATATCCCCCGGGTCCACTAAAAGAGTAAAGGACCTCACGAAAGGCCCAAGGGCCCAAAAAATCGTAAGGTCATTCTTTCGTGGGCCTGAGGAGAAACAACCAGCAACGCAGAACGACATGAGGCCGGATTGGTGCAAACCCGGACGGCCCACAGCGTCGAGCGAGTGACCGCAGCGGAGATCCGACTTTCCCGCGCTGGAGCCTCCATGCAACGAAGCCGCGTGAGGATAAGTCGGCGAAGGTTACGTAAAGGATAATTTCAAGAGGTTCACTATCTTTTAGCCACTTGTTGTTATCTTATCCATGTGTACTGCCCCACGGTCGAGTATATAAGGCCTAGGGGGCACCCCTTCAGATCGATCAACCCATTCTTTAGCCACCCACATCAACTCTCTGTATTCTCGATCCAGAGAGCTCTCTTGTAACCATATCCTCCAAGCATACTCATCAGGACGTAGGGTGTTACGCATCACTAAGCGGCCCGAACCTGTAAATCTTGTCCACCGTCCCTCGTGCAATCGGCACGAACCATTCTGCTACAGTTGTTGACACCTTCCTACTCCTAAAACACCTTGAGGGGCAACCCCGGGTGTGCGGTCGGACCCAAAACACCGACAGCTGGCGCGCCAGGTAGGGGGTGTGTCGACAATCCAAGCTAGCTCAATGGCCATCTCCTTCTACAGCAAGATCACCCTACGCCCCGGATCTATGTTCTGCTTCGGAACAATCTCATTCGTAGCAGACGAAGAAGGAATTCTGCACCGTATCGCGGATCCGCCGGAAAAGGAATCTTCCCCAACAAACTCCGAAAATACCGGAGAAGTGCAACCTCCGGCTCTCCGAAAGAAGATCACTACGACGGCAGCACCGTTCTACCCCGACGTCCTCTTCATCGGAAGAGCGGAGTCGCCCGCCATCTCCGACGACGAGCCGACTGTACCCGGGGAGGAACCGCCTCAGCGAGAGTCCCGTCGATGGAGGAACCGGCGCAGGAACGTTCGACGACATCACGCAGCCGGAGAGCAGAATCCAGAACAACCTGTCTCGCGAGACGAGGTCTCGGAGGTAGGAGAAACCCCAGAAGAACGCGTCTTCAGAGAGCGAAGGAACTCCCGACGACGTGATCGTCGGCGAGCTCAGGAACATGCCGAGCAGGATGCAAGGCAACGTCGAGAGAATCCATTCTTCGGGCGTAACCTGAACCCCGACTTCGCCCGAGCCATGAACACGCCGAGCGAGGTCGGAGGGGTACTGGCTCGGATAGCTGAAGGACTACCTCGGACTCCTGACGCCGATGGCTACCGGCGACTACTCACCCAGGCGGCCAACCATCTTCTACCGCTCGCTCACCCGCCGAACGATCTACGACACGCCATCAACAGTCGCCGAGACGCGCGGAGCTCCATCAATGCTTCGCAAGAACGGTGGCATGAGAACGAGATTCGTCGTCGAGAGGAGTACGACAGGGATCATGGCATCCCGACTCAGAGCCAAGCTACCAGGACTGAGTCGGCAACGGCTTCAACTGGCGGAACCACCCGGGGACGGTCGAGGAATCATAATCACAACTCCCCTCCCTGGGACAGACATCGACCCCGCCGACAGGAGGACACGTGCGGAGTGTCCGCCCTTACTCCGCGCCTTAGGGCCATCCAATGGCCTCCCAACTTCAAGGTATCCAATGTTGACAAATATGAACCTAAGCAGGATCCGTGGGGTTGGCTAGCCGTCTACACCACCGCTGCTCGAGCTGCCGGGGCATCTGAAGACGTGATGACCGCGTACTTACCCATTGTCCTTGGGCAAGACGCGCTGCAATGGCTGCGACATCTACCCCGACACTGCATCGACGTTTGGGGCGACTTCAGTCGGCGCTTCACCGCCAACTTCCAGTCCCTCTCCGACAAGCCGGCGCAACCGTGGGACCTCAAATCTATCAAGCGCCGGGGGGACGAGACTCTCCGTTCGTACCTCAAGAGATTTCAAACCATGAGAAATCGTATCCCCGAAGTCACGGAGGCGGCCGTGATCGAGGACTTCTACCGAGGATCCAATGACTCGGCTTTTGTCCGAGCCATACTACAGAAGGCGCCGACTACCTCCGAGGAGCTGTTCCGGGAAGCCGACCTCTACATCACCGCCGACGAGCGAGCCCAGGACCTCATCGGAGGAGCAAAGCCCGCACCGGCAGCACCACGACGCGACGCGAACCAGCAACCCGACAAGCGATGGGAGAAGAGGCCACGTGAAGAAGTGCATGCTACCGGACAACCTGCCTCTCGCGCTCGAGGAGGACCTCGTGGAGGCGAACGTACGCTGGACGACATCCTCGACGCCCAGTGCCCGTACCACAAGGACATGCGCCACACTCTTCATAACTGCCGAGACTTCAAGCACTCCGTCGGACACGGCCGACCCTTCCAACCTCTACCTCCTCCTCCGCCGAGGGGAGGACCAGATGAACCACGACAACCCCATCGGCCGGAGGCGGGAGGAGGAGGAGGAGCTTTTCCACGCGTTGACAGGGAAGTCAACGTCATCTTCGGCGGACACGGATCGCAGGAGAGCAGAAGACAGCAAAAGCTCAACGATCGCCAAATACTGGTGGCGACCACCGGCCCTCCCGCTCCATACCGGTGGTCGGAGCACCCGATCACCTTCACTCGGGCAGATCAATGGCTCAACTTCGACCACCCAGGCAAGTACCCGCTTCTCGTCGATCCGGTGATCCGAGAGAGCCGGGTGAAGAAGGTGTTAGTGGACGGGGGAAGCAGCATCAACGTCACCTTCCCCCGAACACTCCAAGGCTTGGGAGTTCACCTCAAAGAGCTCCACGAGTCGGACACTCCTTTTTTCGGCATCGTGCCGACGGAAGGGGAATACCCGCTGGGCCACATCTACATGCCAGTCACCTTCGGAACTCCGGAGAACTACAGAACCGAGTTCCTGAGGTTTGAAGTGGCGAACTTCGACTGCGGGTACAACGCCATCATCGGGAGGCCTGGATTGGCCAAGTTCATGGCCATTCCGCATTACACATACATGATACTGAAGATGCCAGGGCCGCAAGGGATCATAACTGTGCGCGCCGACTTCCAAGGCGCCGCAGAATGTTTCCGAGTGGCTATTCAAGCAGCCCTCACCGCCAAGCCATCGACAGCTCCCTCCGCAATGGCGAACTCTAAGCCTGAGGAGGACCTTGCAATACCGGCGAATGAAGCTCAGACCGCGACCTCTATGCGGCCGACTGAAGAAACCAAGAGAATCAACCTGGGGTTCGCTGATGAGCGCAAGACGGCCATCATCAGCTCCAGTTTGGATGACAAATAGGAAAGCGCGCTCGTCCGGTTTCTGCAAGATAACCGAGATGTATTCGCATGGCAACCTGCGGATATGCCGGGAGTCCCAAGAGAACTGGCCGAGCACAAACTGAAGGTTTTTCCCCAGGCAAGGCCGATTCGGCAAAAATTACGTCGTTTCACGCCTAACAAGAGAGAAGCCATTCGCGCCGAGTTAGCTCGCTTGGTCGCGGCTGGATTCATTAGAGAAGTGTTGCATCCCGAGTGGTTAGCCAATCCTGTTCTTGTACTCAAAAAGAATAAAGTGGACTGGCGCATGTGTGTTGATTATACAGATCTCAACAAACACTGTCCGAAGGATCCTTTTGGGCTCCCAAGGATAGATCAGGTGGTGGACTCCACCGCTGGATGTTCTATGCTGTCTTTCTTGGATTGCTATTCCGGATACCATCAGATCAGTCTGGCAAAGGAAGACGAAGAAAAAAACGGCATTCATTACCCCGTTTGGTGCTTTCTGTTATACCTCCATGCCGTTTGGCCTCAAAAACGCTGGAGCAACTTACCAGAGAGCCATTCAAACATGCTTAGCGGATCACTGGGGCAAGCGTGTGGAAGCCTATGTGGATGATGTGGTAATCAAAACACAGGACTCAGAAGACTTCATCAAAGACTTGCAACTGGTTTTTAACAGTCTGAGGCGGTATAGATGGAAGCTTAATCCTGAGAAATGTGTTTTTGGGGTACCAGCCGGAAAGTTACTCAGGTTTATTGTCAGTCACCGGGGAATTGAAGCTAATCCGGATAAGATTGAAGCTATCATGAAGATGGAAGCACCTCGATCGCAAAAGAAAGTCCAACGGCTTACTGGATGCATGGCGGCTCTAAGCAGATTTATATCCAGGCTGGGAGAAAAAGGTTTGCCGTTTTACAAGTTGCTCAAGAAGGTGGATAAATTCCAGTGGACTTCAGAAGCGCAAGAAGCTCTAGACGCTCTGAAAAAATTCTTGACAACGCCACCAGTACTGAAACCACCTCGGCGAGCCACGCCAACTCAACCAGCTGAAGATTTGCTGCTATATATCTCTTGCACGACTCACGTGGTAAGCACCGCGTTGGTAGTCGAGCGAGTAGAAGAAGGGCATGCCTATCCAATACAACATCCTGTCTACTTCATTAGTGAAGTCCTCGGCCCCTCAAAGAAAAAGTATCCTCAAGTTCAGAAACTATTATATGCAGTACTTCTAACTGCCCGCAAGTTGTGTCACTACTTTGACGACCACAAAGTCATAGTAGTCACAAGTTTTCCAATAGGGGATATTCTTCACAACAAGGAAGCCATTGGTCGAATAGCCAAGTGGGCCTGTGAGCTGGGATCTCATGACATCGAGTTTCGGCCTCGCACCGCCATCAAAACCCAAGCACTGGTTGATTTCGTATCGGAGTGGACTGAACAACAAGTACCAGACAACCCGGAGACTGCAGAAGTATGGCGAATGTATTTTGATGGCTCACTAAAGCTGCAGGGAGCAGGAGCAGGGATTCTCTTCACTGCGCCTGGAGGCGAACACCTCAAGTACGCCCTCCAGTTGCTATTCCCAGCCTCCAACAATGTGGCCGAGTATGAAGCTTTGATCCATGGATTGAACATTGCCATATCGTTGGGTATCAAAAGATTGATGGTATACGGAGACTCTCTGGTAGTCATCAGTCAGATAAACAAGGAGTGGGATTGCTCGAGTGATTCGATGGGAAAATATTGCACTGCCGTTCGAAAGCTGGAAGATAAATTCGAGGGCCTGGAATTTCATCATGTGGAAAGAGATCGGAACACAGCAGCCGATGTACTGTCCAAACTGGGGTCCGGTCGAGCTCAGGTCCCATCTGGAGTTTTCGTGCAAGAAATTCTGCAACCAAGTATCGCAATGGATCAAACAGGAGAGTGCAATGTCATAGATCAAACTGAGTCAGAACCTGATGACTGGAGGAGGCCGATCATCAAGTATATAAAGAATGAAGAGGAACCAGATGATAAAAATTTGGCAGAGCGCATTGCAAGACAGTCGGCTCACTATACGCTCATTGGAGAGACATTATACAGAAGAGGTGCATCAGGTGTCTTCATGAAATGCATCCTCCCATCTACTGGAAAGCAACTCCTGGAGGAGGTCCACGCTGGACAATGTGGAATACATGCAGCCTCCAGAACACTGGTTGGGAAGGTCTTCAGGTCAGGATTCTATTGGCCAACAGCAAAGAACGACGCAGCCGAGTTAGTTCAGAGGTGCGAAGCCTGCCAATACTTGTCAAAGCAACAACACCTGCCAGCACAGCAGCTGCAGACCATACCAGTAACTTGGCCTTTTGCATGCTGGGGACTGGATATGATTGGGCCTTTCAAGAAAGCTCAAGGGGGATACACTCATGTATTGGTAGCAATTGACAAGTTCACTAAATGGATAGAATTCAAGCCCATTGCCTCCTTAACTTCTGCTAAGGCCGTGGAATTCATACAAGACATAATATTCAGATTCGGGATACCAAACAGCATCATAACTGATTTAGGATCCAACTTCACGAGTTCAGAATTCTTTGACTTCTGCGAGCAAAAGAGCATTCAGATCAAGTATGCATCTGTAGCTCATCCAAGAGCCAACGGGCAAGTTGAGCGAGCCAACGGGATGATATTGGATGCACTCAGGAAAAAGATTTTTGATAAGAACGAAAAATTCGCAGGAAAGTGGATAAGGGAATTACCCTATGTTGTTTGGAGCCTAAGAACCCAACCTAGCCGAGCTTTGCAAGGAAACACTCCTTTCTTCATGGTCTATGGGTCGGAGGCAGTGCTGCCCGCTGATCTCAAGTTTGGGGCGCCAAGGCTGATCTTTGAAAGTATAGCAGAAGCTGAGACCACCAGGCTGGAGGACATAGACGTACTCGAGGAAGAACGGTTAAACGCAGTAATCCAATCAGCAAGATACCAGCAGACTCTAAGGCGCTATCACGACAAGGCTGTACGGCAACGATTCTTCTCAGTAGGGGAGCTCGTCCTTCGCCGAATTCTAACGGGAGAAGGACGACACAAGTTATCACCCTTATGGGAAGGACCCTTCATAGTAGCAGAAGTCACTCGGCCCGGATCATATCGCCTCACTCAGATGGATGGCACAGAAGTTGGGAACTCCTGGAACATAGAACACCTGAGAAAGTTTTATCCTTAGCCGTACCTCAAAACTGCTGGGATAACGGTGATGTACTCTGTAAAGTGGAAATATGTCATCAATAAAGAAAAGGTCTCAAGGATACTCAATTTATTTACGATCGACTTGCATTCTTACTTAACTCGGGGTGACCACTATGCCCTGCTAACGGAGCAATCGGCTTAAGTCGGCAACGACTTAAGGCGGTGCAACATGCTCACGCTTACTTAACTCGGGGTGACCACTATGCCCTGCTAACGGAGCAATCGGCTTAAATCGGCAACGACTTAAGGCGGTGCAACATGCTCACGCTTACTTAACTCGGGGTGACCACTATGCCCTGCTAACGGAGCAATCGGCTTAAGTCGGCAACGACTTAAGGCGGTGCAACATGCTCACGCTTACTTAACTCAGGGTGACCACTATGCCCTGCTAACGGAGCAATCGGCTTAAGTCGGCAACGACTTAAGGCGGTGCAACATGCTCACGCTTACTTAACTCAGGGTGACCACTATGCCCTGCTAACGGAGCAATCGGCTTAAGTCGGCAACGACTTAAGGCGGTGCAACATGCTCACGCTCACTTAACACGGGGTGACCACTATGCCCTGCTAACGGAGCGATCAACTTAAGTTGGCGGCAACTTAAGACCAATGCAACATGCTCGCGCCTATATAATTCAGGGAATGATTTCCATATCCCACAAACAAAATTTATAGTCATCATGCGTCATTACTACCAAACTCATTAACTAAAAAATTCTGATACAATGAGAGAGTAACTATGTCATTCAAATAAACCGGTGTCCTCTAACAAATATTCAATCATGCAAGCTGCGCGCTTGGAGCACGCGAAATGTTTTCTCTATTTTGCAATGTCTTTTCCAGGAGCAATTGACGAAGAAGGACGACTCGAAGAATCAGGGGCAGCGTTCACGTCAGCCCTTATATCTTCAGGAACGACTACGCTAGGTCTCCTCATCAGGATTCGTCCCGCTCGAATGGCCTTATCCATGGCCCTATCGCGCTGGGCTCTCAGAGTACTGGAAGTCTATTCAGCAACCTTGACAGCCAACTGGGCAGCCTCTAGCTCCTGGGTAACAGATTTCTTGGAAGCACGCAGATTCTTGATGACAACGTCTTTAGCCGATATCAACTCCCTAAGGCGAATCACATCATCCAAGGACTCCTGCAGCTTATAGCGAAGATTGTCTAACTCCTCCATGGAAAAGCGATGACTCCTCTCCAGGATGGTCAGCGAGTTGCTAGAATCACGATACAACCTATCAAGATTGTCACGAGAAGCAGCAAGGATACGTTTTTCTTCCTGCAAGCACAAGTCAGTTCCTTTAAAAACCAGGCAAGTAATAGGAGCACAGCAAGGAAAAAGCGCAGTTTTGTATATCACCTTTTCAGAGTCAAGCTGGGCATGCAGAGAAGAACTCAACGCATTGGCATCATCTAAGGCAGCAGAGACCTGACTCAGCTCAATCTGATTTTGAGAGTACTTTTCCTCAAGATCAGTGCATCGCTGAGCCAATTCAGCTTGATCCTGAGAATGTTTCTCCTCAAGAAGTGCAGCCTGCCGAGTCATTCCTAGTAAGAGGTAACCAAACAAAACAAGGTCAGAAGGTCAAACAGTCCACAACAAACGCGAAGAAAAGAAAAAGGGCACTAACCAGCATTAATCGCCTCCAACTCGGATACACGACGATGGAGTGACACTGGATTCCAACACGAAAGAGATGAAGCTACTTCTGGGACAGGAACACCCTGCGATCTCAGTTGGCTAGCCATCCCATCCACCAAAACCTGATGAGAAGAACAGATGAGCACAATGGCAAAAGTTCATGCAATGTAAAAATCAAGCCAAAAAACAGCACAGTACCTGGAGGTTGGAAAAGAATGAAGGGATCCCCAGATCAGGAGAAATCGGCTGATAACCAGGCGCAAAGTCACCACCCGAAGCAGTTTGCAACGGAATGGTGGGAATCAGTTCAGCGCCTTCAACAGAGCCGGACACTCGATCAGCGGGGACGCTGCCCTCCAAAGCGACGCCCCGGTCCAAAGTTTGGGCCACCACCATGCAGCCAGAGTGTGGAGGTGACCCTGCGTGAACGTCCATGGAAGTGCCGGAAGGAGACCCTGTTTGGGCACCCTCGGGGACTGGGCCATAGTTGGCACTGCCCACTTGAGCTGGATTATCCCCGGCAGCACCCTCGGGGGCTGGGCAGTAGCTCGCACTCTTCGCCCGAGCTAAGTCATCCCCGACGACACCCTCGGGGGCTGGACATGTGTCAACACCATTCTTGAGGTCCAAACTTTCAGCAGTAACCACCTCTAAGGTTGATGGGCCCTCGGCTACTTCCATGGAATCAGGACAATCCAAGTTAGCATCCCGACCCTCGAGATCGCGCTCTAAGGTTGACGAGGCACGGGATGACCTCAACCCAGCGTCCGGCACGGCACCACAAGCTTCCGTTACATCATCATCCACTGGCCCTGATAACAAGTCCTCTGGGACCATATCCTCAAGAGTTTGATCAAAGTCGGCCAGGGATATGTTTTGCAGACCAACAAGGGCAGATAAAGCAGGAGAAGGAACTCCACTACTTCCCCCACTGGCAAGGAATTGCCGACTGTTCTTCCGAGTCAGAGGGACCTCATTCTCTTCCTCTCCGTCGTCTTCATCAGCAACACTGGCAACACCCCCATTGGGATCAACGACGGATGGAGTACACCCATTGGGATCAGCGTCAGTAAATTCAGGCACAGGAACCTCCTCATCGGCAGGAACCGAGGGACCAGCACCCTGATCCAAACTAGATACTCGCCGAATACGTCTCTTCTTCTTTTTCTGCTCATCAACAGAAAGATCAGTTTGATTGGTTCGGCGGGGACGCCTCGAGCGAGCACGGACAGGTCTCTGAACATCCAAGGTTATACCGACCTCTGGGAGAGGTGCCACTGCCAATGTCTCAGCAGGAGTAGCGTCAGAAGAATCTTCAGCCAACATATCAAGCATGGCATTCATTTCCGCATCATTAGGATCCAAAGGCACCTCGAAATGGACTTGTCGTTCATCATCAGGAATTTTCCCAAGAGAGGCAACCAAAGCATTGACTTCTTCATCAGAGGGCCGCGTTCTAAGGCCCAAATTGCCATCAGTCGCAGGTGGATTTGACACGAAAAGAGTGAAGGTTTTGGCAGGAGGCAGATTCCAGGCCGAGTATGCCACCGGAGCACCAACATTGGATACTTTGCCTCTGAGAATCATCTCCAGTCGGCTCACCAAATCTGCAGAAGGGATTCTCTTGTTGATAACTCGGGTTGGGTCGGCTAGCCCTTGATACAGATAAGCCGGGTGGACCCTATCTTTCAGTGGCTGAATGTTTTTGAAAACGAAGTCAACAACTATAGCTTCAGCAGTTAAACCCCTCTCTTTCAATAGCCCAACTTCAGCTAGCAGCACACTGGCCTCAGCCACCTCCTCGTCTGTGGGAGACTCGGTCCAGCTCGGGGTGCGAACGTCTGGTTGTCTTCCCGACCGGGGGGGAGAGAATTTCCATAGTTATCAACTATAAATCACTCCAGACGCCATCCCTTAATGCTATCTTTAAGGGGAATCTCAAGATATTCAGTCTTCCGTCCCCGGCGCATCTCCAAACTGGCACCCCCGACCAACTGATGTTGTCCCCCGGCCATCCCAGGGCGACAATGATACAGATGTTTCCACAAGCCAAAATGCGGCAGCACGCCGAGAAAGGCTTCACATAAGTGGACGAAGATGGAAATTTGCAGAATTGAGTTAGGGTTCAGATGGGTGAGGTTGATGTGGTAGAAATCAAGGAGACCGCGGAAAAAGGGAGAAATAGGAAGGCCAAGGCCGCGGAGAAGAAAAGGAGCGTAAACCACGGACTCGTGGGTATCCTCTGTCGGGACCGTAGTCCCATGGCAAATCCGCCAAGAACAGAGTTCCCGTGGAGGAAGAACACCGATGGACACAAGGTGGAGGAGTTCGGCTTCAGAGATGATAGACATGTGGTTACCTGCAAAAGGCAATTGGCTGTTGGGATCGATTGGAGGAATCACCACGGCGGACGAGCTCGCGATTTTCCTCTTGGGAGCCATCTCGTGAGCAGATTGGAGGCGAGCGCAGAGAGGGTTTGGAAGCGGGAATGCAAGAACTAGGGCGCAGAAAGCAAAGGCGGCTAAAAGTGCAGCTCTTATAGGATATTCCCGGACCAGATACCGTTTCAAAAAGTGCCCAGTCATCACCCGGCAGTTATTTCCAAGATCTCAGCGTGCCACGTAGTCATTCGGCAGTTATTTCCAAAAACTGGTGGGCCACCCCATCACTCGGGTGTTATCCTCAAAATAACTCGGCATTACTTCTAAAATGCCGACGTTGACCTTCGCTCACTCGGCATTATTTCTAAAATGTCAACGGCGACCTTCAATCACTCGGCGTTGCCTCTGAAACGCCAGTCTCGTGTTCAACCGCTCGGCATTACTTCTAAAATGCCGACGTTGACCTTCGCTCACTCGACATTACTTCTAAAAATGCTGACGTCGACTTTCAATCACTCGGCGTTGCCTCTAAAACGCTGATCTGGAGTTCGATTACTCGGCATTACTTCTAAAATGTCGACGGCGACTTTCGATCACTCGGCGTTACCTCTAAAACGCCGACCTCACGATCAATCGCTCGGCGTTACTTCTAATGTCGATACAGACTGCAATATTACTCGGCGGCTGCTTCTGGAAGCGTCAGTATGATGATCAAGTTGTCTGTCTATTGTCTCAAGAGAATCAGATTTATAATCAAACAAAACGAGTCATCAAGATGAAACCAAAGGCATTCTCCATTAAGGGAAGTGGCAATACTTACAAATCAACTCATTATGAGTTGATACTTCCTTACTGCTACTACTACTACTACACTACACTATACTACTCTACATTACTAATACTACTACATTATTTCACTATACTATTTCTAATCTATACTAATATCTAAAAAGACCAGTGGCATCTAGCCACTGGCCCTGCCCCTGCTGCCGCCGCCCTTGGTGCCGCCCCTGCTGCTGCCGTCCTTGGTGCTGCCCTTGCTGCTGCCGTTGTCGCCGCCCCCGCCACTGCCGCTGCCATCGTCGTCGTCGTCGTCGTCGTCGTCGTCGTCGTCGTCCTCGCCCTCGCCGCCACCGTCCGAGTCCTCCTCATCCGAGGAGTACTCAGACTCATCCGAGCCCTCGAGCCCGGAGCGCTCGACGGCCCGGATGTACGTCCAGACCTCCGCGGCTATCCCCTGGGAGTCGTCCGAGTCATCAGACGACGCCGGGGGAGAGACGGGAGCCGGAGACCTCTCGGACTCGGAGGAGAACTCCTCCTCCGAGTATTCCGAGTCGCCGAAGTCCTCCGATGGAGGGGTCGGCTCACGCTTGCGCTTGTTGTTTTTTCCCATGGTGGAAGCAAGCGGGAAAGAAGAGAAGGAAGCAGTAAAGGAATAGCGAAGAGATGTGAAGAAACCAAAGGGGCAACAGCATTATTTATAGAAGAGAAAGGCAACCGCTCACCTCCAACCGCGGTCACTGAACAGTCGCAAAGCATTCAATATGCACTTCCACCCGTCCGAAGACACGTCAGGCGGCTGACGCCGTTTCATGCAGCACTACACCCATTGGGACTCCAGTCAACAGCGCAAAGGATATGATTACACTCGCCGTCCCATCACATTACAACTCAGAAGCAGCCGGTTAAAACACTCAGCGTACCAAGCCGTCCCTTGCCCACACCCATTGGGGGGGGACGCCCAGGAATTGTCAGTATATTTTTCAAAATGGTCACATCTGTGCAGAGCATGCAGTGAATGCCTCAAGACAAAAATGAGATATCAACAAGAGTTAGAGGGAAGCCAAGTATAGCCAGCAGAGTGCAAAATATGGTCGACAGACATGACTTGAAGACTAGACAGAGAACGTCCATCGAATGTCCAATCAGTTGCAGAGCAAATAAACTACGCTACCTAGCAGGATATGGAAGGATTGCAAACTCGGCTGCAAAAGACAAAATACATGCTGACCTCTGAAGCATAATATTGATGACATAGCACGGATGACATCATGCCGACCTTTTTATAAGTAGAAAGAGTAATCTTCAGCAAAAGGACATAAAAAGAAGACCTTCAAGCGAATTATTCTCAAGAAATCCACTTGAAGGTCGGGGGCTACACCCATTGGGTGCACCTTCGGTGCACCCCATGGATTATTATTCTAAGCCGAGATCATGCTGATTTCTAAGAGCATGGGACAAGATTAAAAAGCCAATCCTCAACCGAAGTGAAGGAACACAAATGGAAATAATCTCCACTGAAGACCTTCGAGTAGATTATTTTCTAAAATCTACTCGAAGCTCGGGGGCTACACCCATTGGGTGCACCTCCGGTGCACCCAATGAAGTTCAGAATCCTACAAATAGGAATGCCGATCTCTAAGGCACAGGCACGAAACTAGGTTTTGGTCAACAAGTGATCGAAGCAGGAGAGAACAACAAGGAAGCCATCTTTCTTCAAATCACCTGCAAGCTGGACCTGGGATCTTCGGGTTGATTACCTCTAAATTAACCCAAAGATCGGGGGCTTGTGGGGGATAGATATCCCCCGGGTCCACTAAAAGAGTAAAGGACCTCACGAAAGGCCCAAGGGCCCAAAAAATCGTAAGGTCATTCTTTCGTGGGCCTGAGGAGAAACAACCAGCAACGCAGAACGACATGAGGCCGGATTGGTGCAAACCCGGACGGCCCACAGCGTCGAGCGAGTGACCGCAGCGGAGATCCGACTTTCCCGCGCTGGAGCCTCCATGCAACGAAGCCGCGTGAGGATAAGTCGGCGAAGGTTACGTAAAGGATAATTTCAAGAGGTTCACTATCTTTTAGCCACTTGTTGTTATCTTATCCATGTGTACTGCCCCACGGTCGAGTATATAAGGCCTAGGGGGCACCCCTTCAGATCGATCGACCCATTCTTTAGCCACCCACATCAACTCTCTGTATTCTCGATCCAGAGAGCTCTCTTGTAACCATATCCTCCAAGCATACTCATCAGGACGTAGGGTGTTACGCATCACTAAGCGGCCCGAACCTGTAAATCTTGTCCACCGTCCCTCGTGCGATCGGCACGAACCATTCTGCTACAGTTGTTGACACCTTCCTACTCCTAAAACACCTTGAGGGGCAACCCCGGGTGTGCGGTCGGACCCAAAACACCGACAGTTGCCTAGAGCTAGATGTCTCACCCTTATACATAAAAGCATGGTTAGGGCCAGAGTGAGACTTCCTAGAGTGAATTCTCCTAATTTTGCTCTCAGGATAACCGGCAGGGTATAAAATGTAACCCTCGTTATCTTGAGGCATGGGAGCCTTGCCCTTAACAAAATTAGACAATCTTTTAGGAGGGGCATTAAGTTTAACATTGTCCCCCTTTTGGAAGCCAATGCCATCCTTGATGCCAGGGCGTCTCCCATTATAGAGCATACTTCTAGCAAATTTAAACTTTTCATTTTCTAAGTTATGCTTGGCAATTTAGCATCTAATATTGCTATATGATCATTTTGTTGTTTAATTAAAGTCATATGATCATGAATAGCATCAATATCAACATCTCTACATCTAGTACAAATAGACACATCTTCAATGGTAGATGTAGATGGTTTGCAAGAATTAAGTTCAACAATCTTAGCACGCAAAATGTCATTGTTATCTCTAAGATCGGAAATGGAAGCATTGCAAACATCTAATTCTTTAGCCTTAGCAAGCAATTTTTCATTTTCAATCATAAGGCTAGCAAGAGAATCATTCATGTTGGGGACTTGTTCTCAAATGCTAAGAATTAAGAACAAGGCAACATAAAAAGTGTTAAATGTTAAAGTCCTTCGTCCTACGAAACATTATCTCCCTTCGGGATATAATGAGTTTCGGACGAAGGTCGCGAAGGATATACCTTCGTAAGCGCAAGAGATAACAATGCATAATTTATATAAGACATAAAGTTTAATACCAACATTATCATAAAATCATTTCTATTTTATTATCATGGAAAAATAGAAATGATATTAGATTACAAATGTACCTTCGGCTTGAGAGAAGGCAGAAAGTACAAGCGTGACGTAAAAACAAATGTCAAGTCAGCGTGAACAGTACGGGAATACTGTTCATCTATTTATAGGCATGGGACGCAGCCCATGTAAAATTACATCCATGCCCTTTACATTTGCTAATGACTCTATAGTAATCCGCTGGGGTCCGAATAGCCTTTTCATCCTTAAGTCGGTTTCCTTTTCTGCCACCTTGCCGAAGCTCTTCTATGCATAGCTTCGGCTTCACGCTATCCTTCGTACTCCTTACGCTTCCTCATGCTGTTGTTTCCATTCAAGTCCAAAGGTACCTGTTCATGCATTATACTTCCAGAAACATTGTTAAATCATGTTTTTGAGGACCTTCGGAAGCCGAAGGTCCCCAACAGTAGCCCCTCGCAATATTAATTTGTCAGAATGATAAATTTAGATTGCAACAAGGACGAAGGCCCTGAGCCGAAGGTCCGAAAAAAACACCTTCCCTTTGCTAGAATAGCAACAACCATTGACAGGCGGGCCCTGCAGCATATAACGCACCAGGCGTATAAATAAGAGCGCACCACGAGCTTAATTGGCACGCTTTCTTGCCATCTGCTTTTGCTCACTCAACCTTTAGCCTGTGCAACAAGTTTTGCTTAATTTTAAGCTTCGGCGCTAAGAACACTTTTCCAGTGCTTACGAAGATGTCTTCGGACAAGAAGGTGGCTGCTGATCCGAAGCTAAGTCTTTCTGAAGAAATGAATCTTGGTTTTCTTGAATCAATGGCGAAGACCAATACATAGAAGATTACCAAAGAAACTTTGGAAGGTTTGTCTGAAGATACTGGTGACAGCGACAGTTATGATGTAGAGAGTGGTGGAGAAGAGTTCGAAGACCGACCATGGTGACCAAGCCACACGGTTTTTGGAAAATCAAGTATCAAGCAAAGTCATCTTGACAATATGAGGGGGAGATATTTCCGAGATGTGTCTATTGTGAGGGCTGATGACGGAGAGAAAACTTCTCCTACCCCCGAAGAAAATGAGGTCGTAATCTTCCGAAGCTTTCTCAAGGCTGGACTTCGGTTCCCCCTGAGCAGCTTTGTTATTGAAGTTCTGAAGACATTTCAAATCTACCTTCACCAGATTACTCCCGAAGCTATTGTAAGAATGGGAATCTTTGTCTGGGCTGTGAGAAGCCAAGGTTTGGAACCGAATGCTAAAAGCTTTTGCAATATTCATGAGTTAGTATATGAGACGAAGCCCTGGGGGAAGGAACAATACCACAACAACTTTGGTTGCTACAGCTTCGGTGCCCGCTCCGGGTCAAGCTGCCCCGTGCCAACCTTTCGGAAGAGGTGGCCCGGTTCCTAGATGACAGAATGGTTCTATGTGAAGAATGACTTAACAGCACAGGAGGATGTTAAGGGTATCATCATGCGCCCTATCTGGCAACGCTTCGGACTCCGAAAGCCGAAGGTGGAAATGGATGAAGCAGCTGAAGAATGCCAGAGAGCCTTCGGCGTGATCTGCTCTTTTATTGGGACAAGGGATTTGGTCCAAGAGCATATTGCCTTCAGAGTTTGGCCACTTGCAGGAAAGTGGGAAATGCCGAAGGAGACCATCAAAGATCCTGACGAAGGTGGGCTGGTTAGACTGAAATATACATTCAAATACGGAGATAAGTTTGTTGAACCAGATGACGACTGGTTAAAAAGTATTGAAAACGTAAGTGACGAATTGCTTGGGGTATACTTGAAGGCCGAGGATACTGCATTATCAGCGGCCTTCGGAGGCCGAAAGAAGAAGAGGCTTAACCGGGTATTTGATGCGATTGGGTTTGTCTACCCTGACTACCATTACCCGGTGCCAGGCCACAAAAGGAAAAATACTTCTCCTGTAAAGGAAGTTGCCTCGGGTGATCCTAGCGAGCCAGCACCGCAAAGAAAAAAGGTAAAGGTGCTCACACACCGGGCACGTTACATTGGACCGGCCATAGTGCCTGAGTTTATTGGTGAGGTCTCTTCGGCCACCGAAGCCAAAGGACCGTCTCCAGTGCCGAAGATCAAAGAAAAAACCAAAGCACCTTCAACAGAGAAAACAGACGAACCAAGAACTGAAGGAACAAAAATATTGGAAATTTTAAGTCCTTCAACAAAGATTGAGACAACAAAAAACCAGAAGGGCCCAGTGGTGACCCCAAAAAGGAAAAGAATGGCTAATGTGCTAGATGTTTTGGAGGCAATTAAGTCTTCAAGCACAAATCCGAAAAAGATTGTTGAAACTTCCGAAGTGGAAACTGAAATCTTTGTTGCTGAAGCTCCAAAGCAACAATCTGAGACTAAAGCTGGGCCTTCAGAGCCCACTAAGGTAAAATCCTTGGAGGCCGAAGAAGCAAAAATGACAGAGCCAACTTTAGTTGAAGAAACCAGTACTGCTGCCCCCGAAGCATCCTCCAAAGCCCTCGATTATATTATTCGACATGCTTCGGGAAAAAGATTATCTGAAGAAGAAATTTTTGAAGCTAATCACTATGCACAAGAACTAATGTATCCAAAAGGGGCCTTAGTATTCAACGGCACAGACGAAGATGACTTCTTATACTGCCTCCCAGATAACAAGGAATTACCCGTCTGCCGGGAAATGGCCCGAAGCATGGGGTTTCCGAAGCTGGAGGCTGGCCTCTGCGCGATGACAAAGGACGATCTTGCGGATAGTCTTGCCTACAATAATCTGAAGGTACAAAAATTGTGAATTTTGAAACCTATGAATTTTTAAAATTAATCTTTTATTCTTATGTAAATCCACTTATTCTTTTGAATAGGGCTTAATACTCAGCAATGCCTTAAGGGCACAAAAGAATGCTGAAGATGAGAGCTGCACCATTGCTCTCAATAACCTTCGAACAGAGGTTATCAAGCTGAGGAACGAAGCCTTGGAAAAAGACCAAATTCTAGTTACGTTAATGAATAAGATAAAGGAAGACGAAGCTGCATCTAAAGCACAGGTCGAAGCTCAAAAGCACGAAACTGACGACCTTCGGAAACAATTGGCCCGAGCTAAAGAGGAACGCATACTTGAAGAAACGAAGCGAGAACTTAGCGATCAATGGGCAAATCATTTGGAAGGAACCGTTGAAGAGCTTCGATCATCCAAGAAAAGGTGCTATGACAAATCTATAGAGTGCGTTAAGAAAATGAAAGCAAGCTTCGCGAGCGTTGGTGCGTTCTCGAGCGAAGAAAACTTCACAAGAGGCAACCCCGAAGGCCCAATCGATTGGATTAATCACGAAGCTGAGGCCTTTGAGGAAATTTTGAATAGCCGTGGAGACATATGCGCTTTTTCAGGTGCCAGGGGGATTGCTACCATTTTGGAAAGGAAAGGCTGTGAGCATGTAAAAATTTTAGCCCAATCAGAAACTGCCTTGTCCTTCGAAGGTGCAAAAAACCCTTCGGCCGAAGCTAGCATGATTGGTGGAAAATTTTTCACCGATATCTGGGACAATGGCGGCCGGGAAATGGCCCAAGAAATTATCCAAAAAAGCGAAAAAGGCATCCATGATGCTAGAAAAGTAGCAGAGGCTGCTGAGAAAAGCGCAGAGCCCGAAGGGCAAATAGGCACTAACTAGCAGTTTTTTGTCTCTTTGTTGCAATCTTTTATTTCAAACTTGATGACGGCTTGTAATAGTAATAAGTCTGTATCTACTCTTCCCTCAGAACCTGCTCAATCATCTGCGGGCCCCCACACGAAGGGGGACGATGAAATTAGACGAATGGCCGAAGCTATCATGGATAAAGTTGTTGAACAACTACTAAATGAAGCTGCAGATGTAGTGCTTAGGGAAGACTAACTGTTATTGTAAAAACATTTGAAATGTAATCCATGCGATATTTTGTAAATTTGAATGTAATATACGAGTTTTTCTTTTATGGTTCAATTCTTTACGATGCATGAAACTTTACATACATACCGTTTTTGAGCCTTCGGCGAAAAAACACCTTCCCTTCTTTTCATGCTTCGTGAGGAAGACATTTTCCTTCAATACTACTCTGATGAAGCATATCTACACTTCATGAAAACATTCTCCAAAGCTGTACAATTTTGATACTGCTCTGATGAAGCATGTCCATGCTTCGTGAAAATATTCTCCGAAGCTGCACTCCGAAGATCAATATTGTGTTCCCTTTTTTATGCCTTAGCACAATTTCCACTTTTTCAAAATATCCTCCGAAGATCGATATTGTATCCCCTTCTTGCGCCATATGCAGCATGATGTATGATGCTTATGTTATGCGAAATGATGTGATGATGTTATGTTATGCAAAATGATATCTGTGCCAAAGATACACACATTCCTGCAATAAAAATACACAATCTTTTTGTATCAGCGCTGACTTTTCGCTGTAAGCCTCCCTTAGGAGCTTCTTCGCCTTTTACTTCAGCGGAATCAGCGTTTATTTTTTGCTGTAAGCCTCCCTTAGGAGCTTCTTCGCCTTTTACTTTCGACGGTATTCGCGTTGACTTTTCGCACTTCGCCCTTTACTTAGGCGGTATCAGCGTTGACTTTTCGTTGTAAGCTCTGCATTCCCTTTGGAACGACTTTTGAGCAGAAAACTTACACTGCGCTCCCTTAGGAGCGGCTTTTTGTAGCTTCAGCAAACTTACACTACGTTCCTTAGAACGACTTTTTGCTATTTCGAAGAATGCACACTGTGTGCCTTTTAAAATAAATTTTTGATAATTCGAAAGTCCTCCTTGTTGTCACAAATCTTTAAGCTTCAGCAACTTAAGCCTGTGGAGAAGATATATTTTTCTTGTGGCAAATAGCAAAACTATTACAAGAAATTTAAATCGACAAAAAGCACTCTAGCCTCCCATAAGTGTTCCTTGTTAAAAAGAAAATAATACTAAATGCAGGAGACGGCCATCAAGGTAGGATATTTGTCAATAAATGTGCTTCGACTCTGGCACAGTGCTATTGACTGTGCGAGCTTCGGACTCTTCTCTGAAGTCCCTTTGCTGACTCCCTTCTGGCTGCTGGCCTCGTTGCAACGGTGGCGGAGGCGGAAACTGCTGCCAAGATGCTTGGGGTTGACTTGCCGAAGCAACAGAAGCTGCAGGGTGGTTTCCTACATACTCTGGAATGTAGGGCGAATGATATGAAGCAGTGTGCATGACTTGCTTCGGCTGACTCTGTTGTGCCGCAGCTTCGGCAATCTCCTTTTGCTTCTGGATGGTGCCATGGCACATCCTGGTGGTATGGCCCTTGTCCTCACCACAGAACAGACAATAGATTTTTCTTGGCTGATCCCCGAATCTTCCTCCGAAGCCCCTGGCGCCTCTGCCCCTTGGAGCTGGCGGCCGAAAGGAGCTTTGCTGCTGCCCCGAAGCCTGCTGTTGTTGTCCCGAAGCCTGCGAAGAGTACTGTGGTCTTTGCTGTTGACCCCCTCTATCATCAGGCTGAGTAGAGTTGTGAATTGACCTGACATGCCTCGGATGAAATCTTCCTCCGAAGCCCCTGGTCATCTCAGAAAACCTGTATGCTTCTTCCCTTCTTTGGCGGAAGTCATTGTCAGCTCGAATATACTCGTCCATCTTTTGGAGCAGCTTCTCCAAAGTTTGAGGAGGCTTCCTGGCGAAGTATTGAGCTGAAGGTCCCGGCCGAAGTCCCTTAATCATAGCCTCAATGACGATTTCATTGGGCACTGTTGGTGCCTGTGCCCTCAGACGTAGGAACCTTCGGACATACGCCTGAAGGTATTCTTCGTGATTCTGGGTGCACTGGAATAGAGCTTGAGCAGTGACCGGCTTGGTCTGAAACCCTTGAAAGCTGGTTAACAACATGTCCTTCAGCTTTTGCCATGAGGTAATTGTTCCTGGCCGAAGAGAGGAGTACCATGTTTGGGCAACACTCCTGACAGCCATGACAAAAGACTTTGCCATGACTGCAGTATTGCCCCCATATGAAGATATTGTTGCTTCGTAACTCATCAAAAATTGCTTCGGATCTGAATGGCCATCGTACATGGGAAGCTGGGGTGGCTTGTAGGATGGAGGCCAAGGTGTAGCCTGCAGCTCAACGGACAGAGGAGAAGCATCATCAAAAGCAAAATTTCCATGGTGGAAATTCTCATACCAGTCATCTTCGTTGAAGAAACCTTCCTGATGAAGCTCTCTGTGCTGGGGCCTTCGGTTCTGCTCATCTTGAGTAAGATGGCGATCTTCTTCAGAGGCTTCGTCTATCTACCTTTGTAGTTCAGCTAGCCTGGCCATCTTCTCCTTCTTCCTTTGCACCTGTTGATGAAGCATCTCCATGTTTCTGATTTCTTGATCTAACTCATCCTCCTGAGGCGTTGGACTGACGGCCTTCCTCTTCTGGCTTCGGGCCTCCCGAAGAGAGAGAGTCTCCTGATTAGGGTCCAGCGGTTGCAGAGCTGCAGCCCCTGTTGCTGAAGCCTTCTTCGGCGCCATAACGAAGGTCTATAGTTGCCGAAGGTATTCAAAACTCAAAGAGTGGAAGTGAGTTCACCGGAGGTGGGCGCCAATGTTGGGGACTTATTCTCAAATGCTAAGAATTAAGAACAAGGCAACATAAAAAGTGTTAAATGTTAAAGTCCTTCGTCCTACGAAACATTATCTCCCTTCGGGATATAATGAGTTTCGGACGAAGGTCGCGAAGGATATACCTTCGTAAGCGCAAGAGACAACAATGCATAATTTATATAAGACATAAAGTTTAATACCAACATTATCATAAAATCATTTCTATTTTATTATCATGGAAAAATAGAAATGATATTAGATTACAAATGTACCTTCGGCTTGAGAGAAGGCAGAAAGTACAAGCGTGACGTAAAAACAAATGCCAAGTCAGCGTGAACAGTACGGGAATACTGTTCATCTATTTATAGGCATGGGACGCAGCCCATGTAAAATTACATCCATGCCCTTTACATTTGCTAATGACTCTATAGTAATCCGCTGGGGTCCGAATAGCCTTTTCATCCTTAAGTCGGTTTCCTTTTCTGCCACCTTGCCGAAGCTCTTCTATGCATAGCTTCGGCTTCACGCTATCCTTCGTACTCCTTACGCTTCCTCATGCTGTTGTTTCCATTCAAGTCCAAAGGTACCTGTTCATGCATTATACTTCCAGAAACATTGTTAAATCATGTTTTTGAGGACCTTCGGAAGCCGAAGGTCCCCAACAATTCAATTCTTTAATCTTAGCAAGTAAATCAACATTATCATCTCTAAGATTGGGAATTGAAACATTACAAACATTAGAATCAACCTTAGCAATTAATTTGGCATTTTCATTTCTAAGGTTGGCAATAGTGTCATGGCATGTGCTTAGCTCACTAGATAATTTTTTACATTTTTCAACCTCTAGAGCGTAAGCATTTTTAACCTCAACATGCTTTTTGTTCTCCTTGATTAGGAAGTCCTCTTGGGAGTCCAAGAGATCATCCTTTTCAAGGATGGCACTAATCAATTCATTTAATTTTTCTTTTTGTTGCATGTTGAGGTTGGCAAAAAGGGTACGCAAATTATCTTCCTCATCACTAGCATTATCATCACTAGAGGACTCATATTTAGTGGAGGATTTGGTTTTAACCTTCTTCTTTTTGCCGTCTTTAGCCATGAGGCACTTGTGGCCGACGTTGGGGAAGAGAAGACCCTTGGTGACGGCGATGTTGGCGGCGTCCTCATCGGAGGAGGAGTCGGAGGAGCTCTCCTCGGAGTCCCACTCGCGGCACACATGGGCATCGTCGCCCCTCTTCTTATAGTGCCTCTTCTTCTCCTTTCTTCTCCCCTTCTTGTCGTCGCCCCTGCCACTATCACTAGATAATGGACATTTAGCAATGAAGTGACCGGGCTTACCACATTTGTAGCACACTTTCTTGGAGCGGGGCTTGTAATCTTTCCCCCTCCTTTGCTTGAGGATTTGGCGGAAGCTTTTGATGATAAGCGCCATCTCCTCGTTGTCGAGCTTGGAGGCATCGATGGGTGTTCGACTTGGAGTAGATTCCTCCTTCTTTTCTTCCGTCGCCTTGAATGCGACCGGTTGTGCTTCGGACGTGGAGGGGCCGTCAAGCTCGTTGATCTTCTTTGAGCCTTTGATCATCAATTCAAAGCTCACAAAATTCCCGATTACTTCCTCAGGAGTCATTAGTGTATATCTAGGATTGCCACGAATCAATTGAACTTGAGTTAGGTTAAGGAAAACAAGTGATCTTAGAATAACCTTAACCACTTCGTGGTCATCCCATTTTTTGCTCCCAAGGTTGTGCACTTGGTTCACCAAGGTTTTGAGCCGGTTGTACATGTCTTGTGGCTCCTCCCCTTGGCGAAGACGGAAGCGACCGAGCTCCCCCTCGATCGTTTCCCGCTTGGTGATCTTGGTCACCTCATCTCCTTCGTGCGCGGTCTTTAGCACGTCCCAAACTTCCTTAGCACTCTTCAATCCTTGCACCTTATTATACTCCTCTCGACTTAGAGAGGCGAGGAGTATAGTTGTGGCTTGGGAATTGAAGTGTTGGATTTGGGCCACTTCGTCCTCATCATAATCTTCATCCCCTACGGATGGTACCTGTACACCAAACTCAACAACCTCCCATATACTTTTGTGGAGTGAGGTTAGGTGATATCGCATCATATCACTCCACCAAGAATAATCTTCACCGTCAAACGTTGGTGGTTTGCCTAATGAGATGGAAAGTAAAGGTGTATGTTTAGGAATGCAAGGATAGCGTAGGGGGATCTTACTAAACTTCTTGCGCTCGTGGCGCTTAGAAGTGACAGACGGCGCGTCGGAGCCGGAGGTGGAAGGTGATGAAGTATCGGTCTCGTAGTAGACCACCTTCCTCATCTTCTTGTGCTTGCCGCCACTCCGATGCGACTTTTAGGAAGAAGATTTCTTCTCCTTCCTCTTTCCCTTGTTGCAGGACTCTTCTGATGACGTCTTCCCGTGACTTGTAGTGGGCTTGTCGCCGGTCTCCATCTCCCTCTTGGCGTGATCTCCTGACATCACTTCGAGCGGTCAGGCTTTAATGAAGCACCGGGCTCCGATACCAATTGAAAGTCGCCTAGAGGGGGTGAATAGGGTGAATCTGAAATTTACAAACTTAATCACAACTACAAGTTGGGTTAGCATTAGAAATAGAAACGAGTCCGAGAGAGGGCGTAAAAACAAATCATGAGTGAATGAAGAAATGAGACGCAAGTATTTGTTTTACCGAGGTTCGGTTCTCGCAAACCTACTCCCCGTTGAGGAGGCCACAAAGGCCGGGTCTATTTCAACCCTTTCCCTCTCTCAAACGGTCCCTCGGACCGAGTGAGCTTCTTCTTCTCAATCAAACGGGAACAAACTTCCCCGCAAGGACCACCACACAATTGGTGTCTCTTGCCTCGGTTACAATTGAGATGTTCGCAAGAAAGAATGAAAGAAAGAAGCAATCCAAGCGCAAGAGCTCAAAAGAACACAACAAATCTCTCTCACTAATCACTAAAGCCTTGTGTGGAATTGTGAGAGGATTTGATCACTTGGGTGTGTCTTGTATTGAATGCTTAGCTCTTGTAAGTAGTTGGAAGGTGGAAAACTTGGATGACTTGAATGTGGGGTGGTTGGGGGTATTTATAACCCCAACCACCAAACTAGCCGTTTGGTGAAGGCTGCTGTCGCATGGCGCACCGGACAGTCCGGTACGCCACCGGACAGTGTTCGGTGCGCCAGCCACATCAGCCGGTCGTTAGGGTTCGACCGTTGGAGCTCTGACTGGTGGGTCGCCTGGCTATCCAGTGGTGCACAGGACAGGTACTGTAGACTGTCCGGTGCGCCGTCTCGCGCGTGCCTGACTTCTGCGTGCTCTGGCGCGCATTAAATGCTGCTGCAGGTGACCGTTGGCGCGAAGTAGCCGTTGCTCCGCTGACTCACCGGACATGTCTGGTGAATTATAGCGGAGCGGATTCTCGAAGCTGGCGAGTTCAGAGTTGCTCTTCCTTGGGGCACCGATCACTGTCCGGTGGTACACCGGACAGTGCAGTGAATTATAGCGGAGCCCTCTGAAAATTTCTGAAGGTGAAGAGTTCAGCTTGGAGTACCCTGGTGCACCGGACACTGTCCGGTGGCACACCGGACAGTCAGGTGCGCCAGTCTAGGGTGCCTTCGGTTATCCCTTGCTCTCTTTGCTTGAACCCTTTTCTTGATCTTTTTATTGGCTTAGTGTGAACCTTTGGCACCTGTATAACTTATAGACTAGAGCAAACTAGTTAGTCCAATTATTTGTGTTGGGCAATTCAACCACCAAAATCACTTAGGAAAAAAGGTGTAAGCCTAATTCCCTTTCACTTGTTCTCTCTCCATCCAAGCATATGGGAGATTGTAGAGAGTGGAATGAAATTTGATAGCTCGGATAGTCCCATGTTTATAAATGAACAAATCCATAAAAATGCACAAGCTACTACTGTCCTTTTAGCATCTTTGTGCAGGGAGGAGTACAATAAGGTGAGCGGCTTGGACAATGCCAAGCAGATTTGGGACACCCTCAAGATCTCACATGAGGGGAACGACGTCACCATGCTCACCAAGATGGAGTTGGTGGAGGGCGAGCTTGGGAGATTTGCAATGATAAGGGGAGAGGAGCCAACCCAAACATACAACCGGCTCAAGACCCTCATCAACAAAATAAGGAGCTACGGAAGCACGCGATGGACGGACCACGACGTCGTTCGCCTAATGCTAAGGTATTTTACTGTCCTTGATCCACATCTTGTGAACAATATTCGTGAAAATCCTAGGTACACCAAGATGTCACCCGAAGAAGTACTTGGGAAGTTTGTAAGCGGGAGAATGATGATCAAGGAGGCGAGATACGTGGACGACGCGTTGAATGGTCCAATCCATGAGCCTCTTGCTCTCAAGGCAACGAGTAGCAAGGAGGCGCTACCTAGCAAGGTGGCGCAAGTGGAGGCGGCCGGGCTTAATGATGAAGAAATGGCCCTCATCATAAAGCGTTTCAAGACGGCACTAAAGGGTCGCAAGGAGCGTCCCAACAAGACCAAGACGAAGGGGAAGCGATCATGCTTCAAATGTGGTAAGATTGGTCATTTTATCGCTAATTGTCCCGATAATGTGAGTGACCAAGAACAAGGGAACAAGAGGGAAAAGAAGAAGGCATACAAGAAGGCTAAGGGAGAGGCACACCTTGGCAAGGAGTGGGACTCGGATTGTTCGTCGTCCGACTCCGACAACGAAGGACTCGCCGCAACCGCCTTCAACAAGTCATCCCTCTTCCCAAACGAGCATCACACCTACCTCATGGCAAGGGAAAAGAAGGTAAGCACTCGTGATACTAGTACTTACACTTTCTCAAGTGATGAAGAATCTAGCGATGATGAAATAGACTATTCATGCTTATTCAAGGGCTTAGATAGAACTAAAGTTGATAAGATTAATGAATTGATTGATGCCTTGAATGATAAGAATAGATTATTAGAAAAGCAAGAGGACCTTTTATATGAAGAACATGATAAGTTTGTAGAGGCTCAAAAATCCCTTGCTTTAGAAATTAAAAGGAATGAAATGCTTTCTTGTGAATTGTATACATGCCATAACTCTATCTCTAGTTTAAAAAGCATAAATGATGATTTGCATGCTAAGTTAGAAATAGCTAATAAATCAACATCTTGTGTAGAACATGTTATAATTTGCAATAGGTGTAAAGATTTTAATGTTGATGCTTGTAGTGAACACTTAGCCTCAATTTCTAAATTGAATGATGAATTGGCTAGTCTTAATGCCCAACTTAAGACTAGAAATAGTGAATTTGACAAACTAAAATTTGCAAGGGATGCCTACACGGTTGGTAGACAGCCCTCAATTAAGGATGGGCTTGGCTTCAAAAGGGAAACCAAGAACTTAACTAGTCATAAGGCTTCCATTCCCGCCAAGGAGAAAGGGAAGGCCTCTATGACTGATAGTGTTCAAAAGAATCATGCTTTCATTTATGGTGATAGAAAATTTTCTAGAAATGTGTATAGGTCTTGTGCTTATGATTCATATGCTATGACTGCTTCTAGTTCCCATGTTGTGCATGGTAGAGATATGCCTAGAAAAAATATTCATCATGTGCCTAGAAAGAATATTGTTCATGTTCCTAGGAAAGTAATTAATGAACCTTCTACAATTTTTCATACTTGCAATGCTTCCTTTGTTATTTGTAGAAAGGATAAGAAGGTAATTGCTAGGAAATTAGGGGCAAGATGCAAGGGAGATAAAACTTGCATTTGGGTCCCTAAGACCATTGTAACTAACCTTGTAGGACCCAACATGAGTTGGGTACCTAAGACCCAAGCCTAAATTTGCCTTGCAGGTTTATGCATCCGGGGGCTCAAGCTGGATTATCGACAGCGGATGCACAAACCACATGACGGGGGAAAAGAGGATGTTCTCTTCCTACGTCAAGAACAAGGATCCCCAAGATTCAATAATATTCGGTGATGGAAACCAAGGCAAGGTGAAAGGGTTAGGAAAAATTGCTATTTCGTCCGAGCACTCTATTTCTAATGTGTTCTTAGTTGAGTCGCTTGGATATAACTTGCTGTCTGTGAGTCAACTTTGCAATATGGGATATAACTGCTTGTTCACAAATGTAGATGTGTCTGTCTTTAGAAGAAGTGATGGTTCATTAGCTTTTAAGGGTGTATTAGACGGCAAACTCTATTTAGTTGATTTTGCAAAAGAGGAGGTCGGTCTAGATGCATGCTTAATTGCTAAGACTAGCATGGGCTGGTTGTGGCATCACCGTTTAGCTCATGTGGGGATGAAGAACCTTTACAAGCTTCTAAAGGGAGAACACGTGATAGGTCTAACTAATGTGCATTTCGAAAAAGATAGACCTTGTGCAGCTTGTCAAGCAGGTAAACAGGTGGGAAGCTCTCATCATCCCAAAAATGTGATGACCACATCAAGACCTTTAGAGATGCTTCATATGGACCTCTTCGGACCCATCGCCTATCTAAGCATAGGAGGAAGTAAGTATGGTCTTGTTATAATTGATGATTTTTCCCGCTTCACTTGGGTATTCTTTTTGCAGGATAAATCTGAAACCTAAGGGACCCTCAAGCGCTTCCTCAGGAGAGCTCAAAATGAGTTTGAGCTCAAGGTGAAGAAGATAAGGAGCGACAACGGGTCCGAGTTCAAGAACCTTCAAGTGGAGGAGTACCTTGAGGAGGAAGGGATCAAGCACGAGTTCTCCGCTCCCTACACACCACAGCAAAATGGTGTGGTAGAGAGGAAGAACAGCACGCTCATAGACATGGCGAGGACGATGCTTGGAGAGTTCAAGACCCCCGAGCGGTTTTGGTCGGAAGCCGTGAACACGGCTTGCCACACCATCAACCGGGTCTACCTTCACCGCCTTCTCAAAAAGACTTCGTATGAGCTTCTAACCGGTAACAAACCCAATGTGTCTTACTTTCGTGTATTTGGGAGCAAATGCTATATTCTAGTGAAGAAAGGTAGAAATACAAAGGCGTATAGAGTCTTCAACAAATCATCGGGTTTGGTTGAAGTCTCTAGCGACGTTGTATTTGATGAGACTAATGGCTCTCCAAGAGAGCAAGTTGTTGATCTTGATGATGTAGATGAAGAAGACGTTCCAACGGCCGCAATACGCACCATGGCGGTTGGAGATGTGTGGCCACAGGAACAAAATGAGCAAGATCAACCCTCTTCCTCGACAATGGTGCATTCCCCGACTCAAGATGATGAACAGGTTCATCAAGAAGAGGAGTGTGATCAAGGGGGAGCACAAGATGATCATGTAATGGAGGAAGAAGCACAACCGGCACCTCCAACCCAAGTTCGAGCGACGATTCAAAGGAATCATCCCGTCGACCAAATATTGGGTGACATTAGCAAGGGAGTAACTACTCGTTCTAGATTTGTTAATTTTTGTGAGCATTACTCCTTTGTCTCTTCTATTGAGCCTTTCAGGGTAGAAGAGGCCCTGCTAGATCCGGACTGGGTGTTGGCCATGCAGGAAGAGCTCAATAATTTCAAGAGAAATGAAGTTTGGACACTGGTGCCTCGTCCCAAGCAAAATGTTGTGGGAACCAAGTGGGTGTTCCGCAACAAACAAGACGAGCACGGGGTGGTGACAAGGAACAAGGCTCGACTTGTGGCAAAAGGTTATGCCCAAGTCGCAGGTTTGGACTTTGAGGAGACTTTTGCTCCTGTGGCTAGGCTAGAGTCTATTCGTATTTTGCTAGCATATGTCGCTCACCATTCTTTCAGGTTGTTCCAAATGGATGTGAAGAGCGCTTTCCTCAACGGGCCAATCAAGGAGGAGGTGTACGTGGAGCAACCCCCTAGCTTCGAGGATGAACGGTACCCCGACCATGTGTGTAAGCTCTCTAAGGCGCTCTATGGACTTAAGCAAGCCCCAAGAGCATGGTATGAATGCCTTAGAGACTTTTTAATTGCTAATGCTTTCAAGGTTGGGAAAGCCGATCCAACTTTATTCACTAAGACTTGTGATGGTGATCTTTTTGTGTGCCAAATTTATGTCGATGACATAATATTTGGTTCTACTAATCAAAAGTCTTGTGAAGAGTTTAGCAGGGTGATGACGCAAAAATTCGAGATGTCGATGATGGGCGAGTTGAACTACTTCCTTGGGTTCCAAGTGAAGCAACTCAAGGACGGCACCTTCATCTCCCAAACGAAGTACACGCAAGACTTGCTAAAGCGGTTTGGGATGAAGGACGCCAAGCCTGCAAAGACTCCAATGGGAACCGACGGACACACCATCCTCAACAAAGGAGGTAAGTCCGTTGATCAAAAGGCATACCGGTCAATGATAGGGTCTTTACTTTATTTATGTGCTAGTAGACTGGATATTATGCTTAGCGTATGCATGTGTGCTAGATTTCAATCTGATCCAAGGGAGTGTCACCTTGTGGCCGTGAAGCGAATCCTTAGATATTTAGTCGCTACGCCTTGCTTCAGGATCTGGTATCCAAAGGGGTCTACTTTTGATTTGATTGGATACTCAGATTCCGACTATGCTGGATGTAAGGTCGATAGGAAGAGTACATCGGGGACGTGCCAATTCTTAGGAAGGTCCCTGGTGTCATGGAACTCTAAGAAACAAACTTCTGTTGCCCTATCCACCGCTGAGGCCGAGTATGTTGCCGCAGGACAGTGTTGCGCGCAACTACTTTGGATGAGGCAAACCCTCCGGGACTTTGGCTACAATCTGAGCAAAGTCCCACTCCTATGTGACAATGAGAGTGCTATCCGCATAGCGGAAAATCCTGTTGAGCACAGCCGCACAAAGCACATTGACATCCGACATCACTTTTTGAGAGACCACCAGCAAGGGAGATATCAAAGTGTTCTATATTAGCACCGAGAACCAGCTAGCCGATATCTTTACCAAGCCTCTAGATGAGAAGACCTTTTGCAGGCTGCGTAGTGAGCTAAATGTCTTAGATTCGCGGAACTTGGATTGATTTATAGCATACATGTGTTTATGCCTTGATCATGTTCCTTATGCATTCTGTTGTTTACTTATGGTGCTCAAGTTGTACAAGCACTCCCCGGACCTCACAAGTCCATTTGCAAGTGATGCACATGTTTAGGGGGAGACGTGCTACAACTTGACCCTTTGAGACTAACCATGTGCTTGAGTGTTCTTAATTTAGTCTAAAGGAGGTTTGAAAGGGAAAAGGTGGACTTGGACCATGAAAGACTTCCACTGCACTCCGATGAGAGGGTAACTTATTCCAAGTTCATCTCATGTACTCTTATTGCCTTGGTATTCTTATTTGAAGATTTTGGTGAGGCAATGGGGTTCAAGGGCCAAGATTGATCCCGTTTTTGGTGCTTGATGCCAAAGGGGGAGAAAATAAGGCCAAAGCAAGAAATGGATCAGCTACCACTTGAGAAATTTTGAAAATAGTAGAATAGAGCTTTTGGTTTGTCAAAACTCTCTTATTGTCTATCTTGTCAAAAGTTGGCCTCTTGTGGGGAGAATGGTTGATTATGGGAAAAAGGGCCTCTTGTGGGGAGAATGGTTGATTATGGGAAAAAGGGGGAGTTTTTGAAATCTTTGATCAATTTCTCTTGGAACAACTCTCTTTATGTCTCTACAATTGTGTTTGAATTAGAGATAGGAGATTGAGGTTGATTTGCAAAAACAAAACCAAGTGGTGGCAAAGAGTGATCCATATAAGCCAAGTTTGAATCAAAACAATTTTGAGTTCTCATTTGTATTGATCTTGCACTTCTTTTAGTTGCTTTTTGTTGTGTTGGCATAAATCACCAAAAAGGGATAGATTGAAAGGGAAATGTGCCCTTGGGCTATTTCTAAGTATTTTGGTGATTGAGTGCCAACACAAGTGCTTAAGTGTAAATCTATGCTAATTGATGAACAAAGTGCAAATCAAGTCTAAAGGTATGTTTCTAGACTTAGTACATTGTTTTGAGAACTAATGTATTGTGTCTAAGTGCTGGAAACAGGAGAAATCAAATTGGAAAAGAGATGGCTTTGTTCAGCCAAAGTTTGCTCAGTCTGGGTGCACCGGACTGTCCGGTGGTGCACCGGACAGTGTCCGGTGCGCCAGGCTGGCTCTCGCGAACTTGCTGCTCTCGGGACTTCGACGGTGGTGTACGGCTATAAATCACCGGACTGTCCAATGGTGCACCGGACTGTCCGGTGAGCCATTCACAGGCGAACTCGTCGCTCTCGGGAGATGATTAACGGCGAACGGCTATAATTCACCGAACTGTCCGGTGGTGCACCGGACTGTCCAGTGAGCCAACGGCCGGCCGGGCCAACGGTCGGCCGCGCGATCCGCGTGGGACACGTGGCCGAGCCAACGGCTAGAAGGGGGCACCGGACTGTCCGGTGTGCACCGGACAGTGTCCGGTGTGCCAATGGCTCTGAATCTGCAACGGTCGGCTTCACCAAATAAGGAAAGAAATCCGCACCGGACAGTGTTCGGTGGTGCACCGGACTGTCCGGTGCGCCAGGCGACTGAAGGCAAGAATTGCCTTCCTGGAATGCTCTCAACGGCTCCTAGCTGCCTTGGGGCTATAAAAGGGACCCCTAGACGCATGGAGAAGCACACCAAGAATACTCTAAGCATTCCTAAGCACCAAGACTTCGATTCCGCGCATTTGATTCTTTGTGATAGCATCTAGAGCTCTATTTGAGTTGTGAACTCGTCGGGTTGTGTTGTGAGCTCTTGCTGCGACTTGTGTGCGTGTTGTCACTTTGATTTTGTGTCTTGTGTGCGTTGCTCATCCCACCCTTACTCCGTGCCTCTTTGTGAACATCAAAGTGTAAGGGCGAGAGGCTCCAAGTTGTGGAGATTCCTCGCAAGCGGGATATAGTAAAGCAAAGCAAAACACCGTGGTATTCAAGTGGGTCTTTGGACCGCTTGAAAGGGGTTGATTGCAACCCTCGTCCGTTGGGACGCCACAACGTGGAAGTAGGCAAGTTTTGTACTTGGATGAACCACAGGATAAACCACTGTGTCTATCTGTGTTGATCCTTTTGTGGTTGTTGTGTCTTGAAAGAACTCCTCTCGAGCCACTTGGCCTTATTGTGCTAACGCTTAATCAAGTTTTTGTGGCTTTAAGTTTAAGATTTTACAGGATCACCTATTCACCCCCCCCCCCCTCTAGGTGCTCTCAGGTACACCGGACAGTCCGGTGAATTATAGCGAAGCGCCTCTGAGATTTCCTGAAGGTGAAGAGTTCAGCTTTGAGTCCCCTGGTGCACCGGACACTGTCCGGTGGCACACCGGACAGTCCGGTGCGCCAGACCAGGGCAACCTTCGGTTGCCCCTTGCTCTCTTTGTTTGAACCCATTCTTGGTCTTTTTATTGACTTTTTGTGAACCTTTGGCACCTGTAGAACTTATAGACTAAAGCAAACTAGTTAGTCCAATTATTTGTGTTGGGCAATTCAACCACCAAAATCAATTAGGAAATAGGTGTAAGCCTAATTCCCTTTCAATCTCCCCCTTTTTTGTGATTGATGCCAACACAAACCAAAGCAAGTATAGAAGTGCATAATTGAACTAGTTTGCATATTTGTAAGTGCAAAGGTTACTTAGAAATGAGCCAATAGAAATTCATAAGATATGCATGGATTGTTTCTTTATAATTTTAACATTTTGGACCACGCTTGCACCACATGTTTGTTTTTGCAAATTCTTTTGTAAAATCTTTTCAAAGACATTTTGCAATAAGTCAAAGGTAAATGAATAAGATTTTGAGAAGCATTTAAGATTTGAAAATATCTCCCCTGTTTCAAATGCTTTTCCTTTGACTAAACAAAACTCCCCCTCAATAAAAACTTCCTCTTAGTGTTCAAGAGGATTTTAAGACATCAATTTTGAAAATACTACTTTCTTTCCCTTTTGAACACAATGAGATACCAATTTGAAAATCATAATTTTCAATGAGATACCAATTTGAAAATCATAAGTTTTAAAATTTGGTGGTGGTGCGGTTGGTCCTTTTGCTTTGGGCTTAATAATACTCTCTCCCCCTTTGGCATGAATCGCCAAAAACGGATGTTTGAGTGAAATATAAGCCCTTTTATGAACTACTTTCTCCCTCTTTGGCAAACAAATAATATGAGTGAAGATTATACCAAAAGACCGAGAGATGCTCAGGGCGACGGCGAAGGATGAGTGATGGAGTGGAGTGGAAGCCTTTGTCTTCGTCGAAGACTCCTTTTCCCTTTCAATCTATGACTTAGCATGAAATGGACTTAAAAGAACACATTAGTCATAGCACATGAAAGAGATGATCAAAAGTATATATATGAGCTATGTATGCAAGATATCAATAAAAATTCCTAGAATCAAGAATATTTAGCTCATGCCTAAGTCTGGTAAATGTTTGTTCATCTAATGGCTTGGTAAAGATATCGACTAATTGTTCTTTGGTGTTAATATATGCAATCTTGATATCCCCTTTTGCTGGTGATCCCTTAAGAAATGATACCGAATGGCTATGTGTTTAGTGCGGCTATGCTCAACGGGATTATCCGTCATGCGGATTGCACTCTCATTATCACATAGAAGAGGAACTTTGGTTAATTTGTAACCATAGTCCCTAAGGGTTTGCCTCATCCAAAGCAATTGCGCGCAACAATGACCTGCGGCAATATACTCGGCTTCGGCGGTAGAAAGAGCTACGGAATTTTGCTTCTTTGAAGCCCAAGACACCAAGGATCTCCCCAAGAACTAGCAAGTCCTCGATGTGCTCTTTCTATTAATTTTACACCCTGCCCAATCAGCATCCGAATAACCAATTAAATCAAATGTGGATCCCCTAGGATACCAAAGCCCAAACTTAGGAGTAAAAGCCAAATATATCAAGATTCGTTTAACGGCCATAAGGTGAGCTTCCTTAGGGTCGGCTTGGAATCTTGCACACATGCATACGGAAAGCATAATGTTCGGTCGAGATGCACATAAATAGAGTAATGAACCTATCATCGACCAGTATACCTTTTGATCTACGGATTTACCTTCCGTGTCGAGGTCGAGATGCCCATTGGTTCCCATGGGTGTCTTGATGGGCTTGGCATCCTTCATCCCAAACTTGTTTAGAATGTCTTGAGTATACTTCGTTTGGCTAATGAAGGTGCCCTCTTGGAGTTGCTTCACTTGAAATCCTAAGAAATACTTCAACTCCCCCATCATTGACATCGCGAATTTCTGTGTCATGATCCTACTAAATTCTTCACATGTAGATTCGTTAGTAGACCCAAATATAATATCATCAACATAAATTTGGCATACAAACAAATCATTGTGAAGAGTTTTAGTGAATAAAGTAGGATCGGCCTTTCCGACTTTGAAGCCATTAGCAATAAGGAAATCTCTTAGGCATTCATACCATGCTCTTGGGGCTTGCTTGAGCCCATAAAGCGCCTTAGAGAGCCTATAGACATGGTTAGGGTACTCACTGTCTTCAAAGCCGGGAGGTTGCTCAACATAGACCTCTTCCTTGATTGGTCCATTGAGGAAGGCACTCTTCACGTCCATTTGGTAAAGCTTGAAGCCATGGTAAGTTGCATAGGCTAATAATATACGAATTGACTCAAGCCTAGCTATGGGTGCATAGGTTTCACCAAAATCCAAAACTTCGACTTGGGAGTATCCCTTGGCCACAAGTCGAGCTTTGTTCCTTGTCACCACACCATGCTCATCTTGCTTGTTGCGGAAGACCCATTTGGTTCCTACAACATTTTGATTAGGACGTGGAACTAAATGCCATACCTCGTTCCTAGTGAAGTTGTTGAGCTCCTCTTGCATTGCCATCACCCAATCTGAATCTTGAAGTGCTTCCTCTACCCTGTGTGGCTCAATAGAGGAAACAAAAGAGTAATGCTCACAAAAATGTGCAACACGAGATCTAGTGGTTACCCCCTTATGAATGTCGCCGAGGATGGTGTCGACGGGGTGATCTCGTTGGATTGCTTCGTGGACTCTTGGGTGTGGCGGTCTTGGTTCTTCATCCTCCTTGTCTTGATCATTTGCATCTCCCCCTTGATCATTGTCGTCATCTTGAGGTGGCTCATCTTTTTTATCTTCTCCTTCATCAACTTGAGCCTCATCCTCATTTTGAGTTGTTGGAGATGCTTGTGTGGAGGAGGATGGTTGATCTTGTGCTTGAATGGGCTCTTCGGATTCCTTAGGACACACATCCCCAATGGACATGTTCCTTAGTGCGATGCACGGAGCCTGTAACATCCCAAAAATTCTAACTCAGGTTTCAAACCCTAATCTACCCCTCCCCTCTTTTCATCTTCTATTCCAAAACTCCCTTAGATTTTTCCCATCATATGCATACACTTTGTTTGATCACAAGCACCTCACTTAGATTTTATTCTCCAACACCTAGAATATCCACTAAATAATTTTGTGCAAAAAGAAAAAGAAACAAAAATGAAATGAGTTATAGAAAGAAAAAAAGAAAAAGGAAAAGAGCTTCCCCCTTGCTGGGCCAATTCTGGCCCATGTCGTGGCCGCCTCCCCTCCCGCTCGCCCGCGCATTCCCCTCCCTCGGCCCATTAGCCGGCCTGCTCGCGCGCGAAGCCGCCTGCACGCTCCCCTCACCCGCTCCCGCTGACACGCCAGCCCCACCCGCCAGACCCTCTCGCTCGCGCGCTTTCCCTCACTGGCAGACCGGCCCCACCGGTCAGTCGCGTCGTCTTCCCCGCGTATGACGCTCCGCCGTCCCCTCACCGTCGTCCCCTCCATCGCCGTCCCCTCGCCACACAGGAAGAGTTCGGCACCGCCCCGTCCTCCCCGCTTGACCAACGTCCTTACCCGGTACCGCCCCGCCGTGGAGTCTCATCGGCGGCGCTGTGCGGCATTAATGCCGGCGCTGTGCACCTCACCGCCGTCCGCCGAGCTCCGCCGCTCCCCTTCCCTCGGGCGCCTATAAAAGGGCTGCCCCGAGCCCCTCCTTCCACGCACCGGCCTCGGCCACTACCTTCCTCCCCTCGCCCGAGCACAATTCGTGGAGCACCACCATCTTCCCCCTCTCTGGTGAGTCCCCCCTCTCTCTTCCTCTCCGTTGGTCCAGCGAGCAATTAAGTGAACTTAGCAGCTCCCTCACAAAGCCACGAACCCAAAGCACCACTTCCCAGCCCCAGTCCCTCACCCAAAGCCCGCCGGCGATGATCCCCGCCGCGGAGCTCCACCACCTCCCCGCGGACAGCCCCCTCCCAACCCACTCTAGCCAAATTAAGCCTACCCCTAGAATCGCCAGCCTCTGCCCGTGCTAAGCCACCTCCCCATGGACCAAGAACCGGGCCACCGGCGGCAAACCGCCGTCAAGCCCACCGGCGGCCGGCCTTTCTCCCCCGCTCGGCCGGTTCGCCCGCGCCGTCAGACCGTAGCGCCGTTACCCCCCCCCCCCCCCCTCCGCTCTCGCTGATGAGTGGGCCCACAGCGACGTCGTCGTCCCTGCACACCCGCACCGTCTCCCTCGCCTGTGGGCCGCAACTGGGCCGCCAGCGCGCCCGCGCGCGCTCGCGCCCGGGTGGGCCAAAAACCCTCCCCCCCGGCCCAGCAGAAGAGAAATCCCTTTTCTTTTTCTTTTCTTCACCTTTTTCTCATTTAATTAGTTTTCTCCAATATTTTATGCACCCAAAATTATCCAAATAATTTTCTAAAAATCCTAAGTAATAATAATGTTGGTAAATGACACACTACAATTGATAGACTACTATTGATGTATTATTTGTTGACTATTTTAATAGAAGAAGCGGGGACCGCAGATCCGGAACCCGTAGCCCCGGAAGAAGGGCCGGAGCCCGATATCCCGGAAGTAGATCTTTTGTGCCAGGAAAGCTTCAACGAAGGCAAGTCCATCCTTCCCTTGATGCATAAATTACCTATTCTCTCTACCACTGCCTAGGCCGGGAATTCAGGGTGGGAGAATTGCATCGTGAGTGAGAGATGGCCCGCATTGACATATATGTTCTGGATACAAATGTGAATTGGGAAAAAAGGGGCAATGTGTTTCTTCAAATAAAGTCTCTTTTTGAAAAGTTATGCGATGAAGGGTATTCACCCTCATCACCTTGGGAGTGGGATGATCAAGGACTCCCTGGTTTAGGGGAGGGCCTAAGGTGTTGGCTCAGCTGGTTTAGGCATGAGCAGAAGGATTGTCCCCTCATATAAGGACCGGCTTGTCATTTTCACTACCTGTACTCCTTAATAGTACAACCACTCGAGACTGTGTGGGCAGTCACTCAATCCGAACTCGTGCGGTCTAACCCCAGGGTTATGAAGGCTGGGGAGCACCGGGAGGATAAGGAGGGGGAAAGTTTTGTCCGGTTTGGACGTGGTGGTGGCCTGACTCCTTCCGGATAACCGTTAAGGTTAGGACGTACGAGGAAGGAAAGAGATCCGGCATTTGGCTCTCGCGACGGTGAGATCGCAGAAACCGGGCTAGTGGGTAAAGTGTACCCCTCTGCGCAGAGTTGAAACCTATTCGAATAGTCTGTGTCCACTGGTATGGACGAGTCTGGTGTGGTATGACACTTAGTATTTCTATAACCACTATGATCAGGGAATTGTGTGTGTGAGTGCTTACTAAAAAAGAAAACAAGGCCACGGGAGCGAGAAGCTCAGTGGTGGTTGCGTATTTCGTTACTTTTAAGTCGTTGGGAAAAACCTTACAGCAACTGCCTTTCTCTAAGCAAATGATGAGTGACTTCAACTCCACCAAATAAAGCATGTATATTATAGGTCTCTTTCTCTCTACGGGAGTGGGGTGGGCTTGCGGAATACCTAGTGTATTCACCCAGATTTATTTATGTTTTTCAGCAGCCGAAGACTTCTTTTCTGCTATGCTTGATTGAGAGGGCTGTGTCTGCACCCAGTTCTGCCTATGGCTTGGGCTAGTATATTTTCCTACTACGCTTCTCATTTGGCTCTCTTGAGCTTGTACCCCCGGTATTGTAATAACCTTTATCTAAATTCTATACTATTTGAAGTAAGGAATGTGTTTTACTAGCCTCCTGGGACTAGTAATTGTATCACATTTGAGTCCCAAAGGATCGGGATGCTTCAGGTGGTATCAGAGCCCATAGGACTGGCCGTAGGTCGCAGCCATGACCCTAAAACTTGCCCTAAAAAGAAGACACCTCTTACCCTAAGAAAAAGTCTTCTCTCCTCTTCCCCGATTTTAACAGACCCTTCTTTTCCTATTCCAGATGGAAGACTCTCTGGCCATTAGGACATCCTACTGCTCAGAGGTGGAAGGGTTCCCACATCTGTTGCAAAGCTGTGCGCTTCGCATGGGAATCCGCAAGAAGCCAGAATACGTCTGGAAGGAGTATCTCGAGAGCGGAATGGAGAAATGCTCTATGGCAGTCTACCTGGGAGAAAGCCGAAACTATCCGAACCATCCTTCTTTCCAAGTCACTTTTACCGGATACCGCTTTCCAGATACTTGCCAGAATGTTGCCCGAACAGCCCTCCGACGACTATGCCAGAACTACAACAAGGTGATCTTTGAAACCCCCCTTCGCTACTTTCCACCCAGCAACAAGAATACCCCCACCTGGAGGAAAAGACTTCAGGCCCTGTTAGGAGGAGATCCTATTGAGGATGATCCCACCATCGTCTACATGGCTGGATACCTTCACACCCTTGATAACCAATATGATGACCTCACCCTCCACTGCACCCACCTAACCTCCCGGGTGGAAAGCCTGGAGCAAAAAGTCAGGGAACTTTCAAGGGAAAAGGCGTCCCTCCAAGAGAGCCTCGCAATAGCAGAAGGCGAGGAAACCAATACCCGTGAGGCCTATCGCATCCTAAAGATGGATTACGACAAGAAACTAAAGAAGCTCGCCCCCGCAAGAAAAATCCACAAGAAGACCAAAAGCCAAGGATGTCAGACTGAGCAGAAGGAAGAAACCCCTCCAACCCTACCCTCTGCCGGGTTAAGGAACTCGTCTGACACCGAGGAGATGTCCCTAGCCAGCCTTGATGACCTTCTCAAGGAATTTGGGGACACTTTAGAGAAGGAGTTCGGGAGTACCCTAGATAGCACTCGCGTGTAATGAGCTTATGGTAGCTGTGTGCTGTATTATGTAATGGCCTGATGCAATGAATAAATTAACTAGTAAAAAATGGCATGTGCATGATAGTGACTCTCTTCCCATGGCAGATGGCTTCGGATAAAACCACGCCTACTTCCTCCGAGATTGGAGCAGGTTTTCCCCTAAGAGCTGAAGGAGAGGCTGGCGGAGAAGGGAGTGAGACCCACCTCCCCGCACCTCTGGAACTACCACTAGACCTAGCCCAAGTTCTAGCCAATCAAACCCGACTCATTGAAGTCCTCACTAGAAGTCTGGAAAACCAGCGCCCAGGTGGTGGAAGGCCATAGGATAGGATGGGAGAATTTTTGAGACTCAAGCCTCCCACGTTCGCGGGGTCCAGCAATCCCCTCGATGCAGATGACTGGCTTCGCACGATCAAGAGGAAGCTGGAAGCCATCGGATGCCCTGAAAATCAGCGTATTCAACTGGCTGCTCATCAGCTTTCAGGAATGGCTTTAGCATGGTGGGACACCTTCAGTGAGGCCGTCAGAGATGCTACCTGGGCAGAATTCGAAACAGCCTTCCGTGAGCACCATGTACCCCAGGGGATAGTTCAACTTAAGGAGGATGAATTCCGGGAGCTAACTCAGGGTGGGAGAACAGTCAGTGAGTATGTGCACAAGTTCACAGAGCTGGCTCGTTACGCGCCTGACGATGTCAGCACCGAGTCCAAGAAGATGGCCCGTTTTCTGAAAGGACTAAGACCCGAGCTTAAGACCATCCTCGCCAGCAAAGACTTCCTCAACTTCTCTCACCTCTCCAATAAAGCCATCCAAGTGGAAAGGGCAAAAGAGGAAGAAAAAGGGCACCTCAAGAGGAAATTCCAAGTTCTCCGAGCTCAGCAGCAAGACTGTCACCAGAGGACTCGATCCTTTGGGCTTCCACCCAGGGGACCAAGCTTCAATAGACCAGCTGGACCCGCTCCGTCACGCTATAGTCAGCAGAGTCAGAGCTCACTTTAGGCCCCCTCTGTTGCAAGCAACCAACCGCCAGCAAATGCCTGTTGGCACTGCGGAGACCCCAGCCACTTCAAGAATAACTGCCCCCAGTTGAAGGCACCCGGGCCTACCTACTCCAACTCAGTGAATGGCCCCAAGAACACCTCCGCGCCCGCCTCCAAGGCAGTCCCCACCAACAGTCAGCAGAACAGGACCCAGTACCAGGGCAGAGCACGAGTCAACCACGTCGACGCTCAAGAGGCCCAACAAGCTCCAAGAGTAGTGCTTGGTGAGTTCCTTGTTGAATTTACTCCTACTACTATGCTTTTTGATTCAGGAGCATCCCATTCATTTATAGCCACTAAATTTGTGGAAAAGCATGGCATTCCCTCTACACCCCTAGAAATTCCCTTGGTCACCCGAACCCCAGGGTCAGACCTTCTATGCCAGCTCAAGTGCTCCCAAGTCAGAATCCTTCTAAGTGGGGTAGTGTTCCTAGCAGATTTAACTGTCTTGCCATCTCAAGGGATTGATGTGATCCTAGGAATGGATTGGCTAACTAAGCACAGGGGTATCATAAGTTGCGCAAGTAAGACTGTCCTCCTCACCGACCGCCAAGGAAAAGCAGTCTCCTATCAGGCCCAGCCGCCCGCCAACGATCCAATGATGTTCAACCTGGCAGCAGAAAAACATATCTGTAATAGAATTCATGGATGTATTTCCGGAAGAGTTGCTTGGAATGCCACCGGAAAGAGGAGTGGAGTTCTATATAGATCTCATTCCTGGCACTGCGCCCATCGCAAAGAGACCATACCGCATGGCTCCCACAGAGTTAGCAGAATTGAAACTTCAGATTTCAGAGCTACAGCAAAAAGGGTACATCCATCCCAGTTCGTCTCCCTGGGGAGCACCCGTCCTCTTTGTTACTAAAAAGGATGGAAGTATGAGAATGTGTATTGATTATTGGTCCTTGAATGAAGTTACAATCAAGAATAAGTACCCACTCCCTTGGATCGACGACCTCTTCGACCAGCTGCAAGGAGCCAAATATTTCTCCAAGATAGACCTCAGGTCAGGATATCACCAACTGAAAATCAAGGAAGCAGACATTCAGAAGACTGCATTCGTCACCCAATATGGACAATATGAATTCACAGTGATGCCATTTGGGCTAACCAACGCACCCGCCTTTTTCATGAACCTCATGAATAAGGTATTCATGGAAGAATTGGACAAGTTTGTCGTAGTCTTCATAGACGACATCCTTATTTATTCCAAGAATCGTAAGGACCATGAGCGTCACCTCCGAATCATTCTCGGAAGACTCAGGGCACATCAACTTTATGCTAAACTCAGCAAGTGTGAATTTTGGTTAGAAAAGATAGCCTTCCTCGGGCATATCTTGACTGCAGAAGGAATAGAGGTACACCCATCCAAGGTAGAAGCCGTTTCAAAATGGAAGCAGCCATCCAACGTCAGTGAAGTACGAAGCTTTCTAGGAATGGCAGGGTATTACCGCCGCTTTATCAAAGAATTCTCCAGCATAGCAAGACCTTTGACCGAGCTCCTCAAGAAGGATAATAAGTTTGTGTGGACTCCAAAATGTGAGGAAAGTTTCCAGATCATCAAGGAGAAGCTTACAACCGCGCCCGTATTGACACTACCAGATATACACCAAGATTTCGTCATCTTCTTTGATGCTTCAAGGCAGGGCTTAGGGTGTGTCTTGATGCAAAATGAGAAAGTTATTGCTTATGCATCCCGCTTACTCAAGCCACATGAGCAGAATTACCCCACCCATGATTTGGAATTGGCAGCCATAGTGCATGCCCTAAAGATATGGAGGCACTGCCTGATTGGGAACAAATGCCACATCTTCACTGATCACAAGAGTCTGAAGTACATCTTCACCCAGCCAGACCTCAACCTCCGTCAAAGAAGATGGCTTGAATTGATCAAGGATTATGACCTCGAAATCCACTACCACCCCAGAAAAGCCAATGTGGTAGCAGACGCCCTCAGCCGAAAACCTTTCGAGATTAAAGGGACCAACTTTTTAGAAGATTGGAAGAAAGAATCAGCTCAGCTAAATGCATGTCTAGGAGACAACGGTAGCCTGGAAGTCAAGCCAATTCTAGAAGATCTCATATGCAAGGCTCAACGCCTGGACACAGAGACAGCCAGACTCATGGAGAGAGCTCGCAAGGAGCAACTTTCGGATCTTAGGACAGATGAGCAAGGAGTCCTCTGGTTCAAGAACTGCCTGTGTGTACCAATGGGAGAGGCACGGGAAGTCCTGCTCAATGAAGCCCACAACTCAGCTTACTCCATCCACCTAGGAACCACCAAGATGTACCTGGACCTCAAAGCCAGATACTGGTGGAAAGGGATGAAGAAGGAAATAGCACAATATGTGGCCCGGTGTGACACCTGTCAGCGAACGAAGGCCGAACATCAGAAGCCTGCAGGCCTGCTACAACCCCTCCCAGTGCCTGAATGGAAGTGGGAAGAAATAGGCATGGACTTCATGACCGGACTGCCCCGAACGCAGAAAGGAAATGATTCTATCTGGGTAATAATAGATCATCTCACCAAGGTGGCCCACTTCGTTCCAGTAAAAACCACTTTTCGAGGAGCCGCCCTTGCCCAAAGCTCGCCGGCGGCGATCCCCGCCACGGAGCTCCGCCACCTCCCCGCGGACAGCCCCCTCCCAACCCACTCTAGCCTAATTAAGCGTACCCCTAGAATCGCCAGCCTCTGCCCGTGCTAAGCCACCTCCCCGTGGACCAAGAACCGGGCCACCGGCGGCAAACCACCGTCGAGCCCACCGGCGGCCGGCCTTTCTCCCCCGCTCGGCTGGTTCGCCCGCGCCGTCAGACCGTAGCGCCGTTACCCCCCCTCCGCTCTCGCTGACGAGTGGGCCC
The DNA here is from genome assembly GCA_029449295.1 of Zea luxurians. NCBI lineage: Eukaryota > Viridiplantae > Streptophyta > Magnoliopsida > Poales > Poaceae > Zea > Zea luxurians. Next base: position 4,691,400 of record JAOPSE010000134.1, on the reverse strand, counting down.
GCAGCGACGTCGTCGTCCCCGCACACCCGCACCGTCTCCCTCGCCCGTGGGCCGCAGCTGGGCCGCCAGCGCGCCCGCACGCGCGCTCGCGCCCGGGTGGGCCAAAAACCCTCCCCCCCAGGCCCAGCAGAGGAGAAATCCCTTTTCTTTTTCTTTTCTTCACCTTTTTCTCATTTAATTAGTTTTCTCCAATATTTTATGCACCCAAAATTATCCAAATTATTTCTAAAAATCCTAAGTAATAATAATGTTGGTAAATGACACACTACAATTGATAGACTACTATTGATGTATTGTTTGTTGACTATTTTAATAGAAGAAGCGGGGACCACGGATCCGGAACCCGTAGCCCCAGAAGAAGGGCCGAAGCCCGATCTCCCGGAAGTAGATCTTTTGTGCCAGGAAAGCTTCGACGAAGGCAAGTCCATCCTTCCCTTGATGCATAAATTACCTATTCTCTCTACCACTGCCTAGGCCGGGAATTCAGGGTGGGAGAATTGCATCGTGAGTGAGAGATGACCCGCATTGACATATATGTTCTGGATACAAATGTGAATTGGGAAAAAAGGGGCAATGTGTTTCTTCAAATAAAGTCTCTTTTCGAAAAGTTATGCGATGAAGGGTATTCACCCTCATCACTTTGGGAGTGGGATGATCAAGGACTCCCTGGTTTAGGGGAGGGCCTAAGGTGTTGGCTCAGCTGGTTTAGGCGTGAGCAGAAAGATTGTCCCCTCATATAAGGACCAGCTTGTCATTTTCACTACCTGTACTCCTTAATAGTACAACCACTCGAGACTGTGTGGGCAGTCACTCAATCCGAACTCGTGCGGTCCAACCCTAGGGTTATGAAGGCTAGGGAGCACCGGGAGGATAAGGAGGGGGAAAGTTTTGTCCGGTTTGGACGTGGTGGTGGCCTGACTCCTTTTGGATAACCGTTAAGGTTAGGATGTACGAGGAAGGAAAGAGATCCGGCATTCGGGTCTCGCGACGGTGAGATCGCAGAAACCGGGCTAGTGGGTAAAGTGTACCCCTCTGCGCAGAGTTGAAACCTATTCGAATAGTCTGTGTCCGCTGGTATGGATGAGTCTGGTGTGGTATGACAATTAGTATTTCTATAACCACTGTGATCAGGGAATTGTGTGTGTGAGTGCTTACTGAAAAAGAAAACAAGGCCACGGGAGCGGGAAGCTCAGTGGTGGTTGCGTATTTCGTTACTTTTAAGTCGTTGGGAAAAACCTTACAGCAACTGCCTTTCTCTAAGAAAATGATGAGTGACTTCAACTCCACCAAATAAAGCATGTATATTATAGGTCTCTTTCTCTCTACGGGAGCGGGGTGGGCTTGCGGAATACCTAGTGTATTCACCCAGATTTATTTATGTTTTTCAGCAGCCGAAGACTTCTTTTCTGCTATGCTTGATTGAGAGGGCTGTGTCTGCACCCAGTTCTGCCTGTGGCTTGGGCTAGTATATTTTCCTACTACGCTTCTCATTTGGCTCTCTTGAGCTTGTACCCCCGGTATTGTAATAACCTTTATCTAAATTCTATACTATTTGAAGTAAGGAATGTGTTTTACTAGCCTCCTGGGACTAGTAATTGTATCACATTTGAGTCCCAAAGGATCGGGACGCTTTAGAGCCTCTTCATCTAATTCATTAAGATCAACTTGCTCTACTTGAGAGCCGTTAGTTTCATCGAACACAATGTCACAAGAAACTTCAACTAGTCCTGAGGACTTGTTAAAGACTCTATATGCCCTTGTGTTTGAATCATATCCTAGTAAAAAACCTTCTATAGTCTTAGGAGCAAATTTAGATTTTCTACCTCTTTTAACAAGAATAAAGCATTTGCTACCAAAGACTCTAAAATATGAAATATTGGGCCTTTTACCGATTAGGATTTCATATGATGTCCTCTTGAGGATTCGGTGTAGATACAACCGGTTGATGGCGTAGCAGGCGGTGTTGACCGCCTCGGCCCAAAACCGATCCGAAGTCTTGTACTCATCAAGCATGGTCCTTGCCATGTCCAATAGAGTTCTATTCTTCCTCTCCACTACACCATTTTGTTGTGGAGTGTAGGGAGAAGAGAACTCATGCTTGATGCCCTCCTCCTCAAGGAAGCCTTCAATTTGTGAATTCTTGAACTCCGTCCCGTTGTCACTTCTTATTTTCTTGATCCTTAAGCCGAACTCATTTTGAGCCCGTCTCAAGAATCCCTTTAAGGTCTCCTAGGTTTGAGATTTTTCCTGCAAAAAGAATACCCAAGTGAAGCGAGAATAGTCATCCACAATAACAAGACAGTACTTACTCCCGCCGATGCTTATGTAAGCGATCGGGCCGAATAGGTCCATATGGAGGAGCTCGAGTGGCCTGTCAGTCGTCAAGATGTTCTTATGTGGATGATGGGCACCAACTTGCTTCCCTGCTTGGCATGCGCTATAGATCCTGTCTTTCTCAAAATGCACATTTGTTAGTCTCAAAATGCGCTCTCCCTTTAGAAGCTTGTGAAGATTCTTCATTCCAACATGTGCTAGTCGGCGACGCCAGAGCCAGCCCATGTTAGTCTTAGCAATTAAGCAGGTGTCGAGTTCAGCTCTATTGAATCCAACTAAGTATAGCTGACCCTCTAACACTCCCTTAAATGCTATTGAATCATCACTTCTTCTAAAGACAGTGACACCTACATCAGTAAATAGACAGTTGTAGCCCATTTGACATAATTGGGATACGGAAAGCAAGTTATAATCTAAAGAATCTACAAGAAAAACATTTGAAATGGAATGGTCAGGTGAAATAGCAATTTTACCCAAACCTTTGACCGAACCTTGATTTCCATCCCCGAATGTGATAGCTCGTTGGGGATCTTGATTTTTCTCATAGGAGGAGAACATCTTCTTCTCCCCTGTCATATGGTTTGTGCACCCACTGTCGATTATCCAACTTGAGCCCCCGGATGCATAAACCTACAAAACAATTTTAGTTCTTGAATTTAGGTACCCAAAAGGTTTTGGGTCCTTTAGCATTAGAAACAAGAACTTTGGGTACCCAAACACAAGTCTTGGAGCCCTTGTGTTTGCCCCCAACAAACTTGGCAACTACTTTGCCAGATTTGTTAGTTAAAACATAAGAAGCATCAAAGGTCTTAAATGAAATGTTAGAATCATTTGATGCCTTAGGAGTTTTCTTCTTAGGCAATCTTGCATGGGTTGATTGCCTAGAGCTAGATGTCTCACCCTTATACATTAAAGCATGTTTAGGGCCAGAGTGAGACTTCCTAGAATGAATTCTCCTAATTTTGCTCTCGGGATAACCGGCAAGGTACAAAATGTAGCCCTCGTTATCCTGAGGCATGGGATCCTTGCCCTTAACAAAGTTAGACAATCTTTTAGCAGGGGCATTAAGTTTGACATTGTCCCCCTTTTGGAAGCCAATGCCATCCTTGATGCCTGGGCGTCTCCCACTATAGAGCATGCTTCTAGCAAATTTAAATTTTTCATTTTCTAAGTCATGCTCATTTATTTTTGCATTAAGTTGAGCTATGTGATCATTTTGTTTCTTAATTAAGGCTAGATGGTCATGGATAGCATCAACATTAATGTCTCTACATCTAGTGCAAATGGAAGTATGCTCAACGGTAGATGTAGAGGGTTTGCAAGATTTTAATTCTACAATCTTAGCATGCAATATATCATTTTCACTTCTAAGGTTAGAAATAGTAACATTGCAAATATCAAAATCTTTAACCTTAGTAGTCAATTTTTCATTTTCATTTCTAAGGCTAGCAAGAGAATCATTCAATTCTTCAATCTTAGCAAGTAAATCAACATTATCATCTCTAAGATTGGGAATTAAAACATTACAAATATTAGAATCAACCTTAGCAATAAGTTTAGCATTTTCATTTCTAAGGTTGGCAATAGTATCATGGCAAGTGCTTAGCTCACTAGACAATTTTTCACATTTTTCAACTTCTAGAGCGTAAGCATTTTTAACCTTAACATGCTTTTTGTTTTCTTTGATTAGGAAGTCCTCTTGGGTGTCCAAGAGTTCATTCTTTTCATGGATGGCACTAATTAATTCATTTAATTTTTCTTTTTGTTGCATGTTTAGGTTGGCAAAAAGGGTACGCAAATTTTCCTCCTCATCACTAGCATTATCATCACTAGAGGACTCATATTTAGTGGAGGATTTGGATTTAACCTTCTTCTTTTTGCCGTCCTTTGCCATGAGGCACTTGTGGCCGACGTTGGGGAAGAGGAGTCCCTTGGTGACGGCGATGTTGGCGGCGTCCTCGTCGGAGGAGGAGTCGGTGGAGCTCTCGTCGGAGTCCCACTCGCGGCACACATGGGCATCGCCACCCTTCTTCTTGTGGTACCTCTTCTTTTCCTTTATTCTCCCCTTCTTGTCGTTGCCCCTCTCACTGTCACTAGAAATAGGACATTTGGCAATAAAGTGATCGGGCTTACCACACTTGTAGCAAACCTTCTTGGAGTGGGACTTGTAATCCTTCCCCCTCATTTGCTTGAGGATTTGGCGGAAGCTCTTGATGATGAGCGTCATCTCCTCATTGTCGAGCTTGGAGGCGTCGATGGGTTGTCTACTTGATGTAGACTCCTCCTTTTTCTCCTCCGTTGCCTTGAATGCGACCGGTTGTGCTTCGGACGTGGAGGGGCCATCTAACTCGATAATTTTCTTTGAGCCTTTGATCATCAACTCAACGCTCACAAAATTACCTATTACTTCCTCGGGAGTCATTTGTGTATATCTAGGATTTCCTCGAATTAATTGAACTTGCGTAGGGTTAAGAAAAACGAGGGATCTTAGAATAACCTTGACCATCTCATGGTCATCCCATTTGGTGCTCCCGAGGTTGCGCACTTGGTTCACCAAGGTCTTCAAGCGGTTGTACATGGCTTGAGGGTCCTCGCCTTGGTTGAGTCGGAACCGACCGAGCTCCCCTTCGATCGTCTCCCGCTTGGTGATTTTGGTCACCTCGTCTCCTTCGTGCGTGGTCTTGAGTACGTCCCAAATTTCCTTCGCACTCTTTAACCCTTGCACCTTACTATACTCCTCTCGACTTAGAGAGGCGAGGAGTATAGTGGTGGCTTGGGAGTTAAAGTGGTGGATTTGGGCCACTTCGTCGAAGTCATAGTCTTCATCCCCTACGGATGGTACCTGTACACCAAACTCAACAACATTCCAAATGCTTGTGTGGAGTGAGGTTAGATGATGCCTCATTTGTCACTCCACATATTATAATCTTCACTGTCAAAAACCGGTGGTTTGCCTAATGGAACGGAGAGTAAAGGAGTACGCTTTGAAATACGGGGATAGCGTAGGGGAATCTTATTATACTTCTTGCGCTCATGGCGCTTAGAAGTAATGGACGGCGCATCGGAGCCGAAGGTGGAAGGCGATGAAGAATCGGTCTCGTAGTAGACCACCTTCCTCATCTTCTTTTTCTTGTTGCCACTCCGATGCGACTTGTGGGAAGAGGATTTCCTCTCCTTCCCCTTCCCTTTGTTACGGGACTCTTCCGATGAAGCCTTCCCGTGGCTTGTAGTGGGCTTGTCGCTGGTCTCCATCTCCCTCTTAGCGTGATCTCCCATCATCACTTCGAGCGGTTAGGCTCTAATGAAGCACCGGGCTCCGATACAAATTGAAAGTCACCTAAAGGGGGGTGAATAGGGCGAAACTGAAATTTACAAAGTTAATCACAACTACAAGCCGGGTTAGCGTTAGAAATATAATCGAGTCCGAGAGAGAGAGTGTCGGGGACCATAATTAGGGGTACCCTCAAGACACCTAATTCTCAGCTGGTAACCCCCATCAGCATAAAGCTGCAGAGGCCTGATGGGTTTGATTAAGTCAGGGATCAGTCCATACGAGCGACTTGATCACGCCACGCCCGAGCCTAGCCTCGGGCGAGGGCAGCCGACCCTGAGATGTTTCCGTCTCGCCCGAGGCCTCCTCTTTCACGGCAGACGCATCTCCGGCTCGCCCGAGGCCATGCCTTCGATAAGAAGTAACCCTGACTAAATCACCGCGCCGACCGACCAAATCACTGGGGCCTTTAACGCAAAAGGTAAGACTGACGGGTAGCCAGGCTTGGCCGAAAGCGCCAGAGGAAGCTCCGCCCGACCCAGGGCTAGGACTCGGGCTAAGGCCCCGGAAGACGGCGAACTCCGCTCCGCCCGACCCAGGGCTCGGACTCGGGCTAAGGCCCCGGAAGACGGCGAACTCCGCTCCGCCCGACCCAGGGCTCGGACTCGGGCTAAGGCCCCGGAAGACGATGAACTCCGCTTCGCCCGACCCAGGGCTCGGACTCCGCCCTGGCCTCTGCCGAACGACCTCCGCCTCGCCCGACCCGGGAGCTCAGGTTCGGCCTCGGCCATGCAGGACGGACTCGACCTCGGCCTCGGAGGAGCCTCCACATCGTCCGACCTAGGACACAAGCCCGCCACGTCAACAGGAAGCGTCATCATCACCCTACCCCGAGCTGACTCGGGCCGCAGAGAACAGGACCGACGTCCCATCTGGCTAGCTCCGCCAGACAGGCAATGATGGCGCCCCGCTGGACCATGACGACGGCGGCTCCCAGCTCCCTTACGAAAGCAGGGGGACGTCAGCAAGGGCCCAACCTCTCCGACAGCTGTCCCTCCGCCCGGCTCCATTGCTTCTCCGACAGCCACGACGCCACACTAGCTGGGTGCCAAGATCTCTCCGGCTGCCACCTGGGCATGTACTTAGGGCACTAGCACTCCCCCGCTAGACACGTAGCACCTTGCTACACCCCCATTTGTACACCTGGATCCTCTCCTTACGCCTATAAAAGGAAGGACCAGGGCCTTCTTAGAGAAGGTTGGCCTCGCGGGGACGAAGGGCAGGGGCAGGCGCTCTCTCGGGGCCGCTCGCTCCCCTCACCCGCGCGGACGCTTGTAACCCCCTACTGCAAGCGCACCCGACCTGGGCGCGGGACGAACACGAAGGCCGCGGGATTTCTCCGACTCCCTCACGACCCGGCTCCGGCCACCTCGCTCTCTCTCCCCCCTTCGCGCTTGCCCACGCGCTCGACACATCTGGGTTGGGGCACGCGGCACACTCACTCGTCGGCTTGGGGACCCCCCGGTCTCGGAACGCCGACAGTTGGCGCGCCAGGTAGGGGCCTGCTGCGTGTTGACGAGCAGATTCCCGTCAAGCTCCAGATGGGCAGTCTCCAACGACCTCTTCAACCCGGGACGGTGCTCCGTTTCGGGAGTCTCGAGTTCATGTCCTTCGACGGCAGCTACGACATGATACTCCTTCCACCGTCGCGCGACAGCGACAATGGTGGCGGACAGCCCGCCCGCCGGCGGCGGAATCGACGACGTCTTTCCTGCGTGGGGGAAGGACAACTTTCGAGTTCACCCCGTTCTCTCCCTCGCCATCGGAGAAGGAGGCGGGGCAACCAAGGCCGAGCGGGAGGCTGCGCTCAGTCGACTGTCGAGCAAATCGACATCCCCAGCGCCCCAACGGAGGACGCGTCGGGCATCACTCACACGTTTGAGGCGAAGGCGAGCGCCGCCCCCCCGCGACACGCCGATCCCGAGCAAGTGGACGACGCCAGCACGCTCACGGAGGGCCTGCAGGACGTCGCCCTCGCACCCAGGACGACAGCACGATCAGCCCCCGATGCGACTTCGTTGATCCTCGTCGACCAAAAGGTACGGGCTGATTCCCATCCTTTGTCATTTCGACTCGGCCTCAACCCGCCTAGCAACCTCGCTTTGGCGGGCGCTCACACTGAGGCGAGTGCAACCTCTCTGGGGTTTCGTGTGCGGTCGCCTTGGGACCGATTGACGGGTGTCTCGACCTACGGACCCTCTGGGTCCGAGGAAGATGACGACCCCAGCATCTGCTGGGATTTCTCTGGATCTGGCAACCCCAGTGCCATGCGGGACTTCATGACCGCATGTAACTACTGCCTCTCCGACTGTTCCGACGGCAGCCGCAGCCTTGACGACAAGGACTGCGGCCCGGGCCACGAATGTTTCCACGTCGAGCTAGGGGATCCCTCCGGAGGCAGCTGTCTCGGCATGCCGGAGGATGGTGATCCCCCTAGGCCAGCGCCTCGCGCCGACATCCCGCGGGAGCTAGCTGTGGTCCCCGTTCCGGCGGGGGGTCACGACCCACAGCTCGAGCAAGTCCGCGGGGCGCAGGCCAGGCTCGATGAGGGAGCAGGAGCGCTCGAGGCAATCCGCCGGAACGTCGGGCAGGTATGGGCGAGCCAGCCCCCGGCCGGAGGAATACGTCACCTGCCCCAAGGTCTCCAGCACCGCATCGCCAACGATGCCAGGGACAGACCGCCACCCGCATCCGGCGGAACCGGTCAGGACCTGGCCGCCGCAGCGATGCTCCTCAGCGCGATGCCGGAGTCATCAACCACCGAGGGTCGGCGAATCCAGGGAGAGCTCAAGCATCTCCTGGAAGGCGCTGCGGCCCGGCGGGCCGAGAGCTCTGCCTCCCGAAGGCAGGGGTACCCCTCGGAACCTCGTGCCGCGACTTCCCGACTCACGCGGGAAGCCTCGGTCTTCACCGGGCGCACGCGCAACACCGCGCCTGCGGCCCTGGGCCACCTCGGCGACGAGCACCCTCATCGCGACCGTCGGGCCCGCCTCGACGAAAGGGTGCGCCGAGGTTATCACCCCAGGCGTGGGGGACGCTACGACAGCGGGGAAGATCGGAGTCCCTCGCCCGAACCACCCGGTCCGCAGGTCTTCAGCCGAGCCATTCGGCGGGCGCCGTTTCCGCCCCGATTCCGACCCCCGACTACTATCACAAAGTACTCGGGGGAAACGAGACCGGAATTGTGGCTTGCGGACTACCGCCTGGCCTGTCAACTGGGTGGGACGGACGACGACAACCTCATCATCCGCAATCTCCCCCTGTTCCTCTTCGACACCGCTCGCGCATGGTTGGAGCACCTGCCTCCGGGGCAGATTTCCAACTGGGAGGATCTGGTCCAGGCTTTCGCCGGCAACTTCCAGGGCACGTACGTGCGCCCAGGGAATTCCTGGGACCTCCGAAGCTGCCGGCAGCAGCCGGGAGAGTCCCTTCGGGACTACATCCAGCGATTCTCGAAGCAGCGCACCGAGCTGCCCAACATCACCGACTCCGATGTCATCGGCGCGTTCCTCGCCGGCACCACCTGTCGTGACCTGGTGAGCAAGTTGGGTCGCAAGACCCCCACCAGGGCGAGCGAGCTGATGGACATCGCCACCAAGTTCGCCTCTGGTCAGGAGGCGGTCGAGGCCATCTTCCGAAAGGACAAGCAGCCCCAGGGCCGCCCGTCGGAAGATGCTCCCGAGGCATCTACTCCGCCCGGCGCCAAGAAGAAAGGCAGGAGGAAGTCGCAAGCGAAACGCGACGCCGCCAGCACGGACCTTGTCGCCGCCGCCGAGTACAAGAACCCTCGGAAGCCCCCCGGAGGCGCCAACCTCTTCGACAAGGCACTGAAGGAGACGTGCCCCTACCATTAGGGGCCCGTCAAGCACACCCTCGAGGAGTGCGTCATGCTTCGGCGCCACTTCCACCGGGCCGGGCCACCCGCAGAGGGTGACAGGGCCCGCGACGACGGCAAGAAGGAAGATCACCAAGCAGGAGAGTTCCCCGAGGTCCGCGACTGCTTCATGATCTACGGAGGGCATGCGGCGAACGCCTCGGCTTGGCATCGTAAGCAGGAGCGTCGGGAGGTCTGCTCGGTGAAGGTGGCGGCGCCAGTCTACCTAGACTGGTCCGACAAGCCCATCACCTTTGACCGGGATAACCACCCCGACCACGTGCCGAGCCCAGGGAAGTACCCGCTCGTCGTCGATCCCGTCATCGGCGACGTCAGGTTCACCAAGGTCCTGATGGATGGAGGCAGCTGCCTCAACATCATCTACGCTGAGACCCTCAGGCTCCTGCGCGTCGATCTGTCATCCGTCCGAGCAGGCGCTGCGCCCTTCCACGGGATCATTCCCGAGAAGCGCGTCCAGCCCCTCGGACGGCTCGACCTCCCTGTCTGCTTCGGAACACCCTCCAACTTCCAAAGGGAGACTTTGACGTTCGAGGTGGTCGGGTTCCGAGGGACCTACCACGCAGTGTTGGGAAGGCCATGCTACGCGAAGTTCATGGCCATCCCCAACTACACCTACCTGAAGCTCAAGATGCCGGGCCCCAACGGGGTCATCACCGTCGGCCCCACGTACAAACACGCATTCGAATGCGATGTGGAGTGCGTGGAGTACGCCGAGGCCCTCGCCGAGTCCGAGGCTCTCATTGCCGACCTGGAAAGCCTCTCCCGAGAGGTGCCAGACGTGAAGCGACATGCCGGCAACTTCGAGCCAGTAGAGACGGTTAAGGCCGTCCCTCTCGACCCCAGTGGCGACACCTCCAGGCAGATTCGGATCGGTTCCGGGCTCGACCCCAAATAGGAAGCAGTGCTCGTCGACTTTCTCCGCGCAAACGCCGACGTCTTTGCGTGGAATCCCTCGGACATGCCCGGCATACCGAGGGATGTCGCCGAGCACTCGCTGGATATTCGGGCCGGAGCCCGACCGGTCAGACAGCCTCTGCGCCGATTCGACGAGGAAAGGCGCAGGGTGATAGGCGAGGAGATCCACAAGCTGATGGCAGCAGGGTTCATCAAAGAGGTATTCCACCCTGAGTGGCTTGCCAACCCTGTGCTTGTGAGGAAGAAAGGGGGGAAATGGCGGATGTGTGTAGACTACACTGGTCTCAACAAAGCATGTCCGAAAGTCCCCTACCCTCTACCTCGCATCGATCAAATTGTGGACTCCACTGCAGGGTGCGAAACCCTGTCTTTCCTCGATGCCTACTCAGGGTATCATCAAATCAAGATGAAAGAGTCCGACCAACTCGCGACTTCTTTCATCACGCCCTTCGGCATGTACTGTTATGTCACAATGCCTTTCGGTCTGAGGAACGCGGGCGCGACGTACCAGCGGTGCATGAACCATGTGTTCGGCGAACACATCGGTCGCACGGTCGAGGCCTACGTCGATGACATCGTAGTCAAGACGAGGAAAGCCTCCGACCTTCTCTCCGACCTTGAACTGACATTCCGATGTCTCAAGGCGAAGGGCGTCAAGCTCAATCCCGAGAAGTGCGTCTTCGGGGTGCCCCGAGGCATGCTCTTGGGATTCATCGTCTCCGAGCGGGGCATCGAAGCCAACCCGGAGGAGATCGCAGCCATCACAAACATGGGGCCCATCAAGGACTTAAAAGGCGTACAGAGGGTCATGGGATGCCTCGCGGCCTTGAGCCGTTTCATCTCGCGCCTCGGCGAAAGAGGCCTGTCCCTGTACCGTCTCTTAAGGAAGGCCGAGTGCTTCACTTGGACTCCCGAGGCCGAGGAAGCCCTCGGGAACCTGAAGGCGCTCCTCACCCAGGCGCCCGTCTTGGTACCCCCAGCTGATGGAGAAGCCCTCTTGGTCTACATCGCCGCTACCACTCAGGTGGTCAGCGCCGCGATCGTGGTCGAAAGGCAGGAAGAGGGGCATGCTTTGCCCGTTCAGAGGCCAGTTTACTTCGTCAGCGAAGTGCTGTCCGAGACCAAGATCCGCTACCCACAAGTCCAGAAGCTGTTGTATGCAGTGATCCTGACGAGGCGAAAGCTGCGACATTACTTCGAGTCTCATCCGGTGACTGTGGTGTCATCTTTCCCCCTGGGGGAGATCATCCAGTGCCGGGAAGCCTCGGGTCGGATCGCGAAGTGGGCGGTGGAAATCATGGGCGAGGCAATCTCGTTCGCCCCTCGGAAGGCCGTCAAGTCCCAGGTACTGGCGGACTTCGTAGCCGAATGGGTCGACACCCAGTTGCCGACGGCTCCGATCCAACCGGAGCTCTGGACCATGTTTTTCGATGGGTCGCTGATGAAGACGGGAGCTGGCGCGGGCCTGCTCTTCGTCTCGCCCCTCGGGAAGCACCTGCGCTACGTGCTCCGCCTCCGTTTCCCGGCGTCCAACAATGTGGCTGAGTACGAGGCTCTGATCAACGGATTGCGAATCGCCATCGAGCTAGGGGTCCGACGCCCCGATGCACGCGGCGACTCGCAGCTCGTCATCGACCAAGTCATGAAGAACTCCCACTGCCGCGACCCCAAGATGGAGGCCTACTGTGACGAGGTTCGACGCCTGGAAGACAAGTTCTACGGGCTCGAGCTTAACCACATCGCCCGGCGCTACAACGAGACTGCGGACGAGCTGGCGAAGATAGCCTCGGGGCGAACGACGGTTCCCCCAGACGTCTTCTCCCGGGATCTGCACCAACCCTCCGTCAAGATGGGTGGCACGCCTGAGCCCGAGGTACCCTCGGCCCCGTCCGAGGCAGCCTCGGCCCAGCCCGAGCCATCCTCGGCTCAGCCCGAGGAACCCTCGGCCCCCGAGGTCGAAGCACTGCACATCGAGGAGGAGCAGAGCGGGGTCATGCCAGAACAAGATTGGCAGACCCCGTACCTGCAATATCTCCGCCAAGGAGAGCTGCCCCTCGGCCGAGCCGAGGCTCGGCGGGTAGCGCGACGCGCCAAGTCGTTCGTCTTGCTGGGCGATGAGAAGGAGCTCTACCACCGTAGCCCCTCGGGCATCCTCCAGCGATGCATCTCCATCGCCGAGGGTCAGGAACTCCTGCAGGAAATACACTCGGGGGCTTGCGGCCATCATGCAGCACCTCGAACCCTCGTCGGGAACGCTTTCCGCCAAGGCTTCTACTGGCCGACGGCGGTGGCTGACGCCACTAGAATTGTCCGCGCCTGCGAAGGGTGCCAATTCTATGCGAAGCAGACCCACCTGCCCACTCAGGCTCTGCAGACGATACCCATCACCTGGCCCTTCGCTGTGTGGGGTCTGGACCTCGTCGGCCCTCTGCAGAAGGCGCCCGGGGGCTACACGCACCTGCTGGTCGCCGTCAACAAATTCTCCAAGTGGATCGAGGTCCGACCCCTGAACAGCATCAGATCCGAGCAGGCGGTGGCGTTCTTCACCAACATCATCCATCGCTTCGGGATCCCGAACTCCATCATCACCGACAACGGCACCCAGTTTACCGGCAAAAAATTCTTGGATTTTTGCGAGGATCACAACATCCGGGTAGACTGGGCCGCCGTAGCTCATCCCATGTCAAATGGGCAAGTGGAACGTGCCAACGGCATGATTCTACAAGGGCTCAAGCCTCGGATTTACAATGATCTCAACAAGTTCGGCAAGCGATGGATGAAGGAACTCCCCTCGGTGGTCTGGAGCCTGAGGACGACGCCAAGCCGAGCCACAGGTTTCACGCCGTTCTTCCTGGTCTACGGGGCCGAGGCCGTCCTGCCCACTGACCTGGAATACGGCTCCCCGAGGACGAGGGCCTACAACGAAGAAAGCAACCAAGCTAGCCGAGAAGACTCGCTGGACCAGCTGGATGAGGCTCGGGACAGGGCCTTACTACACTCGGCGCGGTATCAGCAGTCTTGCGACGCTACCACGCCCGAGGGGTCCGACCCCGAGACCTCCAGGTGGGCGATCTGGTGCTTCGGCTGCGGCAAGACACCCGAGGGAGGCACAAGCTCACGCCCCCCTGGGAGGGGCCGTTCGTCATCGCCAAAGTTCTGAAGCCCGGAACGTACAAGCTGGCGAACAGTCAAGGCGAGGTCTACGGCAACGCTTGGAACATCCAACAGCTATGTCGCTTCTACCCTTGAGATGTTTCCAAATTGTTCATATACCTCGCACCCACGCAAAGTTTAGTCAACAAGGAAGTGTCGGCCTCGCCTCGGCAAAGCCCGACCCTCCCTCGGGGGCTAAAAGGGGGGAAACCCCCTCTGCGTCAAAATTTTCCTCGAACAAAAAATCTCTTTTATCAGAATATCTTTCGTGCTTTTTGACTACTTCGAAAAGTGGGTCCTGGAAACGACGGAGTACACGTAAGCAGTCAAGGCTGACCGAGCCGAGGGACTCCTACGCCTCCGGGATACGGATACCTCACTCATCACCTTCTGCGATAAGTAACTCGCGCTCGGATAAGGTGACCCCGCGGATCGAACAAGTCTCTACGTTCGGAAGCTCTTCTGTCGAAGCGATTCTTCGAGTTTTCTCGACTAAGTCGGTGATAGGGCCTCATGGACGAGTAAAAGTGCGCGTAAGCGGCAAGGCCGACCGAGCCGAGGGACTCCCACGCCTCCAGGATACGGATACCTCACTCCTCACCTTCCGCGAGAAGCAACTTTCGCTCGCACAAACATCCCTGTTACCGACAAAAAGTCCAGATGCTTGGAACAAGAGGAAAAGGGACGCAGCTTTACAACACCGCAAGGGTGTGTGTTCTGGCCTCGACGGCCGCACAAAGCACACGCTACAAGACAAGCTGATCCTGCAGGCTCAGGTCTTGGCGCTGGAAGGGGGCGGCGATACCCTCGGCATCGACAGCACCGTCGGCAAGGCCCGAACTAGCCTCGGACGGTGACGCGGTCCGAGGGCCTCCGCTCCAAAGGACGGCGTCATCGCCACGCCCGGGCGATCGTTGTCAGGGACTTCTCTGGGAATCCGGCCCGAGCAGGCGGCTCGGCCAGCCACCTCCGGGGCCTCGGCCAACCACCTTCCGAGGGCACGAGCCCGGGCCGAAGCCTCGGCTGACCGACTCCGGCGTCGATCCTGCCAGCGGACAACTCGGCTAGGCTCCGGCCAACCAGGTTTCATTTCCGAGCCAACTCTGCCTCTGCTCATGCTGATATCGCTACCCCCGGCCTCGGCTCGTCGAAGAGCGGCCGAGGGGTCTCTTTAACTGAGCTAGAGGAGCCTCGGACAACAGGGCCGACCGAGCCGAGGGACTCCTACGCCTCCGGGATACGGATACCTCACTCGTCACCTTGACACGAGGCGACTCATGCTTAGTGAAGCGGTTCAGACAATCAGCAGACGAGTCTTAGTGCTCGGGAATAAGGAAAAAACACGGCTCCGTGCCGTAATTACATACATGTTCAGGCCCCGAAAGCCGAAAATGAACAAAAAACCCGGCACTCGAAGTGCCATTACAAACGGAACTCCGGTTCCGCCCCCGCGAGTACGGACAATCTCCCCGCCAGGGAAGCCCGAGGAGAAACAAGCTCTGGGTAAATCACCAGCAAACGTGGGGCGCCCCTAAGCACCCCGGCAGATCCTCGCAGCCGCCCTCGTCGCGAACGCGAGGGAGAAGACGGAATGTTGCATCCTAGCTGGGCAGCAACAGTTCTCCTTCCCCGGCATGTCTGGAGGATGTCTCCGCCGTGGGGCTAAAAGGCGATTGCCACCGCCAGAAGCTGGAAAATGAGGTGGCCCGCCGACCCGCGTAGGAGGTGTGGCCCCGGCTCGCCTCGCTCCCCGCCCCGGCGAGGATGACGAACACCCTCAACACTGAGGGCGGGGTCGGGACCACAGCCCGGTTTGCCCCTCCCCATTCGGGAGCTGGAGGCCACCCTCTTGGGTGATCACCAGCGGAGGGGAGCCGTTGGGCTGTGTGATGAAAATCCTTGAAGCCGAACGATGGCCGAAAAGTACCCGCTCCCAAGGAGTGGTGTCCCCCGACGACGAGGCACAGAGACGGCGGTTTCCCCCATCCGGGGGCTTGAAAGGTAGAAAGACACAATGCATAAGGGAGGAAGAAGACATGGTCGCCCTACGAAAGGGGTCGCCCTCCTTTTAAAGGCAACTCTCCGTGCTTGCGCCCCCAACCGTCACGGGCTGAGTCTTCTCCGACACGCCTTCAAAGCCCTCCCCTGCGGCGCGGGGGCTGGGACCCACCTGTCATGCGGACCGGCTCCGAGCAAAAGAAGCCGAACCGCCGCGCGCGGCGTGCGCGCAACCACCCAGCGGTTACAAGTGACCCTCCGCTTTTGCCCAGACCAACGGGCGAAGGGGGCGGGCAGCCGTGCGGGCGGCATGCAACCGCGCCAAGTGGACGCGCCTCTCCGACTCCTGACAGGCCAGCATGAAGGCTCAAGCCCACGCGTCGCGCAACCGGCGCGCCGGATGCTGCATGTAAGCCACTTTGCCACTTGCGCCACCACCGCACCTCCTCGGTTGCGGAACCAATACCGCGACCCAAGGCGGCCCAGCGCGCGGCCCAGCTGCGCCAGCCTGACGCAGCGGTCAAACACGGTCAAAAGTGGGCCGGCAGTAATGACAGTGGCAGGCGCGCAAGAGCAGCGATCACGCCATCAGCCAGGCTCACGTCCCACCCGGAGGCAGCAAGAGAACCCCCTCTCTCTCACGGTGTGGAGACGACACGCCCGTGACCCGTTCCTCGAACGGCTCGCGCACGCGCAACGGCGGCTTCGCCAACTACTCGCCCCGGCGCATTAACTCCACGGCTCAACGGGCAGCGCTACTGGCAGGAGCAGCTGGCGACGTTTCGCCTTCGCCAAAACGACACACACCGAAAAAGGTACGCCACGACGTTCAATTTCGAATCCTTTTTCCCTTTTTCCTCTTTCTCTATCTCTTGCAACAGGGACCGGGAAGGGGGATACCCCCAAAGGGATCCTTCCCCGTGAAGGAACTAGGCTCCGAGCCTCCTTACTGATCAGGGGTTCGAAGGCTGGCCCCCCGAAGGGTTCAACAGCCGCCTCAGATCGCGTGGGCCCGACACCCACTACTGGTCAGGGGTTCGAAGGTCGGCCCCCCGAAAGGTTCCACGACCGCCTCAGGCTACTCGGGCTCCGCGCCCATTACTGATCAGGGGTTCGAAGGCTGGCCCCCCGAAGGGTTCACAGTCGCCTCAGACACCGAGCGAGGGATGACCAGGGGTACGTTCGATACATAACCAAGGCTCGGGCTGCGCTCCCGAGGTACCCTAGGACATTTCCGAGACCAGCGGGAACGACTCTGTAACGGAATCCCATCGGAGGGAGGCAACGAGCCCTCGGACCCCGTCGCCAGGGGACCGGGTCCGGTAGATCACCCGCAGGTACTTTTGGGCGTGCCTCCGGGCCCCTAGCCGACCCCCAACGAACGGGGCACGGACGTCCACTCGGATTACCCGATTGCAGCTCACCGGAGACACCATGTTCGGTGCCCATCGAGGGTAACATGGCGCTCTCCCCCCCTCCTCCTTGCGGAAAGGCGACGTAGGGGCGTATGTAAAAAAGCCGAGTCTGTCCCTGATCGTCCTCTCGCTCTGTGCGGAGGCTCGGGGGCTGCTCTCGCAAACCCGGCTCCGGCCAAACCGTTGACAGCGTCAACATACCAGCCCGAGAACTTGGGCCCCGACAGTGCACCTGGGCTACGGCCTGATCGCATGAGGGAACCGCCAGACCAGCCGAAGCATTACGCAAGGCATTAAGACCTCGAAGGAGTGAAACCACTCCTCCGAGGCCTCGGGGGCTACACCCGGCGGGTGCGCTCGCGCGCACCCACCGGAACAAAGTACAACCGAGAAAGGCTGGTCCCCTTGCAAAAAAGTGCGACAAAAGCCTCCAAGCGAGTGTTAACACTCCCTTCGAGGCTCGGGGGCTACTGTCGGGGACCATAATTAGGGGTACCCTTAAGACGCCTAATTCTCAGCTGGTAACCCCCATCAGCATAAAGCTGCAGAGGCCTGATGGGTTTGATTAACTCAGGGATCAGTCCATACGAGCGACTTGATCACGCCACGCCCGAGCCTAGCCTCGGGCGAGGGCAGCCGACCCTGAGATGTTTCCGTCTCGCCCGAGGCCTCCTCTTTCACGGCAGACGCATCTCCGGCTCGCCCGAGGCCATGCCTTCGATAAGAAGTAACCCTGACTAAATCACCACGCCGACCGACCAAATCACTGGGGCCTTTAACGCAAAAGGTAAGACTGACGGGTAGCCAGGCTTGGCCGAAAGCGCCAGAGGAAGCTCCGCCCGACCCAGGGCTAGGACTCGGGCTAAGGCCCCGGAAGACGGCGAACTCCGCTCCGCCCGACCCAGGGCTCGGACTCGGGCTAAGGCCCCGGAAGACGGCGAACTCCGCTCCGCCCGACCCAGGGCTCGGACTCGGGCTAAGGCCCCGGAAGACGGCGAACTCCGCTCCGCCCGACCCAGGGCTCGGACTCGGGCTAAGGCCCCGGAAGACGATGAACTCCGCTTCGCCCGACTCAGGGCTCGGACTCCGCCCTGGCCTCTGCCGAACGACCTCCGCCTCGCCCGACCCGGGAGCTCAGGTTCGGCCTCGGCCATGCAGGACGGACTCGACCTCGGCCTCGGAGGAGCCTCCACGTCGTCCGACCTAGGACACAAGCCCGCCACGTCAACAGGAAGCGTCATCATCACCCTACCCCGAGCTGACTCAGGCCGCAGAGAACAGGACCGATGTCCCATCTGGCTAGCTCCGCCAGACAGGCAATGATGGCGCCCCGCTGGACCATGACGACGGCGGCTCCCAGCTCCCTTACGAAAGCAGGGGGACGTCAGCAAGGGCCCAACCTCTCCGACAGCTGTCCCTCCGCCCGGCTCCATTGCTTCTCCGACAGCCACGACGCCACACTAGCTGGGTGCCAAGATCTCTCCGGCTGCCACCTGGGCATGTACTTAGGGCACTAGCACTCCCCCGCTAGACACGTAGCACCTTGCTACACCCCCATTTGTACACCTGGATCCTCTCCTTACGCCTATAAAAGGAAGGACCAGGGCCTTCTTAGAGAAGGTTGGCCTCGCGGGGACGAAGGGCAGGGGCAGGCGCTCTCTCGGGGCCGCTCGCTCCCCTCACCCGCGCGGACGCTTGTAACCCCCTACTGCAAGCGCACCCGACCTGGGCGCGGGACGAACACGAAGGCCGCGGGATTTCTCCGACTCCCTCACGACCCGGCTCCGGCCACCTCGCTCTCTCTCCCCCCTTCGCGCTCGCCCACGCGCTCGACCCATCTGGGCTGGGGCACGCGGCACACTCACTCGTCGGCTTGGGGACCCCCCGGTCTCGGAACGCCGACAGAGAGAGTGAAAAACAAATCGCAAGCAAATAAGGAATGAGACACAAGGATTTGTTTTACCGAGGTTCGGTTCTTGCAAACCTACTCCCCGTTGAGGTGGTCACAAAGACCGGGTCTCTTTCAACCCTTTCCCTCTCTTAAACGGTCACTTAGACCGAGTGAGCTTCTCTTCTCAATCACACGGGACACAAAATCCCCGCAAGGACTACCACACAATTGGTGTCTCTTGCCTTGGTTACAATTGAGTTGATCGTAAGAAAGAATGAGAAAAAGAAGCAATCTAAGCGCAAGAGCTCAAATGAACACAACAATCACTCTCTCTAATCACTAAAGCTTTGAGTAGAATAGGGAGAGGATTTGATCTCTTTGGTGTGTCTAGAATTGAATGCTAGAGCTCTTGTAAGTAGTTGGAAGGTGGAAAACTTGGATGACTTGAATGTGGGGTGGTTGGGGGTATTTATAACCCCAACCACCAAAAGTGGTCGTTGGGAGACTGTCTGTCGCATGGCGCACCGGACAGTCCGGTGCGCCACCAGACACTGTCCGGTGTGCCAGCCACGTCACCTAGCCGTTGGGTTCCGACCGTTGGGGCTCTGTCTTGTGGGCCCGCCTGGCTGTCCGGTGGTGCACCGGACAGGCCCTGTAGGCTGTCCAGTGTGCCACCCACGCGTGCTATGTCCCTCTGCGTGCGCAGGCGCGCATTTAATGCGTTGCAGTCGACCGTTGTGCACGAAGTAGCCGTTGCTCCGCTGGCTCACCGGACAGTCCGGTGTTACACTAGACAGTCCGGTGAATTTTAGCAGAGCGGATTTCCGAAGCTGGCGAGTTCAGAGTCGCTCTCCCCTGGGGCACCGGACACTGTCTGGTGGTACACCGAACAGTTCGGTGAATTATAGCGAAGCGCCTCTGAGATTTCCCGAAGGTGAAGAGTTCAGCTTTGAGTCCCCTGGTGCACCAGACACTGTCCGGTGGTGCACCGGACACTGTCTGGTGGCACACAGGACAGTCCGGTACGCTAGACCAGGGCAGCCTTCGGTTGTCCCTTGCTCTCTTTGTTTGAACCCATTCTTGGTCTTTTTATTGACTTTTTGTGAACCTTTGGCACCTGTAGAACTTTAGACTAGAGCAAACTAGTTAGTCCAATTATTTGTGTTGGACAATTCAACCACCAAAATCAATTAGGAAATAGGTGTAAGCCTAATTCCCTTTTAGCCCCTGGCACCTCTGCCTCTTGGAGCTGGCGGCCGGAAAGAGTTTTGTTGCTGCCCCGAAGATTGTGAGGTATACTGTGGCCTCTGCAGCTGACTTCCTTTGTCATCATTCTGAGTGGAGTTGTGAATTGACCTGACATGCCTCGGGTGGATTCTTCCTCTAAAGCCCCTAGTCATTTCAGTGAATCTGTAAGCTTCCTCCCTTCTTTGGCGAAAGTCATTGTCAGCCCGAATGTATTCGTCCATCTTTTGAAGCAGCTTTTCTAGAGTTTGTGGGGGCTTCCTGGCGAAATATTAGGCGGTAGGTCCTGGGCGAAGACCTTTGATCATGGCCTCAATGACAATCTCATTGGGCACTGTAGGTGCTTGTGCCCTCAATCGCAAGAACCTTCATACATATGCCTGAAGGTACTCTTTGTGGTCTTGTGTGTATTGGAATAAAGCTTGAGATGTGACCGGCTTCATTTAAAAGCCTTGGAAACTAGTGACCAGCATGTCCTTAAGCTTTGGGTCTGAATGCCCATCATACATGGGAAGCTGAGGTGGCTTGTATGATGGGGGCCATGGAGTAACCTGCAGTTCTGCTGACAAGGGAGAAGCATCATCAAAAGTAAAGGTATCATGGTTAAAATCATCATACCATCCATCTTCGTTGAATAAGCCTTCCTGATGAAGCTCCCTGTGCTGGGGCCTTCGGTTTTGTTCGTCTTGAGCGAGATGGCGCACTTCTTCAGTAGCTTCGTCGATCTGCCTTTTAAGGTCAGCCAGTCGCGCCATCTTCTCCTTCTGTCTTTGTACTTGCTGATGAATGATCTCCATATCCCTAATCTCTTGGTCCAACTCCTCCTCTTAGAGTGTTGGACTGGTGGCTTTCCTTTTCTGGCTTCGGGCCTCTCGAAGAGAGAGAGTCTTCTGGTTTGGATCCAGCGGCTGCATTGCAGCAGCCCCTAGCGCTGAAGCTTTCTTCGGCAGCATGACGCAGGTCAGTACTCGCCGAAGGTGGTCGAAAAAGTTCACCGGAGGTGGACGCCAATGTTGGGGACTTGTTCTCAAATGCTATGAGATAAGAACAAGGCAACACATAATGTTAAGGGTTAATATCCTTCGTCCTTCGAAGCATTATTTCCCTTAGGATATAATGATCCTCAGATGAAGGTTATGAAAGACATACCTTCATCATCGTAGTGTATATTAATGAAAGAAGAAACATATGAAATATGTAAGACAACATAAATAATCATATGACATCATTAATATATCCTCTTTTATTAACATAGATAAACAGAAATAAAATTGAATCATATTTGTAAGGTAAAAGTCCAAGCGTGACGCACGAGTGAATACAAATCAGCGTGAACAGTACGGGGGAACTGTCATCTATTTATAGGCACAGGATGCAGCCTGTGAGAAATTACATTCATGCTCTTTACATTCATTGTTAACTAATAGTCAACTCTATAAGGACTAGATAGTCTTTTCCCCTTTAAGTCGGTTCCTTTCTCCGCCATTTAGCCGAAGCTCCCTCGTGCGTAGCTTCGGAGCAACTCCAACCTTCGTCGTGATCATGCTTTTAGCCCAAATCCGAGGTACCTATT
The DNA here is from genome assembly GCA_029449295.1 of Zea luxurians. Classification (NCBI taxonomy): domain Eukaryota; kingdom Viridiplantae; phylum Streptophyta; class Magnoliopsida; order Poales; family Poaceae; genus Zea; species Zea luxurians. The sequence goes on along the minus strand of JAOPSE010000134.1, from coordinate 4,669,650 downwards.
CATATACTACACTTGTAAGATTTTGTTAGACCTCGTTTTTGAGGACCTTCGTAGGACGAAGGCCCCCAATAGGAACCCAGCATCATTTGGCTCCAGGCGCTTGTCGTGTCATCGCGACGTTGCTTCCATCTAACCGATATGGGTTGGGTTCCTCTCAAACGTGACAGCCCATGACCTACGTAGTATAAGCAACGCAACGCGTCCCTGTCGAAGATTAGCGGTACCGATTACTTGTACAGCCGAGTGGCGTAATCAGATGTACATGCGGCCGCCTGGTCGGCTGCTTGCTACCCACTCCGTTCTTTTTTTTATTTATCACGTTTTAGTTTAAAAATAAACTAATCAGACAATAAATATTGAAAAACGGATGTACTCAATGCCATATTTAATTTTTTTTCAGTGACATGTTTAATTTTTTGTAACCCACGATAGTAGCATGCTTCGTACGGTTACCATCTACAGGGTATATAGATGGATTATTAATCAGAGGATGGTGCTGCACATCCCCGAACACGCAATTAGTTTTGACTCTCCCCATTGTATTGAGTCAAATGGCGATAGGTGTCGATGCCAAACAAGTTACGCGGATCGGAGCACACAAGAAACGGGCACACGGTACGGCAACGTGTAGGTATCAATACTAATCACCCGACAATTTAGCAAGGCATCAGATAACTGCTACTACAAAATCTTCTCGTTCATAAGTGGAGACAGTTACACCTTCTACTTGTTTAGCAATGCATTACCTGCTTCAGGAATTGTTCACCAATTGAAAGCTCCAGGACCCTGGCGTTTCGGAGCAATCCATTTCAGAGTATCAGAATGGTCTTGTATAGAACGAAAAGAAATAAGGAAATGGTCTCAGCTATCCGTAGTTCGATATGCTCCGAATATCTTTCAAAACAAACCCATGGCCACGTCATATGGTTGCTCACGAGTCATTCATACGTCTAGAAGATCCTCTACATCTTTGATAAGTTTATAAAGATTATATATATATTTGCACAGTGACTATCATCACTTTTTTTTCAAGTGTTTGATCAGTCTCGTACTCGATGCATATTCTAAACCCCCTCCCCCAAGTCATTGAACGCGAGTTTACGATCATATCATCCAGCCCCTTTTGGGGGTGATAAGTGAGCAATATTAAATATGATAATTTATGAACAGAAGGTGCTGTGCAACTTGCAGTATGCAAGCCAATAGTTGACAAAAATAAATCATCACAAGGAAAATCAACCTACTTAAGCATAGTGCCAGCCATTTTCCAGTTATATTATTCAGGTGAGAGTAAAGAAACAATCACGAAAAGGAAGTCTATCCTATGTAACCTACATCATGGAATGGGGACCACCAATTGGTTTAGCATGTGAACACAGCACAAAGCAGTACCATACTACCATGTATGTCCAAGACACAATATATTATATTATTGTGACTTGGATTATATCACTACACTGAGAAATTATGCAGCACTCCTCACCCTAAACGGTAGTAGTGCTTAAATTTTTTTTACCAAAACAGAGCAAAAAAAAAAAGAAAAAAAAAACTTGCATGCACCGTGGTGGACTCGTGGTTCACATTTATTTTCTTGAACACAGGAAGTATCCTTCAATCCTTGTATGTTCATATTGTATATTGAGGTAGCAGAGCACCTAGATATGACAATGCAGCATCAGGAAATTAATTTCAGTCATTGATTAGGATTTTTTTTGAAGTTATTAGTTAAGTTGAATACATTGTGCCACACATGCTATGGTAGTATGTACACATTCACTGATCAGGGGAAGTGCAATAGAAAGATATGCATGTTTTTTCTGGTTAACAAAGCCATCCCCAAACTAAGCAGAGATAACAAACTTGCCCTCTGTAGTCGTACCATTCGCTCAACGCTCAGCTTTCACTTTGACATCTCCATTAGGCAAAGTACCCTGGGACTGAGCCAACCGCTTTGCCTCCTGCACAAAAATGGGGAATTATGAAGTTGTGCAACAAGAACAATGAGGATCCTAACCACCGAGGCAATAGCTGAGGCAAAACCTGCACATGTTTCCATTAACAATGTTTGACAAAACTTGGTTTCTGTAAAACCCTAACAAGCAGCAGGACTTTAGGAAACCTAGATTTTTCTCACAGAAACCGATCACTTTTCACCTTTCTTACACTACGGATTGCTAATTAATTCAAAACAAATATGACCAAATGGTATCTATCAGCTTCTGCAGCATGAAAACAGCTCCATACCAGTTGGTGGTCCTGTTGAGTTAGTTGAGTATGTGGACATTTCGGGATAAAGAAATGGCTCTGACTGCACAGGAACTACACAATACTAACTAGGACCTGCCTGGCTGCCACAAGCAGCCACTTATGAATAGGGATGAAAACAGATACTTATTCGGATACCAGTTTTTTGGTCTTTTCTCTTTGATTGTGAATAAATAGGATATAGAATCAGCTATGCAATTCATATTCTTGTTTTTAGCCTTGAGGTTATAAAGATTCAAAAAAGTAAATCACAAATTTATCATATATCTTTGAAAATGATACATATAAAATTTGGATACAATTCAGATACGGATACTTTTTCACCTTTTTTGTTGTAGGGAGCAAATAATGCATAAAAAAATTTATGCAAAAACTTATTCTTATTTATAATAATGTTCTTGATAACATAAGAAAAGATTAGCATCAAATTTCACACATATCTATTTTAAAAGCGGCAATTGTGATTATACCCTTCTCTGGCCTTACATTTGTGATTTTACCCCTTGTTTTTCAACTTTGTGATTTTGCCCCTCTATTTTCAAAACAAAGTTGCCGTTTGCACCTCCCCTTTAACATCGTTAGTGAAAATCAGAATTAGTGAATAAAATAAAAAAACAAGGGATACAATCACAATTGCAAGATGAGATAGGTATAATCACAAATAACCCTGAAAATTAATTGTGATTATACCCTTCTCTGATCTTGCAATTATGATTTTACCCCTTGTTTTTTATTTTTTAATCACTAATTCTGATTTTCACTAACGGTGTTAAGGGAGAGGGATAAACGGCGCCTTCGTTTTCAAAACAGAGGAGCAAAATCACAAAGTTAAAAAATAAGGGGTAAAATCACAATTGCAAGGCCAGAGAAGGGTATAATCACAATTGCTCCTACTTACGAATACCCATTTTCATCCCTACTTGGCTACTTACGAATATAAGATGAAGTTGCAGAGAAAATCATGTCCAGTTGATAGTGAGTGCTACTCGATTATCTAATATCTATAAATTCCAAAATAATTATATCATTTAATTATATGTGAGTCCTAACACTAACAACATTGTTCTAAAATATGGCCACATATTCCTAGTTTGTGTGCCTAGGGACTAGGAACCACCCTCCCGCACCATCCCACCCAAGAAAACTAGTAGTCAACTGCCCTGTATCACCCAACCTACATCAAAACCATGCTATCAAACATCTAAGAGACATCAGTCTTCTTGTCCCGCTCTTAAGAGAGTGTTTGAATGCACTAGAACTAATAGTTAGTTGACTAAAAATTATTAGTGGAATTATCTAGTTAACAAATAGCTACCCAACTATTAACTAATTTACCAAAAATAGCTAATAGCTGAACTATTAGCTAGGGTGTTTGGATGTCTCAACTAATTTTAGCCACTAACTATTAGCTCTAGTGCATTCAAACACCCCCTAAGTCTAAATGTGATTTTGCTTTTAGCTTTTAAACTTTGTGATTTCCACCCTATATATTTCACAAATTACACATACATAGTGGTTTATTTATCAGATCAAATTGATTTAGCTCATACTCCGTCTGCTTGATTTAGGCGCTCTAGAATTTTTAGGACATGTTAAGTGAGTGGCAAAATGACGCATGTATCCCTATTTTCTCCTATTTAAACGTTAATTAAGACACTTGCATGTTATGAGTACAGTACAACTAATAAAAGCTAACTAAGACACTTGCGCCTTGACCAAGACGGCAATAATAGGGGACCGCTTGCATGTCCAGTTAGATTGTGCCAACTATTTTTTTCTAGGAGATAAATCTTCCAGCTAACGAGACGAACGAGGCAACATCGGCATGGGGGATGTTGCGCCTCCTCGATTCGAGCTGTAAATAAAATATCTAGGCTACGAGTGTGACAAAGTTCATGGACAAGCCAAATAGGCTAGAACGTCTAAATCACACGGACAGAAGGAGTAGTCGAAGTCTGAACTCTTCATAAAGTAACATGAGATCAAGAACCATACTGTACATGAGTTAGAGAATTAGATCAATAGATTATCCTAAGAGATACTCGCTCTGTCCCAAATTAAAGTTCGTTTGGAGACACCGATGACTTTCCAATTAACATAGGACTACATCAAGGGTCGGCTTTGAGCCCTTATCTTTTCGCTTTGGTGATAGATGAGGTCACAAGGGACATACAAAGAGATATACCGTGGTGTATGCTTTTTGCCGATGATGTGGTACTTATTGAGGAGAGTAGGAGTGGTGTTTCGCAAAAGTTGGAATTGTGGAGGCAGACGCTGGAAGCAAAAGGTTTTAGACTTAGTAGGTCTAAAACAGAGTATATGAAGTGTGATTTCAGTGCCATGGGGTATGAGGATGGCGATGTTAGTTTTGATGGGCAAGTGGTACCCAAGAAAGACACTTTTCGTTACTTAGGATCAATGCTTCAGAAGGAGGGAGACATCGATGAGGATGTCAGTCATAGAATTAAAGCTGGATGGTTGAAGTGGCGGCAAGTTACGGATGTCTTATGCGACCCCTGGGTGCCACACAAACTAAAAGACAAATTCTACAGGACAGCAATCCGGTCGGCTATGTTGTATGGAGCAGAATGTTGGCCCACTAAAAGACGACATGTCCAACAACTAAGTGTGGCAGAGATGCGTATGTTGCGCTGGATATGTGGCCACACAAGGAGATATCGAGTCCGGAATGATGATATACGAGAGTAGGAGTGGCGCCAATTGAGGAGAAGCTTATGCAACATCGTTTGAGATGGTTTGGACATATCCAACGAAGACCTGAAGAGGCACCAGTGCATATCGGAATAATTAGGCATCCCGAGAATGTGAAAAGAGGTAGAGGTCGACCAACCTTGACGTGGACAGAGGCTGTGAAGAAGGACCTGAAGGAGTGGAATATTGATAAAGAGCTCGCCGTGGATAGGAAGGGGTGGAAGTGTGCAATTCACGTGTCAGAACCCTGATCTGTAGTTTCGCTTTTCTTCCTTAATCGTTTGACCTTTTCTTGTGCCCCTTTAGATCTTGTTGGTTCTTGTGGGTTTTATCTCTTTTTATGTGTTTCCCTGTTTCGTCGTTTTTCGGTTCTCCTTTGCCTTTGTCTCCCTTTTCTTTTGTTTGGGAGTTGAGCTCTGAGGTTTTCATATGGGGTTTCATCTCTAGCCTACCCCAACGTGCTTGGGACAAAAATGCTTTGTTGTTGTTGTTGTTGTTGTTGTTTAGAGAATTAATGGATTCATAAAATACTTGATGTATATGGTTTATACATATGTCTAGATTCATCATTATCCATTTAAATATAGACATAAAAATTATGAGTTAAAACGAATACTATTTTGGGACGTAGGGAGTAAAATACAACCCAAAAGAATATTGCTTTTCCAAAGCTCATATGTAGGCGGGATGAAAACGGTTGAAAACGATATCGTCTATATGAAAACGATTGTTGGCACCCAACCTTCGAACAATTTGATACATTGCGGACTGAATATGATTACGATTCATAAGTAGCTACAATATGGGTCAATATGGATGTGGTACAACACCAAAACGATGGACCGAGAGTACGAGATGGATGATCTGTTGTTGTTCAAAGGGAAGATTATTGTTCCAGATACATCAATATTGTGGTCGGCTATTCTGGCTGAGGCACATGACCGCAGGCATGAAGCAGTGCAGAAGCGCTACACAGACCGCGAGGTTATAACCCCCATATTTTGGCACGAGCCATGGAATTTGTGCTGGGCTGCTCCATCTATCAACGGCTTCAAAGCAGAACACCTACATCCTGTTGGGTTATTGGCTTATTTGAGCCCCTTCCTATTGACTAAGTTCTAGCAAGAAGCAGCTCGTTTTTTATTGGCTGATTAGAAGTGATTCTTAGGGAGAAGTTGGAGCTAGGGGCACTACCAAAAAACCCCTAAATTAAGCATTAAACGTCAAACATAGCTTTGAAAAAGTCAGCTTGTAGTGAAAGGTGTATAATGTTATCAACAACCATTTGAGCCCTTTGGGCTGGGCCATGAGCTGTAGCACACCTCCATCATGTTTAGGGTTAAGTTAGAGATAAGATAAAATTTGTTAGTAGTACATTGAATCTATTCCTCAAGAGTCAAGTTATCCTCTCTATGTAAGGAGAGGATAAGTATAAGTCAAGGCGAGCAAGAACAATCAATCTAGTTCTAATTTTGTGTTTGTCCCTCTCATGTATAATCTAGACCTAGCTCGCACAGACTCCAACATGCCATCTTGGTGGTTTTTATCCCGTCATGGGCGCTGGCCATGCCATATATATACGTTGGTTTTGTCCCTAAATTAAGCTAGAGATATCATTTTATCAACAATGACAAAAATTTTATTAGGCTCAATAAACAGGAAAGTATATATTGTTTGGATGCTATAAAAATATCAGACAAGACCAATCGTGTGTCCACTTACAGCAGCAGAAGTAGCACGTATCTCCCTGTATGCTTCTACATCCTCAGGGAAAGCTTGTTCAAGCTCCTCAAGAAGATGCTTCCGTAGGCCCTGAAATAACCAACAAACAATTAAACAAATTCATATTTTTTATAATCAGATGCAACAAAAGTGAATTAACTCCAAGATCAAACACAGAAAAAATAGAGTTGCTAATTTAGTTATATATTATGCAGTGTTCACATAAAACAGTGCCCGTGTGATCACCAGAAACTTCTCTGATCAACTACAAATGTTTGTACTTTGTATGACTGATAACCATAAGGCTAAACAAACAAGGACCTTGCAACCACATATGCCTTGCACAGTATCCATAAGAATTTCCATATATCTAAATCAGTAACTAGTAAACCAAGCTAATAAAGTGCCAGCTACAGCATGAGCAGTACTGTCTACAGAAACTTTGAGGCATGCCTCACCAAAATTTAATTAGAGAAAATTATAGGAATTCATGAAAAAAGGCTGGATAACTGTAAAAAAATGATTATGGTTTTTAACAACTGACAGACTGCTTCTCTCCGCGAAAGGCAAAAGAGAGACAGGAAACCATAAAAAAATTCAGCGGGATCAAATAGGTGGTTCTAAGGCCCGTCTATAAATAAGATAAAGAAAGCCCTGTGCTTCTAAAATCCAAGAAACCATGACAGGAACACATATCAGTATTCCCTAAAACTTGTAATTTCTTATATCACAAGCAACTAAATAACATGAGCATGACTCCAGAGAAGAACAAAAAAACACTTAGGCAGTCTTAGTGATGCACATTACTCATTACAAGAAACATGGATTTCAAATAGCATGGAACAATCTAATCTTCCTTAATTGACAAAGAATTGTTGGTTGTAAAAAAAAATGTAGACCCGGTACAGGAGGCTCCCACATGAGTGGGGTCTGGGCAAGGGACAAACGAGTGAAGCCTTCCACCCGCAAATGCGAAGAGACGCTTCGAACCACGACCTGGTGACTCAATGAGACAGCTGTCACCACTCCACTAGGCCTGCCCTTCTAAGGCTATCCCAACAGTGAGGGTCTATCCCATCACCTATTTCAAACTCAGTTCCAAAACAAAGTTTTGCGTGCCCATTTACCAACACCGGTGAGGAGAGCGTAAAGAATTTGTAACTTGTAACAAAACAAAAACAAGTTAAAGAATCGTCATTAATGGAAAGTAAGACAGCAGAACAGTTTTGTGGCTCCACAGCTTACTCCTAGTTCAAAATTGTGTAAATTGCATGCAAATGTGTATATATAATCCTAATTGTACCCAGCAGCTGCAGCTCCATGTCAACCAATCTCTGCAAATGGTTGAGAGGATCCAATGCATCCATACCTTGAAAGCGTCAGTCTTGCCCTTGGTGATCTGGTTTTTGGCGATGCAGCTGTTGAGCACGTCCCTAGTGAACTCGTCGGGGTTCTTCCCATCGTCGATCAAACTAACAACACACGAACCAGAGGGCAAGAGCTAAAGTTGGGCCGAATGACGAGTGAAGCTATGAAATCAAGGACCTCACTTGACGACCTCCATAGGCACCTGGATGTTGCACCCCTCGGCGAGTTTCTGCATCGTGTCGAGCTCCGCCACAAGCGCATTCCTAAGCCACGACCCACACAACAGTCAATAGCAACGCAAACCCTAAGTGCTAAGATTTACAGCCCCCCCCCCCCCCCCCCCCCACACACACACACACAGAAGCGCGAGGCAAAGACGCAGGACAGGGCGGAACCGAATAGAGTGGTCTCTCGAAACTCACAGGCGCTGGAGGAGGGGGAGCTGGGAGGCAGAGTTGAAGGAGGAGACGGTGAGGTTGAGCTGGTGGAGCAGGCCCAGCGTCTTCTGGATGGAGCTCGTCACCTGCGCCAGGTTCTGCTTCGACGCGTCCTCCGGCCGCTCCCCTCCAGCCCCCGATGCTTGGACGCCGCCGTTCCCTGCCACAGCGGCGGCGGCCGCAGTGGAAGGGTTCGCGGCGGTGTTCTGCATGGTGCTGCCGGATTCAGAAGAGAGGGGAAGGGAGGAAACCTTTTTCCTTTTTGGAACGTGGGAAGGTCGGACAGGAAAGCAAAATTTGCTATTTTGCCACCGTCGAAGGTTCGGGCCGGGCCGGGCCGGGCCGAACCATTCATAAATCATGAGTTGGCTAATGGGCTTGCTTCTCCAAAGTTTTTTCGATTGCTTTTCTTCCGATTTGAGGCCACATCACTTGGGAAGCTGCGCAATTCGGCCCGATGCTGATTTTTCTACCCCTAGCGAGTGGTAAAGCGGGCTTGCATAGTTTGGGTCAATGTTGAATGTTGGGCTGAGGCGGCCGACTTCGATGAAGGCCAGCTTACAGCCATCGACGTTTCACTCCATTACTTAACGAAAAAAGTACATTTTATTTCACTGAATTATTGTTGTATCTGATTTTTATTCTCAAACTTCACAAACTGACATATTTATTTCTTAAAAGTTGAAATCATTTAGATTACATCTTTTTTATTTTGCACCGCCTTTAAACATGTTTTAACGTATTTAATGAAAGAACTGGAAAATAATTAACATTTTTTTAATCCACATAAAATTTATGTGACCTTCTAAATTTCGAAAAAATATATAAAAATATACCAGGATATGGTGAACCTAATAAAAATAGTTAGATCTAGTGAAAATGTGTCTAGAAGCTTGAAACAATCAAACAACTAAATTTAGTCCCAGGAAATAAAAAATCCAAAAATCTAAAGGAAAATAAAGAATTATAATTGATGCCTAAATGCCGGGGCGAAGCCAGGATCCAAAATCAGGGGGGCCAAATTAGATTATGGGGGCTGTTAGAAGCATTTTTTACACTATTTACACGAGAATTAGCATAAAAACTAAGATCTCCCATAGAATTAGGGGAGCATTAGGGGGGACATTGCCCCCTGTGCCCCCCTGTCGTCGCCCCTGCCTAAATGTGTTTTAAAAAAACACTACAAAAATATAAGATTCAACTATCATGAAGGTGACATGCATTAATGATATAAGCATTCATGTTGGTTATGTGTTATGTTTTTATTATGAAAAGTTTTTAAAACATGTTTAGGTGTCAGTTTGAATGCTTTGGGAAATTTCTATACTTGTGGGGGGTCGTTTATTTCTGTTTTTATATAGCTAAAGCTATTGTTTTAAGCTTTTGAAGATGTTTTGGAAGACTCTAAATATTTTTATTTTGAGTTTTCTATATCTAAGGATCTATTTTGGAACTTGTAGAGGCTTATACAAATCTTTGTGGTTTGATAGTCCTGAATCCTGAAGATTGCAGTGGTGGAGGTGAAACTGAGGATCAGCCTCGCGCATCGGTTTTACAACAGATCTGTTACAAAACATGAACATGTGATCAAACTCATCCGATGGGTTACTGCCCAAGGGTCGCACCCCTTGAGGAAGTACCCCTGCAGTCTGTATATAATCAATGTTCCACTGCAATAAAAACTTACAACTATCATTTGTCTCTCTCCCAATTCTCTTTTACCACTGAGTATACTTCAACACGTTATCAGCACTGCGCTCGCGAGATCACACAAGAAGGAGAGATCTGTTTCAGGCAATTTTGATCTGTTCAGACAGGACACATTGCTACTATGGGCATCATTTCTTGCTTGGATTGATGGCGTGTCTTGTCTAGCACAATTCTGTAAGCATTTATTATGTTTTAAATCATTTCGATGATTTTATTCATGCAAACAGTAGAATTGATGGCTACCGAGAGATCGTGGCAACGCCTGACCGAGCAGGTTGCATCACGTCGTGGCCGCATCTCGTCAGGGTTGCTCGTGCCACGCCGAGGCCTCGCTTGCACTCGGTGGCGTCACGCCGGCCACCATGCCCGCGCGAGATTCGCGCATCGTGCCCACAAAGGGGCTGGGGACGCCGCACCATGCGCGCGCCCAGGCCAAGGGCGTGGCCGGAGCCGCGCGGTGGCCGCCGGCACCTCGCGCCGTGGCTCCATGCCGCGCGCCGCCAGGGCGGTCGTGCCAGGAGGCCCGCGCCCGCCCGCGTCGGGCAGTTGGGGCTGCCATGGCCGCGCCCCAAGGGTTCCACGCGAGCGCCGTCGGGGCCGCCGCCTGGGGGCCACGCGCCAAGGCCGTGCCCGCCTGCCGCCGCAGGGCCGCGTCCTGGCACCGCCATGGAACCGCATAGGCCGGTCCTAGGGGTTGCGCCCGCGCCGTGCTCCGGAGGACCGCTGTGCGCGGGGGCTGCGCCCGAGCCGCGGGATGGCCCGTGCCCGTGCCGACGAGGCCAGGGGCCGCCGCGCCGCCGCACCCGCGCTGGGGCCTGCCTCGCGCGCCACCGCGGCCGAGACCGCCCACCTGGCCGCTGCCGGGGCCGAGGCCGCCTACAAGGCAGCCACGGCATGCCCGCGCGCGTTGAGGCTGGGGCCGGGCCGCCGCAGCAGCCGCGCCCAGTGCCGAGGGGCCGGGGCCGGCCGCGCCGCCCGTGGAGCCGCTCCCACCGCGCCGCCAGGGGAACCACTCCCACCGCGCCCTGGCCGCCGAGGTTGGGCTGGCCGCCGCCGCCGCCTGGCCGGGATGGCCGGTTAGGGTTTTCTAACCTAACTGCCAACCTTAAGGCCTTGCGCAGATGGGACGTGATGGCCTTTTTCTCTATTTGGCTGATGAGTGTGGGCCATTTCTATTGATAGGGCCTAATATATATATATATATATATATATATATATATATATATATATATATATATATATATATATATATTATTTATATTATTTATATTATTTTCTGCAATTATAATCAGTTGAACATTGTGTTCCTTTAAATTACTGTTTTTCAACAGTGTTGAGTATCTAAATTTTAAATATTTAGATTGTTTACGATATATGTAATTGTACATATTTGTCTGTTTTTTTTATGAAAAAAAATACAGACTAGTTAGTGAATTATATTTGTTTTACATTTATAATTCATATAACTCTATGTGCTTTTGTTTTTGCATTCTTTTATGTTTGCATGGAAAATATAACACATAATTAAGTCGAAACTTAACGGTCCACATGCAAATTAAGGTTGCATTTTTGGGAAAAGCATAGGGTGATGGAGTCCTAAGCATTGGCTGCGCTAAATTCTTTATAGAGTTTAGTAGCCCAGAGACCGTGCTTAAGGCCGCATTTGAAATGCCTATCACTATGAGGTCTACATCTTTCGAGATGATTACCTATACGTGCTAACCCAAAAAGATCACGGACCATGCAGGCGTTGCGGGCTATGAAGCCAGGCTGGACGCTGCAGTCATGCTGACTGCTAAAAGAATTCTTTTAATTAAGTTCTACTTAATTAAATGATGAATTCTTGCAAAATATGACACATATCTTGAACTTGGGATATTTCAACACATGATGGAGATATAGGCTTTGGTTGCAATAAGTTCTTGAATTTATTTGCCCTGAGACCAAGCTTTTAGACATCAAAATGTTATTTGCCCATCAATAAGAGGTCTACATCATATGGTTATGATGATTACCTATCCGTTCTTCCAAGTAGATATGTTGGAGATGTGATGTTGGTTATTCACCTTTATGGTGATTTCCATTTTATTTTTGAAATTTTGGTCAAGCACAGGGTAATGGAGTCATAAGCATTGGCTGCGGTATATTCTTTAAATATATCAGCCCAGAGACCATGCTTTCAGGCAGCAAAAGTTTTGCCCGCTACTGGGAGATCTACTCCATTGTTTCATGACATGAAGATTATCTACGTTGTGTACACCAATTTTCAAAAATCTGTGGTACACTTTATGTGACACCTGGAATTCTCCAACATATAAATATATAATATATTTTGCGGCAAAGTTGCAACAACAAACAAAAATGGTTAATGTTGGGGTCATGCTTCGTCGCCGAAGGTCCTGCAGGAAGAAACAGCTTCGGCTAAAGCTGCTTATACATGATGACCGAAGCTACCACTCATAAAGCTTCGGTGTTACAGCATGCCTGAAGACGAAGGATCGAACCGACTTAAAGATAGAATGACATCTTAGCCCATAAGGGTCTGAGTCAATGTTGTAAACTTTTATGAGGGACATGATTGTAATTCCTCACAGGCTGTATCCTGTGCCTATAAATAGTGAACAATATTCCTTTACTGATCACGGATTCCTATAATTGCAAACGCATTGCTCGGGAATTATCATCTGTCAAGGAGAAGGTATAATTATACTCAAACTTTACATTCTAACATTTTTTAGGATTAGATAATAAAATATGTGAATAATGTTGCTTATTTCTGATACATTTATCTTTAATGTTTCATGTTTGATATATTAATTCATTTTATTTTGTAAAGTTTATTTATGAATGTATGACCTTCGTAACATTTCACTCATGGTCTTCGTCCGAAGTTCATTAAATCCTTGGGGATATAATGCTTCAGCGGACGAAGGGCATTAATATTTAACATTTTATGTTGCCTTGTTCTTAATTCATAGCATTTGAGAACAAGTCCCCAACATTGGCGCCCACCTCCAGTCAACTCACTTCCACTTGTTTGAGTTGATGGTTTCAGTCAAGAATCAAGCTGGAACTGCTTCGGCCCCGAAGCTAGTTCTCCCGATAACAGGCGGTTCATGTTCAGAGCCCGCCAACAAGAAGCAGAAGAAGGAGGCACAGCGAAGAGTATAACATGTAGGGGTACAAGGACCCTTCATCAAATCAAGATGGTCTCACATCCCAATTACCTTTTCTCAAGAGGATCTTCAGCTCAAGGATTACCCACACAATGATGCTATGATTATCTCTTGTGTGATCAAAGGATTTCTGGTCCATAATGTTTTGGTTGATACAGGCAGTGCAGCAGATATCATATTTGCTAAGGCTTTCAGACAAATGCAAGAGCCCGAAGACAAGATCCATGATGCTATGCACCCTCTTTGTGGCTTCGGAGGGTGGCAGATTGTAGCACTTGGGAAGATTACCATGCCAGTAACCTTCGGATTTGTCAACAACACAAGGACTGAGCAAATTGTGTTTGACATTGTTGACATGGAGTATCCTTACAATGCTATCATTGGTCGCGGAACACTCAATGCTTTCGAAGCAATACTTCATCCAGCATATCTTTGCATGAAGATACCTTCGGATCAGGGACCTATTGCTATTTATGGGAGTCAGGAAGCCGCCAGAAAGGCCGAAGGGAATTGGACTGATTCAAAGGCAATCCATAACATAGATGAAGCCAAAGCTTGTGAGCAGTACAAGCATAGAAGGGAGAAGGCTGCTTCGACCGATCAGCCGAAACCCATGCTTTTATGCGAAGATATCGCAGAGCAGAAGGTGCTGCTAGGATCTAATTGTCTGCATAACAAGAGAAAAACTTGATAAGATTCTTGTTCAACAACAAAGATGTCTTTGCATGGTCGGCTAATGATCTTTGCGGAGTTAACAGGGATGTTATTGAGCATTCGCTTAATGTTGATCCATCCTTCAGACCCAGAAAGCAGAGGCTTCGGAAGATGTTTGATGACAAGGCTAAAGGTGCTCGAAATGAAGTGAAAAGACTTCTCAGTACTGGAGTTATCAGAGAGGTAAAATACCCAGAATGGCTGGCTAACACTATCATGGTAAAAAAGGCCAATGGTAAATGGAGGATGTGTATCGATTTTACTGATCTCAACAAGGTCTGTCCGAAGGACGAGTTTCCATTGCCGAGGATAGATTCCTTAGTTGATGCAGCAGCTTCATCAGAGCTTATGAGTCTGTTGGATTGTTATTCAGGCTATCATCAAATCTGGATGAAGAAGGAGGATGAGCCGAAGACCAGCTTCATAACCCCTAGTGGAACATATTGTTACCTTCAGATGCCTGAGGGGCTCAAGAATGCTGGAGGAAGCTTCAGTAGAATGACAACGAAGTTTCTTCAGTCTCAGATAGGCAGAAATGTGTTAACTTATGTTGATGATATCATTGTAAAAAGCACGAAGCAAGAGAACCACATTACTGACCTCCAGGAAACCTTCGCTAATTTCAGACAGGCCGGTTTAAAGTTGAATCCAGAAAAATGTGTCTTCGGAGTGAAGAAAGGGAAATTTCTTGGCTGCCTAGTTTCAACAAAAGGCATTGAGGCTAATCCAAATAAAATCGAAGCTATCCTTCGAATGGAACCACCCAGTACAAAGAAGGGGGCTCAAAGATTGACAGGAAGACTGGCATCTCTCAACAGATTCATATCTAGATCAGCAGAGAGAAATTTACCATTCTTCGAAGTGCTGAAGACAGCCGAAGTTTTTCAATGGGGACCGGTCCAGTAGAAAGCCTTCGAAGAGCTGAAGCAATATTTGATAGACCTAACAACGCTAACTCCACCAGCGCTAGGGGCTCCTCTGTTGTTATATGTGGCAGCTTCGCACTCAGCGGTAAGTGCGGCACTTGTCCAAGAGAAGCTTGAAGGGCAAATCAAGAAGCAAGCTCCAATATACTTTGTATCTGAAGTTCTTAGTTTATCAAAGAAAAATTATACAGAATTGAAGAAGGTGCTATATGCTGTTTTGATGGCTTCTAGAAAGCTTCGGCATTATTTCCAAGCATACAATATAATTGTCCCTTCTTCACAACCATTGAAGGACATTATGAGAAATAGAGAAGCTACTGGAAGGATTGGAAAGTGGGCTGCGGAACTCAATGAATTCTACATTGATTATATACACAGATCTTCGATTCAATCCCAGGCGTTAGCTGACTTCATTGCCGATTGGACGTCAGGGGCTCAAGTAGAAGGGGCAAATAAAGATGCCGAAGCATGGACAGTATTCTGCGATGGTTCTTGGGGAACCTTCGGAGCAGGAGCAGTTGCTGTTTTGGTCGCACCCTCCAAAGTTAAAACTTGCTACGCAGCAAGACTTGATTTTAACTGCACAAATAACATTGCTGAGTACGAAGCTTTACTTTTGGGTCTTTGGAAGTTAAAGGCAATGGGAATCAGAAGGGCGGTTCTTAAAACTGATTCCCAGGTTATCTCTGGTCATATTGACAAAAGTTGTAGGGCAAGAGACCCGAAGCTTGAGAAGTATCTGGATACTGTCCGAAGGATTGAAGCTTCCTTTGAAGTGTTTTCTGTAAAAAATATTCCTCGAGGAGAAAATGAGCATGCTGATTTGTTAGCCAAGTCAGCAGCACAGGGGCTGCCTTTACCTTCGGAAGTATTTTTTGAAACAATAAAAGCACCTTCGGTTGAACTTCTTGAAAGAGCGGTCCTCAACATATCTCCTGTTTATAGTGAAGACTGGAGAACTGAAATCATCTCTTACATTAAGGGTAATTTCCTTTCAGATGACGAAGCTTATAACAAGAGAATAGAGGCAAGAGCTCGTCCATATGTAATAATAGAAGGGGAGCTGTACAAGCATGGTGTCTACTCTCCCTTACTCAAATGCTTATCCAGAGCCGAAGGTGTAGAGTTGATGAAGGAAATACATGCAGGCTTGTGTGGATCTCACATTGGATCTAGGCCTTTGCTGGGAAAAGTCTTTCGCCAAGGATTTTATTGGCCAAAAGCAGCTTCGGATGCAGCGGAACTAGTCCAAAAGTGCGAAGGTTGTCAGAAATGTGCAAGAGATCAAAAACAACCTTCGTCTCTAACTCAGTTAATACAACCCACTTGGCCGTTACAAAGGTGGGGCCTTGATTTGTTAGGTCCGCTACCACCAGCACAAGGAAATTTAAGATATGTTGTAGTGGCAGTGGAATATTTTCTAAGTGGATTGAGGCAAAACCTTTAGCCACAATAACTTCGGTTACTGTCCAAAAGTTTTTCTGGCAAAACATTGTTTGTCGCTTCGGAGTGCCGAAGGCTATCACTATGGACAATGGAACGCAGTTTGACTCCGAAGCTTTTAAAGAATTTTGTGACCAAATTGGCACAAAGATCCATTTTGCGTCAGTTCGACATCCCGGGTCAAATGGACTAGTTGAAAGGGTAATGGCATCATAATGACAGGAATAATGAAGTTAATATTCAATCAACCAAGGGGAAAGTGGCCAGAAGAATTAATTAAAGTGATGTGGAGTCACAACACAACAGTATCAAGGTCAACAGGTTTTACACCATTCAAATTGTTGTTTGGTGATGAAGCAATAACCCCAGAAGAGGCTAAGGCAGGATCAATAAGAACAGTGGCTTCGGCGATAGACGAAACTGATTGTTCTGTGGACAAAGATGCTATAGAGGGGATCAGGCTTTAGGCTGTGGAAAATATCAATAAATACCAAGCCAAAACAATAAAATGGCGTGATAGAAAAGTTCGGTTGAAGAACATTAAGCCAGGACATTTGGTGCTTCGAAGAGTGGCCAACCCAGACACAGTGGGCAAACTACAACTAAAATGGGAAGGCCCCTTTGTGGTAGTATCTTCGTCAAGACCCGGTTCCTACAGATTAAAGGATATGGACGGCAACGACATTCCTAGATCGTGGAATGCGAATGAGCTTCGGCGATATTATGTGTAATTTGATGTAATCTTTTCTATTTTTTATTGTTGTTTTAGTTTTTCCTTATGGCACTCTTTTCCTTTCCAAAGGGGGAGAAAGGTTTTTAATGGGGCCACAACATGTAATTTTTCTTTTCCTTATTTCAATTCTATAGGAGTGATATCCCCCAAAAATGTAAATGTAAAAGCTGACGACGCACCATCGAGTGCAATGGAAAAAGAAAAGAAGAAGCTCAAAAGTCGTTCCCAAGGGAATGCAGAGCTTACAGCGAAAAATAAACACTGATTCCGCCGAAAGTAAAAGGCGAAGAAGCTCCTAAGGGAGGCTTACAGCGAAAAATAAACGCTGATTCCGCCGAAAGTAAAAGGCGAAGAAGCTCCTAAGGGAGGCTTACAGCGAAAAGTCAGCGCTGATACATCGAAAAGTAAACGGTGAAGCCGAAAAATAAACGGCAAAAAGATTTGAGTCATTCTCAAGGGAATGAGGGCTACGATTATGGTTTGCACAATGCATTACATCATGTCATTTGCATTCATAAACATTCATTTAGACATGTATAGAATCATCATCATCATACCACACAAAAAAGACAGATGCTTTGGCAATGAGGAAAAACTCTAAAGAAAGAGGAAAATTTTCATGCTTTGTTGTGTACGAAAAGAAGGGAAGGTGTTTTTCGCCTTCGGCTCAAAAGTGTAGTTTCGTTCACAGCAAAGCAGATTGTACACGGATAAAGGAGACAAGATATATTACAAGGTATGTACAAATTTACATAAGTTTTTTTCTATAATTATATTACAAAGATCTCTCCAGAATTTTTTGCAGGAAAGTCTATTATAGCAACTATTAAGCTTCAGGCCGTCATACTTCAGCTTCGTCAAACTTCAGCTTCGTCATCCTGCACATATTAAAGAAGCAGAATAAGAAAGGTGCAAATTTCAAGGAGAAGGTAAAAGTAACAAATATAAGTTTCTCACCGACTTAAGGTGGCTTCGAGCTTCGTCACCAGCCATTTTTCGCCCGCCATTTACCCAAATCTGGGTCATAAATCTATTTCCGATGCTTCGGGCTAGGCTTGGTATATCAAACAAATCTGCTACTGACAAGCTGAAGTTTGGCCTATTTACAATTTTTCCGTGCGCACAGCCAGCCTTCAGAAAAGCGGCAGCTGTGCCTCGAGAAGCTACCAGGGCACAGAAGTCAGCATGCCCAGCAATAACTTCGTCAAGAGCATCAACCTCGCCTTCAATATATTCCAAGGTGCTGGGCAGGTTTTCAGCTGAAGGTGAAAATTTTTCAGAACTGGCTCTGATAGAGTGAAACACATCCTTCAGCCGCTGCACGTATCGGCTGCCGAAATTTAGGCATTTCTCTTGAAGTTCCTTCAAATGATTTTTCCAAATTTGAATTTTTCTCGATCTCAGTCTTGAGATTTGTTTCAAGGTTCTTCTTTTCTTCCTCAGATTTTTCTGACCTTTGGAGTAATTCATTGTTTAACCTGCTATTTTCGGCTTGGGCTTCAGCCAACGAACCTTCCAAAGATTGAATGACGAAGTCTTTCTTTTCCACGGCAGCTTCGTAATCTTTAACTTTGATTTTAAGTTCCTGAATAACGGAGTCTTTTTCCGTCAGAGCAGCTTCGTAATTTTTGACTTTGCTTTCTAGATCTTTGATAGTAACTTCGTTCTTTTCATCCTCAAGATCTTGTTGCATTCTTAGCACTTTACTTAGAAGTATACTCTGCCAAAACAACCTTCGTTAGAAAACAACTTAATTCAAAATAAGAAATATATAATAATAAAAAATCGATACTTTTTTACCTTGAAATTAGCATAGAGCAAACTATCGGTGATATGTTGTCGCTGGTACCTACAAAGGTCCGCTTCTATCTTCGGCAGGCCAACGCTTTTGAAGAAGGTCCTAACAATTTTGGCCTCGGTGCGATTCCGAAGGCATCTTAGCTTCCCTTCGTTGACCCCACCAAATAGCATAGACCCTGGTTTATATCCATAGGATATGGCATATTTTTCAGCTCTTCTTTTTCAGCACCTGTTAATTCTTGTCCAAGTAAATCTTGAAAGTTAAAATTTCCTTCCTCCAAAATGTCTTCAACCTGCTCTTTTCCTTTTTCAGTAACCGTGCTCACCGCAGCAACATCAGCTTCTTCTTTCAGCCATTTTCAGAAGTATATTGTCAATAACTTCAAGTGTGGTTTCCAGGTTTGAATCTTCGGTGGTCCCAGCTTCGCCTCCGGTAGCTTCAGCTCCGGTAGTTTCGACGGCTTCGGCTCCGGTAGCTTCGGCTCCAGCAGTTGCAAATTCAGTGGTTTCGGCCCCGGTAGCGGTGGCTGCGGCGACTTCGGCTTCAGCGGTCTTGGCAGTAACAATTTTTGACGCCGATACCGGTGGCGGTGTCTGATGAATCACATCTGTCACTTGAATAATTCTTCGTTTCTTCGGCTTTGCAAGACTTTCTGCTGCCGAAGCTTCTTTGTCCTTCTGAAAAAACTTCGTCAGTTCCGGCACCAGCGGACTTAGCTTGACATGCAAAGATTCAGTCATTACCTTCATAATCTCTTCCACTTCGGCAGCAGAAGGTGTCACAGGAGTTTCCTCCTCCTGGCCCGACGTCTTGGGCTTTGGAGATGCAGGTTTTAGAGATGTACATTTTCTTTTCCTTGAAACAGCTACCCTCGGTTTTTCAGAAATTTCTTTTTCCTTTCTGGCCAACTTGATGCTTTCTTTGTCCAGGGCGCTAGCAATCCTCTTTCTCTTTGGGCCTTCGGCATCTCCGCCCAGTTGCTCGTAATCAGGGTAATCAAAATTCAAAGCATCTAGCACACGGTTCAATCTTCGCTTCGGACGAGTGCCGAAGGCTGCAGTCATCAACTGATCTTCTTTCTTAGAGTAATTTCCGAGGATATCGTTGCACATAATCTCGATTGAGTCCAGCCACTCTTGACAGGGTTTTTTAAAGTGTTTTTTAAACTTGTAGTAATACGGCAATCGAACAAATTCTCCATTTTTCTTTTCTCCCTCCAGCTTCGGCATTTCCCAATCCCTCATTGTTGGAAAAACTTTAAAAGCCAGAAATTCTTGCACCAAATCTCTAGTGCCAATGTGGTCTGAAATCACGCGAAATTCAGCCAAAGCAATTTGGCTCGGGCTTCCACTTATCATGTTGCATCGGGGCCTCGTTTCTCCGAAGGTTAGCTCTAGTGGACTCTGGACCAATTTATCTTCATCTTTATCAACTTTAACATAAAACCACTCAGACTTCCATCCGGCTGGCCATTTGCTTCGGTAGCTTATCACTGGAAACTTCAAAGATTTACGATAAGCAAAGTTGTAACATCCAAAATTCTCATGAAGACCATCTCCTCTGGCTTTAGTCCGATAGTGTAGTTCATGGACTCGACAGAAACCTTCACCGAACGGTTCCACTCCCTGGCTGCGAAGGGCCCAAATATAAACACTTAATCTAACAATAGCGTTAGGGGTCAGCTGATGAAGGTAAACCCCAAACTTCTTCAACACATCAGCAATCATCTCATTCAAAGGAAATCTTAATCCTGCTTTAAAGAAGCTTTTGAACACAACCACTTCATTCTTTTCCGGCTTCGGAGTAATCTCCTCCCCGCCAAAACGAACCAGCTCCTTTTTTGTTTCACTAAAGTAGCCCAGCTTCACCATTTTTGGAAGATCAGCTTCAGAGATGGTGGACTTTCCAAAGTCCAAATGACTAGGTTTGCTTGGCATCCCGCAGTTGTACTCATCTTCGAAACCAACTTCTTCAACATCAGCTTGCGTTGCTTCGTCAGCAGGTGTGTCTTCTGATGGAGCCAGCCCGGAACGCCTCATCGCTTCAGAAATCGGAACAGTTTCAACGGCTTCGGTCTCGTCTTCACCACGCTCAACCCTAGCAGTGGAGCGTATTCTGGCCATTTGATTTTAAATTTTCTTGAAAAAAAATTCTTTGGAAGTCAATAACCTTTTTTCCGAAGTTATCCTCGTGACGAAGCACACACCAAACTGGAGTTTCGTTTGAATGCGAAAATCAAGCTTCGGCTATGATTAATTTTTTGGCAGCAAAACAGTGCAATAGCAATGAATGTCGTGGTAACTTCACACCTACCTGTCTGTTTATATAGTGCAGCAGGTAAGAAGGTGAATCATCAGAATTTTTTCGTCGGGAAAACAGTCACTCGCACTCACTGCACGGTGGGCCGCAACAACCAAGAAGGTGCACCTACATGGTAGGACTGCTCCACGCTTGAAAACTGTATCGTTTCTCGGCAACGAGCTCAGGGAAGGTGTTTTTTGGACCTTCGGCATCCCGAAGCCTAAGAGACTTTTTTCACGGATCAAGCTCGTTACGAAAAACGATCTAGCACCGCGAAGAGGCTACTGTTGGGGTCATGCTACGTCGCCGAAGGTCCTGCAGGAAGAAACAGCTTCGGCTAAAGCTGCTTATACATGATGACCGAAGCTACCACTCATAAAGCTTCGGTGTTGCAGCATGCCTGAAGACGAAGGATCGAACCGACTTAAAGATAGAATGACATTTTAGCCCATAAGGGTCTGAGTCAATGTTGTAAACTTTTATGAGGGACATGATTGTAATTCCTCACAGGCTGTGTCCTGTGCCTATAAATAGTGAACAGTATTCCTTTACTGTTCACGGATTCCTATAATTGCAAACGCATTGCTCGAGAATTATCATCTGTCAAGGAGAAGGTATAATTGTACTCAAACTTTACGTTCTAACATTTTTTAGGACCAGATAATAAAATATGTGAATAATGTTGCTTATTTCTGATACATTTATCTTTAATGTTTCATGTTTGATATATTAATTCATTTTATTTTGTAAAGTTTATTTACGAAGGTATGACCTTCGTAACATTTCACTCATGGTCTTCGTCCGAAGTTCATTAAATCCTTGGGGATATAATGCTTCAGCGAACGAAGGGCATTAATATTTAACATTTTATGTTGCCTTGTTCTTAATTCATAGCATTTGAGAACAAGTCCCCAACAGTTAAGCCATTTGAAGGATAATTATTTAATAAAGTTTGATGAACTCGCCTAATGGGCTTAATTATCCTTAATGTGCATTAGATATGTTCATTTCATTTTTGCATGATATGAGAATTCACCTCTTCATTTTGGAGGAAATAAGATGCTTTCTTTCTCTTACGGTTCTTATGAAAAGAACTTATGTGCTTTTGCGGCTTGATACGCAAGCGCAAAATGAATAGCAAAGAAAATCATAAGACTTGTGGACTTATGAGTATGTGTCTACATTATGTTGTAGACTAACACTTTGTATTCAAATATTTTTGCTTGAAAGCAAATATATAAGCACATTAAAAAGGGAAGGGCAATGAGTATGACAAACTCTTTCGTCATTACACTATACGTGGTATAGTGTTGTATGCCTAAGCATCTAATCATGTATATGAAATCCCAATAGATGCATACTACTCATGAAAGCTAAGATATGAAGTATACTTCAATCTTCCATCTGACATGATAACAGTGGTTAGTTGTGTAATTCATGATTTGGACTAATCATGTAACAACACTTCTTTTTCTAAGAGAAGACCACTTTGTTAGATGATTTGCTTTTGAGTAATATTTAAATGATGCATGAGATTTGGTATAATCTCATAATTGATGTTGTGATAGGTTCAACTCATGCGGTGTGAGTTGAACACACTCATGTGATTTGAGTGTAAAAACTCATATGAATTTGAGTTCAACAAACTCATCAATTGAAGTTGATCACTCATGTGATTTGAGTTGATCAAGCTCATCGATTAGAGTTGAACCAACTCATTAAGGGAGTTGAAGACTCATTTATTTGAGTTGTGCAAACTTGTACGGGGATTCTTCCAATTGAGGAAGAAACATGCAATGTGGAGAATTGAACCACAAACTCTATATATGGGGAAACAAAATATTCTCATATTCCTTTGGAAAGAGGAAAGAATATTTTGACAATCGCTTCATGCGATATCATGATATGTTAATATCAAGTCCCCTTTTGGTAATCGAAGTATTAAGGATGTGTTGATATATCCTAATTTTATCTTACCAAATTATAGAGATATTCATAAAATTTCTATCATGTGGAAACACAAAGTGATAGTGATGGATATTGCATGTGTTTCTCGGAAACATTTCTCATGGATTATATTATACATACATCCTCTCGTACAATGTTGCATTTGTTAAACTTTTCATGTGATGTTACTTACCATATGGGTAAATTGAATTGGTCATCCCATTGTTGGGATGAAATGAAAAGTTATGGACAATTCTATTGGTCATGTTTTTCCCATAAGATGGATACTTGATTAGTGTCGATGTTCCGAGACCGGGGGGTCCCTGAGCCGACGAGTGAATGTCGCCGCGTGCCCCAGCCCAGATGGGTCGAGCGCGAGGGCGAGCGCGAAGGGGGGAGAGCGAAGCGGCCGGAGACCGGCGTGAGAGAGGTGGGAATCTCGCGGCCTTCGTGTTCGTCCCGCGCCCAGGTCGGGTGCGCTTGCAGTAGGGGGTTACAAGCGTCCACGCGGGAGAGGGCGCGAGCGGCCTCCAGCGAGCGCCTGTCTCGTCCTCGTCCCCGCGCGGCCAACCTTCTCTAAGAGGGCCCTGGTCCTCCCTTTTATAGGCGTAAGGAGAGGATCCAGGTGTACAATGGGGGGTGTAGCAGAGTGCTACGTGTCTAGCGGAGGAGAGCTAGCGCCCTAAGTATATGCCGTTGTGGCAGCCGGAGAGATTTTGGCACCCAGCTGGTGTGATGTCGTGGCCGTCGGAGGAGCGATGGAGCCTAGCGGAGGGACAGCTGCCAGAGCGGTTGAATCCTTGCTGACGTCCTCTTGCTTCCGTAAGGGGGCTGAGAGCCGCCGTCGTCACAGAGTATGCAGGGCGCCATCATTGCCTATCTGGCGGAGCGAGCCAGATGGGACGCCGGTCTTGTTCCCTATGGCCCGAGTCAGCTCGGGGTAGGGTGATGATGGCGCCTCCTGTTGACGTGGCTGGTCTGCGCCCTAGGTTGGGCGATGTGGAAGCTCCTCCGAAGCCGAGGTCGAGTCTGTCTTCCGTAGCCGAGGTCGGGTCCGAGCCCCAGGTTCGGGCGAGGCGGAGATCGCCGGTTGGTGCCGGGGCGGAGTCCGAGCCCTGGGGTCGGGCGAAGCGGAATTCGTTGTCTTCTGGGGCCGAGCCCAAGTCCGAGCCCTGGGTCGGGCGAGGCGGAGATCGTCGTCTTCTAGGACTTAGCCCGAGTTCGAGCCCTGGGTCGGGCGGAGTTCGCCGTCTTCTGGGACTTAGCCCGAGTCCGAGCCCTGGGTCGGGCGGAGTTCGCCGTCTTCCGGGACTTAGCCCGAGTCCGAGCCCTGGGTCGGGCGGAGCGGAGTTCGCCGTCTTCCGGGACTTAGCCCGAGTCCGAGCCCTGGGGTCGGGCGAAGCGGAGCTTCCTATGGTGCCTTCGGCAGGGCCTGACTACCTGTCAGTATCACTCTGTCAAGTGGCACCGCAGTCGGAGTGGCGCAGGCGGCGCTGTCCTTCTGTCAGGCCGGTCAGTGGAGCGGCGAAGTGACGGTGGTCACTTCAGCTCTGCCGGCTGGGGGGCGCGCGTCAGGATAAAGGTGTCAGGCCACCTTTGCATTAAATGCTCCTGCGATTTGGTCGGTCGGTGCGGCGATTTGGTCAGGGTTGCTTCTTGGCGAAGGCAGGGCCTCGGGCGAGCCGGAAATATGTTCGCCGCTGAAGGGGGGCCTCGGGCGAGACGGAAATCCTCCGGGGTCGGCTGCCCTTGTCCGAGGCTAGGCTCGGGCGAGGCGTGATCGAGTCCCTCGAATGGACTGATCCCTGACTTAATCGCACCCATCAGGCCTTTGCAGCTTTGTGCTGATGGGGGTTACCAGCTGAGAATTAGGAGCCTTGAGGGTACCCCTAATTATGGTCCCCGACAGTAGCCCTCGAGCCTCGAAGGGAGTGTTTGCACTCGCTTGGAGGCTTTCGTCGCACTTTTTTGCAAGGGGACCAGCCTTTCTCGGTTGCGTTTTGTTCCGGTGGGTGCGCGCGAGCGCACCCGCCGGGTGTAGCCCCCGAGGCCTCGGAGGAGTGGTTTCACTCCTTCGAGGTCTTAATGCCTCGCGTAATGCTTCGGCTGGTCTGGTCGTTCCCTCATGTGAGCTGGCCGTAGCCCAGGTGTACGGTCGGGTCCCAAGTTCTCGGGCTGGTATGTTGACGCTGTCAACGGTTCGGCCGGAGCCAGGTTTGCGAGAGCAGCCCCCGAGCCTTTGCACAGAGCGAGAGGGCGGTCAGGGACAGACTCGGCTTTTTTACATACGCCCCTGCGTCACCTTTCCGCAAGGAGGAGGGGGGAAAGCGCCATGTTGCCCTCGGTGGGCGCCGAACATGGTGTCTCCGATGAGCTGCAAGCAGGTAATCCGAGTGGACGTCCGTGCCCCGTTCGTTAGGGGTCGGCTAGGGGCCCAGAGGCACGCCCAAAAGTACCTGCGGGTGATCTGCCGGACCCGGTCCCCTGGCGACGGGGTCCGAGGGCTCGATGCCTCCCTCTGATGGGATTCCGTTACAAGATCGTTCCCGCTGGTCTCGGAAATGTCCTAGGGTACCTCAGGAGCGCAGCCCGAGCCTTGGTTATGTATCGAACGTACCCATGGTCATCCCTCGCTCGGCGTCTGAGGCGGCTGTGAACCCTTCGGGGGCCAGCCTTCGAACCCCTGATCAGTAATGGGCGCGGAGCCCGAGTAGCCTGAGGCGGCCGTGGAACCCTTTCGAGGGGCCGGCCTTCGAACCTCTGACCAGTAGTGGGTGTAGGGCCCACGCGATCTGAGGCGGCTGTCGAACCCTTCCGAGGGGCCAGCCTTCGAACCTCTGATCAGTAGGGGGGCTCGGAGCCTGGTTCCCTCTCGGGGAAGGATCCTTTTCGGGGTATCCCCCTTTCCCGGTCCCTGTTGCAAGAGAGAGAAAGAGGAAAAAAGGAAAAGGATACGAAATCGAACGACGCGGCGTACCTTTTTTGACGCGGTCATTATGGCGAAGGCGAAGCGTCGCCCGCTTCTCCTGCCAGAGGCGCCGCCTGTCCCGCCGCGGAGTTAATGCGACGGGGCGAGTGGTTGGCGGGGCGGCCGTTGTGCGTGCGCGAGCCGTTCGAGGGACGGATCACGGGCGCGTTGTCTTCACGCCGTGAGAGAGGGTTCTCTCGCTGCCCCCGGACGGGACGTAAGCTTGGTTGATGACGTGACCGCTGCTCCTGCCTGCCTGCCACCGCCATTACCGCCGACCCATTCTTGGCCGCATTGACCGTCGCGCCAGGCTGGCACTGCTGGGTCGTGCACTGGGCCGCCTTGAGTCACGGCATTGGTTCCGCAGTCGAGGAGGCGCGGTGGTGGCGCAAGTGGCGGTGCAGTTGCATGCACGAAGCATTCGGCGCGCCGGTTGCATGACGCGTGGGCCTGGGCCTCCATGCCGGGCGTGTTGGGAATCGGAGAAGTGCGCCCACTTGGCGCGGTTGCATGCC
Organism: Zea luxurians; assembly: GCA_029449295.1. Taxonomy (NCBI): domain Eukaryota; kingdom Viridiplantae; phylum Streptophyta; class Magnoliopsida; order Poales; family Poaceae; genus Zea; species Zea luxurians. The sequence goes on along the minus strand of JAOPSE010000134.1, from coordinate 4,642,912 downwards.
GCCTGCATGGCTCCCCACCCTTTCGCCCGCTGGTCTGGGCAAAAGTGGAGGGTCGCTTGTAACCGCCGGGCGGTTGTACGCACCGCGCGCGGCGGTTTGGCTTCTTCTGCTCTGAGTCGGCTTGCATGACGTGTGGGACCCAGCCCCCGTGCCGTAGGGGAGGACCTTGGAGTGTGTTGGAGAAGACTCAGCCCATGACGGCTGGGGACGCAAGTAGGGAGAGCCGCCTTTAAAAGGAGGGTGACCCCTTTGGAAGGCGACCATGTCTTCGCGCTCCCTTATGCATCGCGTCTTTCCGCCTTCCAAGCCCCCGGATGGGGGATATCCGCCGTCTTTCCGCCTCGTCGTTGGAGGAATCACAACTCCGCGGTAGTTGGTACCTTTCAGCCATCGTTCGGCTTCAAGGATTTTCATCATACAGCCCGGTTGCACCCCTCCACTGGTGGTCACCCAAGACGGTGACCTCCAGCCCCTGGATGGGGAGAGGCAAGCCGGGCTGTGATCTTGGTCCCGCCCTCAGCCTCGAGGGTGTTCGTCATCCTCGCTGGGGCAGGGAGCGAGGCGAGCCGGGGCTCTACCTCCCGCGCGGGCCGGCGGGCCACCTCTTCTTCCAGCTTCTGGTGGTGGCAAACACCCTCCAGTTCTGCGGAGGAGACGTCCTCCAGCCATGCCGGGGAAGGCGAACTGTTGCTGCCCAGCTAGGATGCAACATTCCGCCCTCTTCCTTGCATTCGCGGCGAGGACGGCAGCGAGGACCTGCCGGTGCGCTTGGGAGCGGCCCGCTCTTTGGCTTTAATAGCTGGTTCGCGTCCCTTGAGCGGGAACGCGAACGAGAGCCCTCCGGCAGGCCGCATCCATCCTGGGACCATGGCTGCCGCTGCAAAGGTCGCTGGCGGGTCCCCCGGTGTTCGTCGCCCCGCAGGCTCGAGGTTGTTCATACCCGCGGGGACGGAACCAGAGTTCTATTTGTAATGGCACTTTGAATGCCAGTGTTTTTGTTCATTGTGGCTGTCGGGGCTTGAACATGTATGTATTTTCGGCACGGAGCCGTGTTTTTCCTCATTTTCGAGCACTAAGACTCGCCTGTTGGTTGTCTGAACCGCTTCACCAAGCGTGAGTCGCCCCGTGTAAAGGTGACGAGTGAGGTATCCGTATCCCGGAGGCGTAGGATTCTCTCGGCTCGGTCGGCCTTGTTGTCCGAGGCTTCTCTAGCTTAATTAAAGGAACCCCTCGGCCGCTCTTCGATGAGCCGAGGCCAGGGGTAGCGGCGTCAACATGAACAGAGGTAGAGTTGGCTCGAAAAGAAAACCTGGTTGGCCGGAGCCTGGCCGGGTCGTCCGTTAGCGGAGACCGACGCCGGAATTGACCAGCCGAGGCCTCGGGTCGGGCTGACGTCCTTGGAGGACAGCTGGCCGAGGCCTCGGGGTGACCGGCCGAGCCGCCTGCTCGGGCCGGATTCCCGAGAAGACCCTGGCAGCGATGGCCCGGGCGTGGCGATGACGTCGTCCTTCAGAGTGGAGACCTTCGGACCGCGTCGCCGTCCGAGGCTAGGTCGGACCTCGCCGAAGGTGTTGTCGATGCCGAGGGTGCTGCTGCTCCCTTCCAGCGTTAAGACCCGAGCCTGCAGGATCGGATTGTCTTGTAGCGTGTGTTCCCTGCGGCCGCCGAGGCCAAAACACACCCTCGCCGTGTTGTAAAGTCGCGTCTCCTTTCCTCTTCTTTCGAGTATCTAGACCTTTTTGTTGGTAACAGAAATGTTTGTGCGAGCGAGAGTTGCTTCTCGCGGGAGGTGATGAGTGAGGTATCCGTATCCCGGAGGCGTAGGAGTCCCTCGGCTCGGTCGGCCTCGCCGCTTACGCGCACTCTTACCCGTCCATGGGGCTCTGTCACCGATGCAGTCGAGAAGGCTCGAAGGATCGCTTCGGCAGAAGAGCTTCTGATCGTGTAGACTTGTTCGGTCCGCGGGATCACTTATCCGAACGTGAGTTACTTATCGCAGAAGGTGATGAGTGAGGTATCCGTATCCCGGAGGCGTAGGAGTCCCTCGGCTCGGTCAGCCTTGGCTGCTTACGTGTACTCCATCCTTTTTTGGATCCACTTTCGAAGTAGTCAAACAGCCCGAAAGACCTTCTGGCAGAAAAGATCTTTTTTCGAGGAAAATTTCGACGCAGAGGGGGTTCCCCCCCCCCCTTTTAGCCCCTGAGGGAGGGTCGGGCTTTGCCGAGACGAGGTCGACCCTTCCTTGACAACTAAACTTTTGCTGGGCGCGAGGTATATGAACAACTTGAAAACATCTTAAGGGTAGAAGCGACGTAGCTGTTGGATGTTCCAAGCGTTGTCGTAGACCTCGCCTTGACTGTTGGCCAGCTTGTACGTTCCGGCCTTCAAAACTTTGGCGATGACGAACGGCCCCTCCCAGGGGGGCGTGAGCTTGTGCCGCCCTCGGGCGTCTTGTCGCAGGCCGAAGCACCAGATTGCCCACCTGGAGGTCTCGGGACCGGACCCCTCGGGCGTGGTAGCGTCGCAGGGACTGCTGGTACCGCGCCGAGTGTAGTAAGGCCTTGTCCCGAGCCTCCTCCAGCTGGTCCAGCGAGTCTTCTCGGCTTGCTTGGTTGCTTTGGTCGGTGTAGGCCCTCGTCCTCGGGGAACCGTATTCTAAGTCTGTGGGCAAGATGGCCTCGGCCCCGTAGACTAGGAAGAACGGCGTGAAGCCCGTGGCTCGACTCGGCGTTGTCCCTCAGACTCCAGACCACCGAGGGGAGTTCCTTCATCCATCGCTTGCCGAACTTGTTGAGGTCGTTGTAGATCCGAGGCTTGAGCCCTTGTAGAATCATGCCGTTGGCACGCTTTACTTGCCCATTTGACATGGGGTGAGCCACGGCGGCCCAGTCCACCCGGATGTGGTGGTCCTCGCAGAAGTCCAGGAACTTTCTGCTGGTGAACTGGGTGCCGTTGTCGGTGATGATGGAGTTCGGGACCCCGAAGCGATGGATGATGTTGGTGAAGAACGCCACCGCCTGCTCGGACCTGATGTTGTTCAGGGGTCGGACCTCGATCCACTTGGAGAATTTGTCGATGGCGACCAGTAGGTGCGTGTAGCCCCCGGGTGCCTTCTGCAAGGGGCCGACGAGATCCAGACCCCACACAGCAAAAGGCCAGGTGATGGGTATCGTCTGCAGAGCCTGAGCGGGCAGGTGGGTCTGCCTTGCGTAGAACTGACACGCTTCGCAGGTGCGGACAATTCTAGTGGCGTCGGCCACCGCCGTCGGCCAGTAGAAGCCTTACCGGAAAGCATTCCCGACAAGGGCTCGAGGCGCTACGTGATGGCCGCAAGCCCCCGAGTGTATCTCTCGCAGGAGTTCCTGACCTTCGGCGATGGAGATGCATCGCTGGAGGATGCCGGAGGGGCTGTGGTGGTAGAGCTCCTTCTCATAACCCAGCAAGACGAACGACTTGGCACGCCGCGCCACCCGTCGAGCCTCGGCTCGGTCGAGGGGTAGCTCTCCTCGGTGGAGATATTGCAGGTACGTGGTCTGCCAGTTTTGATCAGGCGTGACCCCGCTTTGCTCCCCCTCGACGTGCAGCGTCTCGCCCTCGGGGGCCGAGGTACCTCGGGTTGAACCGAGGATACCTCGGGCCGAGCCGAGGGTGCCTCGGAATGATCCGAGGGTACCTCGGGCTGGGCCGAGGGTTCCTCGGGCTGGGGCGTGTCGTCGATCTTGACGGAGGGTTGATGCAGATCCCGGGAGAAGACGTCCGGGGGAACCGTCGTTCGCCCCGAGGCTATTTTAGCCAGCTCGTCCGCAGTCTCGTTGTAGCGCCGAGCGATGTGGTTGAGCTCGAGCCCGTAGAACTTGTCTTCCAGGCGCCGAACCTCATCGCAGTAGGCCTCCATCTTCGAGTCGCGGCAGTGGGAGTTCTTCACGACTTGGTCGATGACGAGCTGCGAGTCACCGCGAGCGCCGAGGCGTCGGACCCCTAGCTCGATGGCGATCCGCAACCCGTTGACCAGAGCTTCGTACTCAGCCACATTGTTGGATGCCGGGAAATGGAGGCGTAGCACGTAGCGTAGGTGCTTCCCGAGGGGCGAGATGAAGAGTAAGCCTGCGCCGGCTCCTGTCTTCATCAGCGACCCGTCGAAGAACATGGTCCAGAGCTCCGGTTGGATCGGAGCCGTCGGTAGCTGGGTGTCGACCCATTCAGCTACGAAGTCCGCCAAGACCTGGGACTTGATGGCCTTCCGAGGAGCGAACGAGATTGTCTCGCCCATGATTTCCACCGCCCACTTTGCAATCCTACCCGAGGCCTCTCGGCACTGGATGATCTCCCCCAGGGGGAAGGATGACACCACAGTTACCGGATGAGACTCGAAGTAGTGTCGTAGCTTCCGCCGCGTTAGGATCACCGCGTACAGCAGCTTCTGAACTTGTGGGTAGCGGATCTTGGTTTCGGACAGTACCTCGCTGACGAAGTAGACTGGCCTCTGAACGGGCAATGCATGCCCCTCTTCTTGCCTCTCGACCACAATCGCGGCGCTAACCACCTGAGTGGTCGTGGCGACGTAGACCAGGAGGGCTTCTCCGGCAGCTGGGGCACCAAGATAGGCGCCTTTGTGAGGAGCGCCTTCAGGTTCCCGAGGGCTTCCTCGGCCTCAGGGGTCCAAGTGAAGCACTCGGCCTTCCTTAAGAGGCGGTACAGAGGTAGACCTCTTTCGCCGAGGCGTGAGATGAAACGGCTCAGAGCCGCGAGGCATCCCATGACCCTCTGTACGCCTTTCAAGTCCTTGATGGGCCCCATGCTGGTGATGGCTGCGATCTTCTCCGGGTTGGCTTCGATGCCCCGCTCGGAGACGATGAATCCCAAGAGCATGCCTCGGGGTACCCCGAAAACACACTTTTTGGGATTGAGCTTGACGCCTTTCGCCTTGAGACATCGGAATGTCGCTTCAAGGTCGGAAAGGAGGTCGGAGGCTTTCCTCGTCTTGACTACGATGTCATCGACGTAGGCCTCGACCGTGCGGCCAATGTGTTCGCCGAACACATGGTTCATGCACCGCTGGTACGTCGCGCCCGCATTCCTCAAGCCGAACGACATGGTGACATAGCAGTACATGCCGAAGGGTGTGATGAAAGAAGTCGCGAGCTGGTCGGACTCTTTCATCCTGATTTGATGATACCCTGAGTAGGCATCGAGGAAAGACAGGGTTTCGCACCCAGCAGTGGAATCCACGATTTGGTCGATGCGAGGCAGAGGGTAGGGAACCTTCGGACATGCTTTGTTGAGACCAGTGTAGTCTACACACATCCGCCATTTCCCCCCTTTCTTTCTCACAAGCACAGGGTTGGCAAGCCATTCAGGATGGAATACCTCTTTGATGAACCCTGCCGCCATTAGCTTGTGGATCTCCTCGCCTATGGCTCTGCGCTTCTCCTCGTCGAATCGGCGCAGTGGCTGCTTGACGGGTCGGGCTCCGGCTCGGATGTCCAGCGAGTGCTCGGCGACATCCCTCGGTATGCCGGGCATGTCTGAGGGACTCCACGCGAAGACGTCGGCGTTCGCGCGGAGAAAGTCGACGAGCACTACTTCCTATTTGGGATCGAGCCCGGAGCCAATCCGGATCTGCTTGGAGGCGTCGCCGCTGGGGTCGAGGGGGACGGACTTAACCGTCTCCGCTGGCTCAAAGTTGCTGGCATGACGCTTCACGTCTGGCACCTCCTTAGAGAGGCTCTCCAGGTCGGCGATGAGGGCCTCGGACTTGGCGAGGGCCTCGGCGTACTCCACGCATTCCACGTCGCATTCGAACGCGTGTTTGTACGTGGGGCCGACGATGATGACCCCGTTGGGGCCCGGCATCTTGAGCTTCAGGTAGGTGTAGTTGGGGACGGCCATGAACTTCGCATAGCATGGCCTCCCCAGTACCGTGTGGTAGGTTCCTCGGAACCCAACCACCTCGAACGTAAGGGTCTCCCTTCGGAAGTTGGAGGGTGTTCCGAAGCAGACGGGAAGGTCGAGCCGTCCGAGGGGCTGGACGCGCTTCCTGGGTATGATCCCATGGAAGGGCGCAGCGCCTGCCCAGATGGAGGACAGATCGACACGCAGGAGCCCGAGGGTGTCGGCGTAGATGATGTTGAGGCTGCTGCCTCCGTCCATGAGGACCTTGGTGAGCCTGACGTCGCCGATGACGGGGTCGACGACGAGCGGGTATTTCCCCGGGCTCGGCACATGGTCGGGGTGATCGTCTCGGTCGAAAGTGATGGGCCTTGTCGGACCAGTCTAGATAGACTGGCGCCGCCACCTTCACCGAGCAGACCTCCCGGCGCTCTTGCTTGCGGTGCCGAGCCGAGGCGTTCGCTGCTTGCCCACCATAGATCATGAAGCAGTCGCGGACCTCGGGGAACTCTCCTGCCTGGTGATCTTCCTTCTTGTCGTCGTCGCGGGCCTTGCCACCCTCCGCGGGTGGCCCGACCCTGTGGAAGTGGCGCCGAAGCATGACACACTCCTCAAGGGTGTGCTTGACGGGCCCCTGGTGATAGGGGCACGGCTCCTTGAGCATCTTGTCGAAGAGGTTGGCACCTCCGGGGGGCTTCCGAGGGTTCTTGTACTCGGCGGCGGCGACAAGGTCCGCGTCGGCGGCGTCACGTTTCGCTTGCGACTTCTTCTTGCCCTTCTTCTTAGCGCTGCGCTGAGTTGACGCCTCGGGAGTATCTTCCGATGGGCGGCCCTGGGGCTGCTTGTCCTTTCGGAAGATAGCCTCGACCGCCTCCTGGTCGGAGGCGAACTTGGTGGCGATGTCCATCAGCTCGCTCGCCCTGGGGGGGTCTTGCGACCCAGCTTGCTCACCAGGTCGCGGCAGGTGGTGCCAGCGAGGAACGCGCCGATGACATCCGAGTCGGTGATGTTGGGCAGCTCGGTGCGCTGCTTCGAGAATCGCCGGATGTAGTCTCGGAGAGACTCTCCCGGCTGCTGTCGGCAGCTTCAGAGGTCCCAGGAATTCCCGGGGCGCACGTACGTGCCCTGGAAATTGCCGGCGAAAGCTTGGACTAGGTTGTCCCAGTTGGAGATCTGCCCCGGAGGCAGGTGCTCCAACCAGGCGCGAGCGGTGTCGGAGAGGAACAGGGGGAGGTTGCGGATGATGAGGTTGTCATTGTCCGTTCCACCCAGTTGGCAGGCCAGACGGTAGTCCGCGAGCCACAGTTCCGGTCTCGTCTCCCCCGAGTACTTTGTGATAGTAGTCGGGGGTCAGAACCGGGTCGGGAACGACGCCCGTCGGATGGCTCGGCTGAAGGCTTGCGGACCGGGTGGTTCGGGCGAGGGACTCCGATCCTCCCCGCTGTCGTAGCGTCCCCCACGCCTGGGGTGGTAGCCTCGGCGCACCCTCTCATCGAGGTGGGCCCGACGGTCGCGGTGATGGTGCTCGTTGCCGAGGCGACCCGGGGCCGCAGGCGCGGTGTTGCGCGTGCGCCTGGTGTAGACCGAGGCTTCCCGCATGAATCGAGAAGTCGCGGCATGAGGTTCCGAGGGGTACCCCTGCCTTCGGGAGGCGGAGCTCTCGGCCCGTCGGACCGCGGCGCCTTCCAGGAGATTCTTGAGCTCTCCCTGGATTTGCCACCCCTCGGTGGTTGATGGCTCCTGGCATCGCGCGAAGAAGCATTACTGCTGCCGCCAGGTTCTGGCCGACCCCACTGGATGCGGGTGGTGGCCTGACCCTAACGTCGTCGGTGATGCGGTGCTGGAAGCCCTGGGGTAGATAACGTATTTCTCCGGCCGGAGGTTGGCCTGCCCATGCCTGCCCGACGTCCCGACGGATCGGCTCAAGCGCTCCTGCTCCCTCGTCGAGCCTGGCCTGCACCCCGCGGATTTGCTCGAGCTGTGGGTCATGGCCCCCCGCCTGAACGGGGACCACAGCTAGCTCCCGTGGGATGTCAACGCGAGGCACCGGCCTAGGGAGGTCACCGTCCTCTGGCATGCCGAGATGGTTGCCTTCGGAGGGACCCCCTAGATCGACGTGGAAGCATTCGCGACTTGGGCCGCAGTCCTCGTCGCCGAGGCTACGGCTACCGTCGGAACAGTCGGAAAGGCAGTAGTCGCATGCGGTCATGAAGTCCCGCATGGCACTGGGGTTGCCAAGTCCAGAGAAATCCCAACAGATGCTGGGCTCGTCGTCTTCCTCGGACCCAGAGGGCCCGTAGGTCGAGACGTCCGTCAGCCGGTCCCAAGGTGACCGCATACGAAACCCCAGAGGGTTTGGACTCGCCTCTACAAGAGCGCCCGCCAAAGCGGGGCCACTATGCGGGTCGAGGCTGAATCCGAAAGACGTGGGATGGGAATCGGTCGGTACCTTTTGGTCGACGGGCGGCGATGAGGTCACGTCGGGGACTGACTGCGCCGTCGTCTCAGGTACGAGGGTGACGTCCAGCAAGCTTTTCGCGAGCGTGCTGGCGTCGTCCGCTTGCTCGGGATTGGCGTGACGCGGGGGGGACGGCGCTCGCCTTCGTCTCAAACGCGAGGTCGACACCCGGTGCGCCCCCCGTTGGGGCGCTGGGGCCATCGACTCGCTCGACAGCCGACGAGGCGCTGTCTCCTGCTTGGCCTTGGTTGCCCCGCCTCCTCCTCCGTCGGCGGGGGAGAGGACGGGGTGAGCTCGAAGGTTGTTCTTCCACCATGCGGGGAAGACGTCGCCGATTCCGCCGCCGGCGGGCGGGTTGTCGGCCGCCACTGTCGTTGTCGCACGGTGGTGGAAGGAGTATCATGTCGTAGCTGCCGTCGAGGGACATGAACTCAAGACTCCCGAAACGGAGCACCGTCCCGGGTTGGAGAGGTTGCTGGAGACTGCCCATCTGGAGCTTGACGGGAAGCTATTCGTCAACACGCAGCAGGCCCCTACCTGGCGCGCCAACTGTCGGCGTTCCGAGACTGGGGGGTCCCTGAGCCGATGAGTGAATGTCGTCGCGTGCCCCAGCCCAGATGGGTCGAGCGCGAGGGCGAGCGCGAAGGGGGGAGAGCGAGGCGCCGAAGACCGGCATGAGAGAGGTGGGAATCCCGCGGCCTTCGTGTTCGTCCCGCGCCCAGGTCGGGTGCGCTTGCAGTAGGGGGTTACAAGCGTCCACGCGGGAGAGGGAGCGAGCGGCCTCCAGCGAGCGCCTGTCTCGTCCTCGTCCCCGCGCGGCCAACCTTCTCTAAGAGGGCCCTGGTCCTCCCTTTTATAGGCGCAAGGAGAGGATCCAGGTGTACAATGGGGGGTGTAGCAGAGTGCTACGTGTCTAGCGGAGGAGAGCTAGCGCCCTAAGTACATGCCGTTGTGGCAGCCGGAGAGATTTTGGCACCCAGCTGGTGTGATGTCGTGGCCGTCGGAGGAGCGATGGAGCCTGGCGGAGGGACAACTGTCGGAGCGGTTGAATCCTTGCTGACGTCCTCTTGCTTCCGTAAGGGGGCTGAGAGCCGTCGTCGTCACAGAGTATGCAGGGCGCCATCAATTCCTATCTGGCAGATCGAGCCAGATGGGACGCCGGTCTTGTTCCCTGCGGCCCGAGTCAGCTCGGGGTAGGGTGATGATGGTGCCTCCTGTTGACGTGGCTGGTCTGCGCCCTAGGTTGGGCGATGTGGAAGCTCCTCCGAAGCCGAGGTCGAGTCTGTCTTCCGTGGCCGAGGTCGGGTCCGAGCCCCAGGTTCGGGCGAGGCGGAGATTGCCGGCTGGTGCCGGGGCGGAGTCCGAGCCCTGGGGTCGGGCGAAGCGAAGTTCGTCGTCTTCTGGGGCCGAGCCCAAGTCCGAGCCCTGGGTCGGGCGAGGCGGAGATCGTCGTCTTCTGGGACTTAGCCCGAGTCCGAGCCCTAGGTCGGGCGGAGTTCGCCGTCTTATAGGACTTAGCCCGAGTCCGAGCCCTGGGTCGGGCGGAGTTCGCCGTCTTCCGGGACTTAGCCCGAGTCCGAGCCCTGGGTCGGGCGGTGTTGGGGCCATGCTTCGTTGCGCCGAAGGTCTTACGGGAAGAAGCAGCTTCGGCTGAAGTTGTCCCCAGGAGATGACCGAAGGTTCCTTTTCATGAAGCTTCGGCATTACAAACCGACATAGAGATAGAATGACCTTTTAATCCATAAAGGTCTGAGTCAATGATTGTAAAATTTTATGAGGGGCATAATTGTAATTCGTCACAGGCTGTGACCTGTGTCTATAAATAGATGAACAGTACCCCCGTACTGTTCACGCTGACTTGTATTCACTCGCGCGTCACGCTTTTTGCCTTCTGTCGAGCCGAAGGTAAAAATGTAATTCAATATTGTTCAAGTACATTCATGACTATATGATTAAATGATATTAATGATGACATAGTGATTATTCATGTTATTTCTCATGTTTCGTATGCTTCTCCTTTCATTGAGATATATTGTAATGTCGAAGGTACGTCCTTCATGACCTTCGTCTGAAGATCATTATATCCCAAGGGAGATAATGCTCTGAAGGACAAAGGGCATTAATCATTAACCTTTTTGTGTTGCCTTGTTCTTAATTCATAGCACTTGAGAACAAGTCCCCAACATTGGCGCCCACCTCCGGTGAACTCACTTCCACTTTTCTGAGCTGATGGCTTCGTTCAACAATCAAGCTGAAGCTGCTTCGGCTTCGAAGCTGGTGCTCCCGATAACAGGCGGTTCTTGCTCAGAGCCGGCTAACAAGAAGCAAAAGAAGGAGGCTCAGAGAAGGGTGCAGCATGTTGGAGTACAGGGACCCTTCATCAAGTCAAAATGGTCTCACATTCCAATCACTTTCTCTCAGGAAGACCTTCAGCTTAAGGATTATCCTCACAATGATGCCATGGTTATCTCTTGTGTGATCAAAGGATTTCTGGTCCACAATGTCTTAGTTGATACAGGCAGTGCAGCTGATATCATATTTGCTAAGGCCTTCAGACAAATGCAAGAGCCCGAAGACAAGGTCCATGATGCTACGCACCCTCTTTGTGGCTTCGGAGGACGGCAGATTGCAGCACTTGGGAAGATTACCATGCCAGTAACCTTCGGATTTGTTAACAACACAAGGACTGAGCAAATTATGTTTGATATTGTTGACATGGAGTATCCTTACAATGCTATCATTGGTCGCGGTACTCTCAATGCCTTCGAAGCAATTCTTCACCCAGCTTATCTCTGCATGAAGATACCTTCGGACCAAGGGCCTATTGCTATTCATGGAAGCCAGGAAGCTGCTAGAAGGGCCGAAGGAAGCTGGACTGACTCTAAAGCAATCCATAACATAGATGGAGCTGAAGCTTGTGAACAGTACAAATTCAGAAGGGAGAAAGCAGCTTCAGCAGATCAGCCGAAGCCCATGCTATTGTGTGAGGACATAGCAGAGCAGAAGGTGCTGTTGGGCTCGCAATTATCTGAAGACCAGGAGAAAACTTTGATAAGGTTTTTGTTCAACAACAAAGATGTTTTTTGCATGGTCAGCTAATGATCTCTGTGGAGTAAATCGGGATGTTATTGAACATTCGCTCAATGTTGACCCATCCTTCAGACCCCGAAAGCAGAGGCTTCGGAAAATGTCTGATGACAAGGCCGAAGGGGCTCGCAATGAAGTAAAAAGACTCCTCAGTGCAGGAGTTATCAGAGAAGTAAAGTATCCAGAGTGGCTAGCTAACACTGTTATGGTGAAGAAGGCCAATGGCAAGTGGAGAATGTGTATCGATTTCACAGATCTCAACAAGGCTTGTCCGAAGGACGAATTCCCGCTGCCAAGGATAGACTCTTTAGTCGATGCAGCAGCTTCTTCAGAGCTCATGAGTCTCCTAGACTGCTACTCAGGCTACCATCAAATCTGGATGAAGAAGGAAGATGAGCCGAAGACTAGCTTCATAACCCCAAGTGGTACATATTGCTATCTTCGGATGCCTGAGGGGCTCAAAAATGCTGGAGGAAGTTTCAGCAGAATGACTGCGAAGGTCCTCCAGTCTCAGATAGGCAGAAATGTGTTGACTTATGTTGATGACATTATTGTAAAAAGCACGAAGCAGGAAAATCATATTGCTGATTTGCAGGAGACCTTCGCCAGTTTCAGACAAGCTGGTTTGAAGTTGAATCCGGAAAAATGTGTCTTCGGAGTAAAGAAGGGGAAATTTCTCGGATGCTTGGTTTCAACAAAGGGAATTGAAGCTAATCCAAATAAAATCGAAGCTATACTTCGAATGGAGCCACCAACTACAAGAAAGGGGGCCCAAAGATTGACAGGAAGGCTGGCATCTCTCAACAGATTCATATCCAGATCAGCAGAAAGAAATTTACCATTCTTCGAGGTGCTGAAGTCAGCTGAAGTCTTTCAATGGGGCCCAAGTCAACAAAAAGCCTTCGAAGAGCTGAAGCAATATTTGATAGATCTAACAACATTAACTCCACCAACGCCAGGGGCTCCTTTGTTGTTATATGTGGCAGCTTCGCACTCGGCAGTAAGTGCAGCACTTGTCCAGGAGAAGCTTGATGGACAAGTCAAGAAGCAGGTTCCAGTATATTTTGTATCTGAAGTCCTTAGTGTATCAAAGAAAAATTATACGGAGCTGGAGAAGGTATTATATGCCGTCTTAATGGCATCCAGGAAGCTTCGGCATTATTTTCAAGCATACAATATTATTGTTCCTTCTTCGCAGCCGTTGAAGGATATCATGAGAAATAGAGAAGCTACTGGACGGATTGGAAAATGGGCTGCAGAGCTCAATGAATTTTACATTGATTATGTGCATAGATCCTCGATCCAGTCTCAAGCATTGGCAGATTTCATTGCCGACTGGACGCCAGGGGCTCAGGATGAAGAAGCAAATAAAGATGCCGAAGTGTGGACAGTGTTTTGTGATGGCTCTTGGGGAACCTTCGGAGCAGGTGCAGCTGCTGTGTTGGTCTCACCATCCAAGGTTAAAACTTGTTATGCAGCAAGACTTGACTTCAGCTGTACAAACAATATTACTGAGTACGAAGCCCTGCTCCTGGGCCTTCGGAAATTAAAGGCAATGGGAATCAGAAGGGCGATTCTTAAAACTGATTCCCAGGTTGTTTCGGGTCATATTGACAAAAGTAGCAAGGCTAAAGATCCGAAGCTTGAAAAATATCTAGACACGGTCCGAAGGATCGAAGCCTCCTTCGAAGGATTTTCTGTCAAGAATATCCCTCGAGGACAAAATGAGCATGCTGATTTGCTAGCCAAGTCTGCAGCACAGGGGCTGCCGTTACCTTCGGATGTGTTCTTCGAAACAATAAAGGCACCTTCAGTGGAGCTCCTTGAAAGAGCAGTCCTCAACATATCTCCTGTTTACAACAAAGATTGGAGAACTGAAATCATTTCTTACCTTCAGGGTAAGTTCCTTTCAGATGACGAAGCTTATAATAAAAGGATAGAGGCAAGAGCTCGTCCGTATGTCATGATAGAAGGGGAGTTATACAAACATGGAGTTTGCGCTCCGCTGCTCAAGTGCTTATCTAGAACCGAAGGTATAGAGTTGATGAAAGAAATACATGCAGGCCTGTGTGGATCCCACATCGGATCTAGGCCGTTACTTGGAAAAGTTTTCCGCCAAGGGTTTTATTGGCCGAAGGCAGCTTCGGATGCAGCGGAGTTAGTTCAAAAGTGCGAAGGTTGTCAGAAATGTGCAAGAGATCAAAAGCAACCTTCGTCTTTGACACAGCTGATACAACCCATCTGGCCATTGCAAAGGTGGGGCCTTGACTTGTTAGGTCCATTACCACCGGCTCAAGGGAATCTAAAATATGTTATAGTGGCTGTGGAGTATTTTTCTAAATGGATTGAGGCGAAGCCATTAGCCACAATAACTTCGGCCACTGTCCAAAAGTTTTTCTGGCAGAATATTGTCTGTCGCTTCGGGGTACTGAAGGCCATCACTGTAGATAATGGAACGCAATTCGACTCCGAAGCTTTCAGAAATTTCTGTGATCAAATTGGAACGAAGATCCATTTTGCATCAGTCAGGCATCCGGAGTCGAATGGGCTCGTTGAAAGGGCCAACGGCATTATAATGACAGGAATAATGAAGTTAATCTTCAATCAACCCAGGGGAAAGTGGCCAGATCAGTTAACCAAAGTGGTGTGGAGCCACAATACAACGACATCAAGGTCTACAGGCTTTACTCCATTCAAGTTATTGTTCGGTGATGAAGCAATAACTCCGGAAGAAGCTAAAGCTGGATCAATAAGAGTAGTAGCTTCGGCAGAACCAGGTCCTGAAGATGCCTGTTTTGTGGAAAAAGATGCTTTAGAAGGGATCAGGCTTCAAGCTTGTGGAGAATATCAATAAATACCAGGCTGAAACTAGTCAAATGGCGAGATAGAAAGGTCCGGCTAAAAAATATTGAGCCGGGACACTTGGTGCTTCAGAGAGTGGCCAACCCAGACACAGTGGGCAAGTTACAGTTGAAATGGGAAGGACCTTTCTTAGTAGTATCTTCGTCAAGGCCTGGTTCGTACAGATTAAAGGACATGGACGGCAACGAAATTCCAAGGTCTTGGAATGCGGATGAGCTTCGGCGATATTATGTATAACTTGATGTAACTTTTTATGTTTTTTCTTTTCTTTTTCATGGCACCCTTTTCCTTTCTAAAGGGGGAGAAAGGTTTTTAATGGGACCACCATATGTAATTTCCTTTCTAGTTTTATAAGAGCAAAATCCCCCAAAGAATGTAAATGTAAAAGCTGAAAACGCACCATCGAGTGCCGAAACTGAAAAAGCGAAGAAGCTCGAAAGACGTTCCTAAGGGAATGCAGAGCTTACAGCGAAAAGTCAACGCTGATTCCGCCGAAAGTAAAAGGCGAAGAAGCTCAAAAGACGTTCCTAAGGGAATGCAGAGCTTACAGCGAAAAGTCAACGCTGATTCCGCCGAAAGTAAAAGGCGAAGAAGCTCAAAAGACGTTCCTAAGGGAATGCAAAGCTAATGTGAGGTTGTTTCTAAGGAAATAATGGCTGAGGGTATGGCTTCGGACATGTGTTTGGACATTCATTCGCACATCACATGGCATCATAGCATTCGCATTCATAAACATTCATTCATGGCATACGTGGTTGTTTCGGCAAAAAAGAAGAAGCGGTCTTTTATGCTTCATTGTGTATAAAAAAAGAGAGGTTTCGGCAAAAAAGAAGAAGCGGTCTTTTATGCTTCATTGTGTACGAAAAGAAGGGAAGGTGTTTTTTCGCCTTCAGCTCCAAATACTAATTTTCGTCCACATCAAAGCACCTCAAAAGAAGGGTAAGGATATATTACAAGGTATGGACAAAATTCATTAAGAACAGTTCAGCTGTATTTACAAAAGTTGTTGCACAAGTCTACTGAGTTTTTTCTACAAAGTACTCCTACTGATCTTCACCGAGCTTCAGCTTCGGCGGCATATTTTTTAATCATCACAGTGTGAAGGAGAAGGTAAGCACAAGGTAGGATTTCTTACTGGTTCAAGATGACTTCGAGCTTCGTCTCCAGCCTTCTCCCGCCCGCCTTTTGTCCATATCATTTTTATAAATCTGTTTGAAATGCTTCGGGCGAGGTCAGGAATATCGTCTAGAATTGATGGAGACAGAGTGAAATTCGGTCTGTTGACGATTTTTCCATGCTCACAGCCGGACCTTCAGGAACGCTGCAGCAGTGCCTCGAGAAGCTACCCAGGCACAGAAGTCACCGTGCCCGGCTATAACTTCGTCAAGCTCTTCAATTTCAGCTTCAATATGTTCGAAGGCTCTTGGCAAATTTTCAGCTGCAGGGGTGAACTTTCCACTGCTGGCTCCAACTGAGTAAAAGATCTTCTTTAATCGTTGAATACAGTTGTTGCTAAAATTCAAGCATTTGTCTTGAAGGCTTGTTAATGATTTCTTCAAGTCTGAGTTGGTTTGGGCTTCGGCTTCAAGTTTCGAATTAAGCTCTAGCTTCTCTTGATCAAATTGTTTTGATTGGCAGAGAAGCTTCGAATTCAATTCTGCTACTTTAGCTTCAGTTTCTGCCAGCAAGCCTTCAGTTGATTGGAGTTCGAAGTCCTTCTTTTCAATAATAGCTGATTGTTCTTTTATTTTGCTCTCTAAATTTTCAATTATAGCTTCGTGTTTTTTATCCTCTAAATCTTGCTGCATCTTCAAAGCTTTGCTTAGTAGCATACTCTGCACATAAACAACCTTCGTTAGGAATATTTCTATTATTAAAAACAATAGAAGTCAGAGAAAAATTGTTTACCTTGAAATTGGAATAAAATAAGCTACCGACGATATGTTGTCGTCGGTAGCGGCTGATATCTGTTTCTAGCTTTGGAAAACCGATACTCTTTGATAGAGTACCGATGACCTTAGCTCCAGTTTGGTCTCGGATGCAGCCTAATTTTTCATCGTCGACACCTCCGAAAAGAAGAGCTCCTGGCCTATATCCGCAAGATTTGGCATAGTCTTTAAGCTCTTCTATTTCGGCCTTCGACAGTTCATGCCCAACTAAATTTTGAAATATGTAGGCTTCGTCTTCCGAAGTATCTTCGGCTATTTCTTTTCCCTTTCCAGGCACTGTGGCCGTGGTTTCTTCAGCAGCAGTGGCAGCTTCTTCCGCGGCCATGTCTAGCAAAATTTTGTTGATGTCTTCGATGGTAGTTTCTAAGTTCAAATCTTCGGCTGAAGCGGCTTCGGTAGCCGCGACCTCCGAAGGTGCGACTTCGGCATTTGTTGTGCCCTCAACAGCTGGCGTTTTCCGAATTGACGCCCTCGGCGGTGTCTTGTCAATAACTTCGGTCACTGCAATAATCCTTTGCCTCTTTGTTTTGGTTATCTTCGTTTTTTCCGGCTCCTCCACCTTTCGAAAAAGCTTCGTCAGTTGAGGCCCTAATGGACTTAGCTTCGCGGGCAGGGGTTCAGTCATTACCTTTAAGATTTCCTCCACGTCGCTGGTAGAAGGTGGTGCAGGAGTCCCCTCTTCATCGGATAATTTTCGCTTTGGAGTTGATATTTTTCTCTTCTTTGGAATTTTCTTCTCTTTTGATGGTTCTCCCTCATCTTTGTTCAAAGTCTCGGCCACTCTTTTCCTTTTTTGGCCCTCAGCACCCTTGTTCAACCGTTCATAGTCAGGGTACTCGAAACCAGGGCATCAAACACTCGGTTCAGCCTTCGCTTCGGACGGGTGCCGAAGGCCGCGGTCATCAGTTGATCTTCTTTTTTGGAATAATTCCCAAGAATTTCATTGCACATTACCTCAACTGTGTCCAGCCACTCTTGGCAAGGTTTTTTAAAGTATTTCTTGAATTTGAAATGGTAAGGAAGCCGGACAAGTTCCCCCTTCTTCTTCTCCCCCTCTAGCTTTGGCATTTCCCATTCTTTTAGAGTAGGGAAAACTCTGAAC
Organism: Zea luxurians; assembly: GCA_029449295.1. Taxonomy (NCBI): domain Eukaryota; kingdom Viridiplantae; phylum Streptophyta; class Magnoliopsida; order Poales; family Poaceae; genus Zea; species Zea luxurians. Next base: position 4,625,565 of record JAOPSE010000134.1, on the reverse strand, counting down.
GCCAAGAATTCTTGAACCAGATCCCTGGTACCGATATGCTCTGAAATAATTTCAAACTCACCCAGTGCAGCCCAGGTGGGACCTTCTAATGTCATGTGGCATCGCGGCCTTGTTTCTCCGAAGATTAATTCAAGTGGGCTTTGTACCAATTTCTCTTTGTCTTCGTCAATTTTCACATAAAACCACTCAGACTTCCAGCCTGCCGGCCATTTGCTTCGGTAGCTAATAACAGGACACTTTGTGGTTTTCCGGTAGGCAAAATTGTAGCAACCAAAGTTATCATGTAGTCCATCTTTTCTGGCTTTTGTCTGGTAATGCAATTCATGGACTCGACAAAAGCTGTCGGCAAACGGCTCTACCGCCTGGCTTCGGAGGGCCCAGATATAAACATTAAGCCTAACGATAGCGTTAGGAGTCAATTGATGAAAGTAAATACCAAATTTCTTCAATACATCTGCAATAATTCCATGAAGGGGGAATCTCAGCCCAGCCTTTAAAAAGCTCTTGAAAATGACTATCTCGTCCTTCTCTGGCTTCGGGGTAGTCTCTTCTCCCCCGAAGCGAAGTAGTTTCTTCTGATTTTCACTGAAGTAACCCGATTTTACCATCTTGGAGAGATCAGCCTTCGAGATGGTCGACTTTCCGAAGTCTAAGTGGCTGAGCTTGCTGGGCATGGCAATGCGATAGTCATCTTCGGGATCAGTTTCTTCAATGTTCTCTTCTTCTCCTTCGGCAGTTGTCGGGTCTGCTTCAGCAGCGGGCATTTCTTCCGCAGTTACCAGTCCGGATCGTTGCATTGCTTCAGAGATAGGAACAGTCTCTGAACCTTCAGCTTCGTCTCCTTCACGCTCAACCCTGGCAGTGGATCGCACTCTGGCCATTTGATTCTGAGTTTGGGAAATTGAATACTTTTTTCTTTTTTCTTTTTCTTTTTCTCCTGAAGCCTTTCTTTCTGACGAAGCAGACTTCGAGATAGACCTTCGTTCGATTCTGGGAATCAAGCTTCGGCTACAGTTAAAAATTTTGGCAGCAAAACAGTGCAAATAGCAATGAATGCTGTGGTAACTTCACACCTACTCGTCTGTTTATATAGTGCTGCAGGTAAGAAGGCGAAGCGCCAGGATTTTTACACCAGGCGGGCAGTCACTTGCACTCGCTGCGCGGTGGACCGTAGAGACCAAATAGTAACTCTGCAAGGTGGGCCTGGCACGCGCTCAGAAACTGGATCGTTTCCCGGCAACGAGCTCAGGTAAGGTGTTTTTTGGACCTTCGGCTTCCCGAAGCTTGAGAGGCTTTTTTCACGGATCAAGCTCGTTACGAAAAACGATCTAGCACCGCGAAAGGGGCTACTGTTGGGGCCATGCTTCATTGCGCCGAAGGTCTTACGGGAAGAAGCAGCTTCGGCTGAAGTTGTCCCCAGGAGATGACCGAAGGTTCCTTTTCATGAAGCTTTGGCATTACAAACCGACATAGAGATAGAATGACCTTTTAATCCATAAAGGTCTGAGTCAATGATTGTAAAATTTTATGAGGGGCATAATTGTAATTCGTCACAGGCTGTGACCTGTGTCTATAAATAGATGAACAGTACCCCCAGTACTGTTCACGCTGACTTGTATTCACTCGCGCGTCACGCTTTTTGCCTTCTGTCGAGCCGAAGGTAAAAATGTAATTCAATATTGTTCAAGTACATTCATGACTATATGATTAAATGATATTAATGATGACATGTGATTATTCATGTTATTTCTCATGTTTCGTATGCTTCTCCTTTCATTGAGATATATTGTAATGTCGAAGGTACGTCCTTTCATGACCTTCGTCTGAAGATCATTATATCCCAAGGGAGATAATGCTCTGAAGGACAAAGGGCATTAATCATTAACCTTTTGTGTGCCTTGTTCTTAATTCATAGCACTTGAGAACAAGTCCCCAACAGGCGGAGTTCGCCGTCTTCCGGGACTTAGCCCGAGTCCGAGCCCTGGGTCGGGCGGAGCGGAGTTCGCCGTCTTCCGGGACTTAGCCCAAGTCCGAGCCCTGGGGTCGGGCGAAGCGGAGCTTCCTATGGTGCCTTCGGCAGGGCCTGACTGCCTGTCAGTCTCACTCTGTCAAGTGGCACCGCAGTCGGAGTGGCGCAGGCGGCGCTGTCCTTCTGTCAGGCCGGTCAGTGGAGCGGCGAAGTGACGGCGGTCACTTCGGCTCTGCCGGCTGGGGGGCGCGTGTCAGGATAAAGGTGTCAGGCCACCTTTGCATTAAATGCTCCTGCGATTTGGTCGGTCGGTGCGGCGATTTGGTCAGGGTTGCTTCTTGGCGAAGGCAGAACCTCGGGCGAGCCGGAAATATGTTCGCCGCTGAAGGGGGGCCTCGGGCGAGACGGAAATCCTCCAGGGTCGGCTGCCCTTGTCCGAGGCTAGGCTCGGGCGAGGCGTGATCGAGTCCCTCGAATGGACTGATCCCTGACTTAATCGCACCCATCAGGCCTTTGCAGCTTTGTGCTGATGGGGGTTACCAGCTGAGAATTAGGAGCCTTGAGGGTACCCCTAATTATGGTCCCCGACAATTAGTATCATCGAGAATGAGATTTTAAGTCCCTCTTATTTTAAAATCTGATCTGAATTGGTTAAGTTCTTTGAATTGTTCAAAAGAACGAGTGTGGTCCATTACAGAGATGGTATGGACATTGAAGGCTTTCTATGGTTCTATGGTGCATCTACATGATGACCTGAAGTGTGTCCTTCGCACAACACGTCACCATTAAGTAATAATGTCTCAAGCTTGAGCACATTAGCCTCCACACTACTGAATTTACCAAATGTGCTTAAAATGATGATTGTTTGTCTTGGTATTCAGAATGATATCCATAAAGGGTATGATGAATCTGTGATAGATTTGAAAATTTCAGATCATTAATGACCATCAATAATGAATTGTCATTTCCAACTGGTTATGGTTGGAGTCAGGAAGTTTTGCACACTCCTGAGTTGTGATTAACTGCATGTACTGCATGTACAAGTTCCCCTGTGGTTTTAGTACTGTGGGAATCCGTGAAAGATTTCCCATGCGTACATTGGGTATGTTTTCCCAATCTCACCGCCGCAGCGTACATGTATGGGCACACAGAAAGTTGGGGATCTATGTGAGAATTCATTCTCCGTCGATCATTAAGTTTTAGAATCTCTTTATGAGAATCTATTTATGGCCCGTACGCTTGCTTGAATCATGAGCTTTTCCAGGCATTAGGGGGAGATTTCAAATACCAAAAAGAATGCCAGGAAATTATAATGAATGCAGTAAGCATTCAGGCTCAGGATCACGTACTAAAACTAAACCTTTGGGTTCGAATGATTTGCAAGAAGTTGCAAATTAACTGCCATGTGCATTTACTATGAGGTGTCACTCAAATTAATCCTATGTGGAAGTGCCAGAAAGAGTGGTTAAATGGAACACCACTAAACTCCCTATTACAATAATGTTGTAATAAGAGGGGGAGAAGTATGGTCACAAATCCTAGGATTAAGATGCTTGCAAGCTAATGAAGGCTAGACCTTCTGAGATAGTAAATGCAGACCATCTATTCGTTGGTAACCAACATGGTGTTGGTGGACACCTAAAGGATATTGATTATCCTGTGAATGGAAGACATTCACAACCTAGCTCAGTGCGCACTGATGAGGCTAGGTTATCGGAAGCCCTTCATTCTCGTTTTGGGATTTCACGAGGAATCATAAGGGTACATAAAAATGACTTCATGTCAACTAGAGAATTGTGTTATTTAAAAGCTACAAGTGTTGACACATACATCTCAACAATTGTATATGCGCTCCAAGTGATCCAAAAGACTATGGCCATAGCAGAGCACGAGTATGCTCAAATTGGATCTTGTTGAGTGATACAATGTTGCAGAGATAGCCTTGCTTACCGGAAAGAAGTGTTAACTTATTTTCACTTCAAGGTATCTTACTGTGGATACAAGTTTGTTTTCATGGACTTGGAAACAATGAGGTGGTGAGAAAGCATGGCTAGTAGCAACTGGGTTTATACACAAACCCAAGCATTATTTTAATGCTATAAATTCTCCCCTACGGTGAGTAGTAAAATTCCAATACAATACAAAGGGCAGTAAATCATCTATCTTTGCAGTTGATAGATGTAGTGACAACATATGCATATGTGGTCACTGAATTATGGTATTTATGGAGTCTTGAAGGATTCCAAATACATAATCACCAATCACAAATTTGCAATGCTTGGAAAGTCTTTGTGACTTAGAGCATCCTGGTCAAATATGGTACATTCGACCTAGTGAATCCTTCCTTCTCAAATGATACACAAAGAATGGTATGTTCAGTGTAAATATGTGCAGCATATTTTGAACATACATTACTTATCGATGGAGTTCGAGATAGAGGATATGAATTGAAAGAGATTTTCAATTCAAAGTAAACTATCTTGAGTATCTTGGATACAAAAAATTGTCTATATCCAACATATATTGAAGAAATTCAATATGAGAGAATCAATGTTATTTGATTCTTTCGGATCATGAGATGTGCTATTATATCTTGCAAAAGCATCCGACCGGATATTGCTTTGCAATGATTTGCTAGCTAACAGCACATGAGATCGAGTTATGATCTCCAGGTGTACTCATGCTCTCCTTATGTTTGGATATACTGATCTTGGATATCTATAGAAGATCCCCAGGTACAAGATCAATGACATACTTCTGGTAAATTGGACCTACTGTTTGATATATGTCGATCAACAGAGATTAATGGTCACTTACACATAGAATGATATACTACATACAGAGGGTATGTGGTGGTCATGACTTTATATCATTGACCTTATTATCTATGGAGATAATATTACTTTGTGTTGTTTAGATGAAAAACAAGTTACGAACTAAGTCTCTACCTTACTCCACATTTTAAATGTGTTTGAGAGTATGTATGGGATGACTTAGTGTTTTATAAAGATCAGGGAGAGTTTCCTCTTGATCGGAAGAACTTGTTTCTACATCATGTTGTACTCTTTTCTTTGCATGAGTTTTTCCCTGTTCGGGTTTCTCATTCAAAGTTTTTTTTAACGAGACAACATCAACACAAGGTCTATGTCGTATCATCTATTTTTTCCTGTAGAGTTTTTCGAGGATGATACATTATGACATAGCTATTGTTGTATTTGAACTAGGTGATGAGTTTATCTCCTTATAGTTCAAATGAATCAACAATAGAGTATGACTACTCTCCTTATTTTTCCTGTTGGGTTTTTAAGGAGACTCGGCTGATATGTTAATTTCTCAGATTTTCTGACTAGATTATTTTGGAGAAATATTAGCCTGAGTTATATGTCTCATCATTTATTTTCCCCACGGGGGTTTTTGAGATGATGACTATAGACATATTATTGTTCTTTGGGCTAGAGGTCCATGGAAGAACAATGGCATACCATGGTTCAATTGAACCACCGACAATTATCTATAAGGATAATTGAGCTTGTGTTGTTCAGATGGAAACATGTTATATTAGGAGCAACATTAATCTGCATATTGCTCCTAAATTGAATTATCCATCTTGCAAACAAAGTCTTGTGATAATCTTGCTGATATATTCACAAAATCTCTACCATACTCAACGTTTTCAGAAATGTGTTGAGGTGATTGGTATGAGAAGACTTAAGTGCTTGCAAGATTAGGGGGAGTAATTCTCCGTGATATATAACCTGTATTGAGCCATCATATTACACTCTTTTCTTTGTATGAGTTTTGCCTTGCTAAGGTTTTCTCATTCAAAGTTTTTAACGAGGTAACATCAACTAAGCTATATGCTTCATCATTGATTTTCCCCACAGGGGTTTTTTTATGCATGATGATTACAAGCATATTTTCTTTTGGAATTCAAGTGGGATTATTCTCATTATCCAAAAGATATTGTGTACTCCTTATTTTTTCCCACGGGGTTTTTGAGGAGATGGTACATTGGAAGACGACTTGCAGATGATCAAATGGATTTGGGTTGATCAAGGGGGAGTGTTACGAAACATGAACATGTGATCAAACCCATCGATGGGTTACTGCCCAAGGGTCGCACCCCTTGGGGAAGTACCCCTGCAGTCTGTATATAATCAATGTTCCACTGCAATAAAAAACTTACAACTGTCATTTGTCTCTCTCCCAATTCTCTTTTACCACTAAGTATACTTCAACAAGATCGACACATACAAGCGAGGAGAGGGCGGTAGACAGGTTGATCCGATCTGAGTCATACATACCTGCCTTAGCTTAACAAAACCAGGTGAAGCCCATGCGCCAGCGGGCACTAGCACGTGAGCGATAGCCCGATAACGTGAGCCCATGCCATGATTTCACCGCTCGTGTCGTGTGTGTGCCGGAGGCTGGCTGAGAGACGTCCATCACTCGCCATCCCTCGGCTGCTCTGCTGGCCCGACCCCGACGCACGAACTGGTCACCAGCAGTCAGGGCTACTGGTCACGTACCCGACCGCCATGCCACTTCGTACAGTCTGTACCGCAGGGCCGGCCCCGCGTCGTGTCATCGGCAAGCGGCCCAAAATAGGGCGCCCATCGGACGCCGACTCGCGACGACCCGGCCCGGCCGACCGACGTGATTGGTGTGCTCGTCGGTCTCGCTCGTCGTACGTAGTGCGTACCGACGAAACAGTGCGGTGGGGTGGGACACCTCCGCGACCTCCCTCCCTCCCCCCTAGCTAAGTCTAGGCTAGGCTAGGCTAGCTAGCGTGGTCCGCCGTGGCATGGGCAGCTAGCTTGGTGCCGGCCGGGCGGCCGGCCATGACAAAGCGTTCAAGCAACCGTGGAGCTACCTGCAGGCTGCAGCGCACTGCTTTGCATGCTTGCTGCGTACCTACCGAGAACGACAGAGGCGCCGCGCCGACTGATCATCCGCGCGAGATCAGACCAGTCCGGCGAAGTAACTCCATTATTGTTACGCGAATGGTATTGGAGTCGCACAGCACAGACGATGGCGCGACCATCGTCCCGTCGCGTCTGGCAGGAGTGCAGCGGAGATCGTCGTCGACCCCCGCCCCCGCCCCCGCCCCCGCCAGTCAGCCACTACTTTCTTCTACGCCGGATCGCGGGCCGGCCGGCCGGCGCAGGGCGCACCGAGGCGCGCGATTCGGGCGTTCGAGACTTCGCTCGCAAGTCGCAACCCGGGGGCCCGATCGGATCCGCGGCTTTTTGCCCGCGCCCGTGGTTACAATACAATAATTTTACCGGTTCGTGCTGCGGTCGCATCGATCGATCGATCGCCACCGTGCCGGATAGCGCAGAATCTACATGCAGATCGGCTCGCGTTCCTTGGTGGCCGGGCTTTCGAATGGGCTTCTCGCGCGCACGATGTCACGTCCGCTTCCGCCGTGACCTGGCCCGCGCCAGCCAGATGCTTTCGGCTTTGCCACCTGCTTCTGCTGTCCTGTGCCCGTCACGCCACCGCACTGCATGAGAGGTGAACGCGCAAACGAACGGAGTGGTGCGCGAGAACGAGAGATCGGAGGGGACTGCCTGCCGCCCAGACGACACGGCTGACGTAAAACGGTCGTGAAGCGACGTCAGGTGGGCATGTAGCTTTTGACCGCGGTACATTGTACATATATCGTGATTCCAAGAGTTATTTAAGTCACTTTTATGTTTGATAATTAATATTATTTATATAGAAAAAACATCAAGAATTATAATATACAAACTGGCGTCATTGGCATACCGTAAATTATACTATATTTTCGTATATTATTATTTATAACTTGTTGTAAATTCCAACAAACATTAAAAAAAATATTGTTAAAGCAACTCTAGTATCGATGGGAATATATCTACATCTATACCACTATATAATCTATTAGTTTAAACTTGCAAAATTCACTCAACCAATCGCTCTCACACTCGTAAATTCCATTAAATCCACCAAACAAACAAACTACACCTACATTTACACGCCATAAAAAGCAACGATTTAGATCTTGAATAACCCCCACTTCCTTAACCAAAATTCAAAATTCATCTTGTTCACAAAACTTATATACCGCTCTCGTAGTTTATGAAACTACAAGACAGATGTATAAGTTTTGTGAATAATGTTATATCCACCATGTTGGATGAATAAATAACCAAAAAAACCAAAATAGCCTTTTAGATCTTAAAAAGTTTTAGATTTGTAGTTTCCAACCTTTTGATTTTAGGTTATCTTGTCAACAGAAAACTATGTCTGAATTTAAAAAATTTAAATTCGATTTTGTAAAACGATCTCGGATGGAAAAACACAAAAATGATAGTTGTAGGCCTTAGTTATGAAACTTTATAGTTGATAGCTTTTTATTTGATATCATCTGGTCATGCAAAACTATAATTAGAATTCAAAATTCGAAATTTTTCAAATGGTCTCGGATGGAAATATCACCAAAATGAAAGTTGTAAGGCCTCAAAAAAGTTATGCAACTTTATAGGTTGACAACCTTATTTGATTTGAAATCCATCTGGTAATGTGAAACTATATTTGAGTTCAAAATTTGAATTTCTCAAACGGTCTCGGATGGAAAATCACCAAAATGAAAGTTGTAGGTCTCAAAAGTTTATGTAACTTTATAGTTGACAACTTTTTCTGATTTGAAATCATGTTATCATATAAAAATATGTTTGATGTTTTCAAGTTTAAAATTCAATTTTGTATATGATCTTTGATGAAAAAAAACTAGTAAAATAAAAGTTGTAGGTCTCAAAGAGTTGTGCAACTTTGCAGTTACAACCTTTTCATTTGAATTCATTTATTGCATCAAATAATAACTTTACTCTCAGATTGTTATAATATATGGGGAAGAAAAACGTAAGTTAAACACAAGTGACATAGGGGTGAAGTGGTAGAGAAAGTTACGCATGTTGAATATCATCGGCCACAAAACAGGCGACTTTCATTCAAAAATGGTGAAAAATAATAGGCCGACAAGTAGGCAATGAGGCTGGTTGGGGGTTGTTTCTGTAATTTTTTTAAAAATTTTGTTTTTTTGGGGTTCTTTGATTCTTTGTTTCCCTAATTTTAAAAATATTGTTTTTTTGGATTTTTTTTTTAATTCTTAATTTGCCGATTGTCAAAAAAAACATTTGGCATAGAACTCTTTATCGATAAGATGTTTTGTTGAGTGTTATTTACGATTGTAACACTCAGTAAAAGCTTTATCAAATATAAAATAGCTTTTATCGACTCGGCCAAAAAGACGAGTCCAGTAAGTAATGGGAAAGAGGAGGCTCGCTTGTCATAGTGTATTCTGAAGTGTGCCTCTCAAGATAGATCTTTGAACGCGTCTTGGTGACAACATTATCGTTCAAACCAAACAAATCTGATATCTCTCCTTAAAATGGGTGGTACTATGCTAGATTCCATGTGTTCACGTACGTGGGGGTTAGGGAGAAGGATAGCAAAGGATTGGTGGAGAGCAAAGAACATGGCTGGTGAAGATAAATCCGGTATCCACTCGATGGAGAAATTACCACAAGAGTCTAAGCTCAGTGACGACCATATAAGCTGAAAAGTCAAGACGGTGATGACTAGCTGACTATAGTCCATATATATTTGTATTCCCCGTCGAAAAGGAGCTCCGCTTCTTCCACCTGCGTCGCAATTCCGGCGGGTCTGCTGAATCAGGGTCGCCGTGTCGCGACGCGCGGCACACCGTGCTCGCCGCACAATTAAGGGGAGGCTCGCGACAGCTTGTCGCAGCCAGCCACGTCGACGATGACCAACAATCAAGTTGTGGTGAATGGGGCCAGGCCAGCGCGCGATCAGTTAAATAAACTGTGTGAAAGGCAGAGGCACTGTCACGAGCTGAAGCGGATGTGACGGATGCACTGCCCCCCCTGTCCAGTGCGTTGTCACAGTCACAGCGTGTACTACTACTCGGTGACGATGCTGGACCACGCAGCTGTCTCCTTCGCTACACACCGTCTGACGTCGGACTAAACTCCGGTTCTCGTCCGATTTCTATTTGTCCTCCAACAGCGCTCATCTATATATGTTGTATATATATCATCGTCCTTTCGTTTTGAGCCTCCAGGCCAGGCCATGGCGCGCGTATGTATGTAGAACTACTAGCTAGCTACAACAACCCTATATACATATTTTTCTTATTATAAACGCTTTCTTAATTTTATCTTAGCTTGCCCCGTCGTCGTCATGCATGGTTGATCCTCTCGTGGGGTTATTAGTATATGCTTGGCAGCATTTATTTGCGAGTACGTAGCGCGTCATTTTGATTTGTCTGGGTAATTAAACTATTCACTTGCAAGGATAGCGTGCAGTGATTTTAAAACGAGCTAGAGTAGCATGCAGATCTCTTTCAAATTCAGACGGGACAAAATCTTGACACCACATCATGCATGCATATCTGCGGCACTAACAATCAAGCTAAGTGTTGAGAGGCGCTAAGAAAATCCTAGCGTTTTCAACTTTCGCACACAAAAAATAAGGACACTCCAAAGTCCTAGCTAGCACGCTTGCTTTTGATCATCCTGAACCTGAAACTTGTTGCTGACACACAACACACACACATACTAGCCCAAATTTTATCTACCCGTAGCGCACACGCATAACCACTTACAGCTCATTGGTGCAGTAATGGATACTACACGTAGTACTCCATAGCTTATTAGTGCTCATTAGTTTATGAGACTAGTAGTCTGGGGAGTAGAGAAGTTTCCAACAATAGAATCAATCAGTTAAGCTAGCATGTTTAATTCGTCCTCCAACAACAAAGATACAAGAATGGAAAGAGGACATCTACGACAGAGAATCTTGTACGTTGAGTTGGTCACGCTTCTCTATATATATATACATGCATACTATGGAAAGCTAGTAGAGAGATCTGATCCATATCCACAACTCATGGAAGTTTTCATGTACTGCCATCTACTTAATGGCCGTTGCTTACTGCGCATTATTAAATAATCCGAGCGTTCAACAACATATTGTTTTTTTAAAAGGAAGGAGCAGCGTCCACCAAGTTCTTGACTGCCAGTCGTTTTCAAACTGATATATAGTTCTAGCTATTATTGAAAGTCGTTTTCGAACTAGTTTATGCAATCTAGGATGTAGACGTTAACTAATATCGCATAGTCCCACAAAATCAATGAGAGAAGCTGAAAGCAGCCCTTGGCGTCTATAAGAGCTGACAGATCGATCTAGTAGCAAGAGTCCTAAAATCAGCAGCAGTTCTCAATTATATATATATATATATATATATATATATAATATATATATATATATATATATATATATATATATATATATATATATATATGGAAAGTATGAGGACTCCATGCATGTAATCTAGGGTTTAGTTTTCTAGGCTTAAATATATAGCAGCAGTTCTCAGTTCACGAGTTTTTATATGAAATATGGGATTACCATTTGTGGATATATACCACTTGAAGGCGTTGGTGGCATTTGAATGTCACTCACTATATATGAAGAAAAATATGGAGCAGAGCTTTAAATAGAAGATTGTAATCATCATCCAAGTCCGTTTCCGCTCCCTGCAGGCTGCAAGCCACCAAAAAGCATACGCCGGCCGGCAGCCGTTTTCCCCAGTCCCCAGCGACCGGGAGCCGGCCGGTACCAGAAGAAACCCGACGGATGACCTCGCCTGGTCCTTTTTCAACACAAACTGGAAACAGCAGGAAAGACTCCCAGCTGATCCAGGTCCAGGTCCAGTCCAGGGCTCCAGGCTCGCCGCCGTCGTTGGCTTACGGCGTGTTTGACTGGACTGGTTTCTTGAGCGCGCGCAACACGGCGAAACGCTGACTCAGTAAACGGTTCCGCGACAAGAAAAAAATCAAAATCAAAAGACCTGGTTTTTTTTCCCTACTATAAATAGCAGTCTAGATTCTAGACGTTGTTTCTCGACCTTGTTCTTCTGAGTCAACATGTGAAACGATCGCGAGAAAAAAAAAAACAAACCTGCTAAACATATCTACAAAATTGCGTTTAGTCCATTTGTTTGCTGCGCTGGCGCTAGCTGCTGGTACAGCCAGTCCGGGAGGGATGCTTTTAGAGTGACAATAGTCTCTAAATTTTACACTATAAAATGTAAGTATCGAATAGGGTTAAGATCGAGTCCTGTTTTTATTTATTTTTAAACTAAAAATAATTTAGACCCTAACAATCTGTGAACAAGCATTTGGATCAGGATCCATTAACAGCTAGGTGTTTTTTTAGCAAAAAAAAAAACTATGGTGAGAGCGGTAGAGTACCTGAACTGTGCAGTTTTGTGTGTGGCTTGTGACGGCTGACGAGACAGGACGTCGTCCAGTTATCATCGTCCTATTATTGCACTGGTCCGGCGATGTTAAAATGGTAGTAGTAGTAGGAAAAGCTTGTGGACGTTCAGAAGCTGTGGCCCACACCACGCCTGCATGTCATGTCAGGAATAGAGAACACAGAGAGAGTCCCGCTCCCGCGAGCAGATCACCTGAAAACACAGCTGCTCCAAGGCAAGTCACCATCCAGCAGTCGCCCGGACGCGGGGCTGTAGTGTTGTCCTTTAGGCCGCGCTCGGCGGCTGATTACCTCATTAGCCACATCACCCTTACGCGATCGGAAGCCGCCGGATCCAAGGAAACTTGAACGCAACTGGGGATGCACACAAGCTTATAGGCTAGTTTAGAAGCTAAAATACAGAACATATTGAAAGGCTAAAATCTTCTTCTTCTTTAAAATTGAATAAAAAGAAGATTTTAGTCCCTTGAATTTCCTCCAGTTTTTATTCCCAGAGGGAGCGGAGATGAGAAGAAACATCTCCACATAAGCGTTCGTGAGATCTTTGTGCGGAAATTCTTTTTGTCACGAGGACTATAATGGAGAGCTATTTTCCGACGATGAATTCTCTGTTGTTATCCCTAATTATTCTATAAGTAGTGCAAATCTGCCACTGGGACATGACAGCGACAAGGGTTGCAAGGACGATAGGTGCTGCTCGCGTTTATTTGATCCATCGCGTTTTGTTTACTTACTCACATATCGCTAGTACATTATACTAGTAGTAAGTATTATTTAACTACCACATGTTTGGGAGATCTCTGAGAGCGTAGATGTCACTGCGATCGTAGCACCTGATCCGGCCGCCTGCATCAAGGGCGCTAGCTGCTATGCACACGGACGAAATTACAGCCGAATGCGTGAGACTAGCTAGAGATTATCCTCCTCCTCCAGAACCCAGGAGCCATCTCCGATCCCTTGTTTGTAACTGCTCATATGTTATTTGAAAAATACGGTGGGTACAGTATGAAACAAACGCATGCAAAAAAAAAAAACTGAACCATCACCTGGAATTTACAGTTCATACTGACCACCCTGAAGCCTGGAATCGTAGAAGAACGAGGACCCATAGTACTCCAGTGACCGACAACCTCTGCGTACATGTCAGGTTTGGAAGAACCTGGCGGACCACTGGTGTATGACTACGAGCAGCCGCCGAGCCGAGCAACACCGTCACTTGAATTCGCTACTAGGTTCCCGGCCGGCCGGGGACCCCCAAGACGCTAGCGGAGTAGCGCCGCCGTCTCGCCGCCCCGATCCCGCGCGAGGCACGAGGGGGGCCCGAGTACATCGACCACACGTCTCGCATCTCGCGCTACCCGCCGCCGGCGCGGCGCATCGCTCCTCCCCCCCCCCCCCCCCCCCCCCCCCCCTGCATGCATGGCCATCACGTGCCCAACCACACCCCTCGGCGCCACGCGGGAGTCCCTCCCCCTCCCTACCGCCGCCATAGCCGTACGTGTGTCCCCGCCCCGGCGCAGTCTCCGCCTCCGTCCCGTTACGCGTGCCGGCGCCCGCCTCCCCGTGCCGTAGTACAAATATCTCGCGCGCGGTCTCGCCTCGCAGTAACCACACGATTTCCGGCAGCATCAACTACCGTTCAGGCTTTACTCCGATCCATACAAATATTTATACGGCCGTTACCGCCTAGAGCCTATAAAAGCGCGCCGCGCCTCGCCCCTGCACACCTCACCTCACCTCACTCAAACCGAGCGCCAGTTGCCAGCACGAAGAGTAGGAGTAGGGATCGAAGAGTGAGTGAACTGAAACACGAGGAGGAGCCATGGCGACCCCGGATGACCGCGGCAGCTGGTTGTTGTACCTGTCCCTAGCCGCCAAATGCGCCGGCGACCAGCCTTACCGCCTCACGGGCTTCCTGGCCGTCTGCGCCGTGGCCTTCGTCGTGACCTGCCTCCTCCACTGGTGCTTCCCGGGAGGCCCGGCGTGGGGGAGGTGGTGGTGGACGCGGCGGCTCGGTGCCGGTGCCGGTGGCGGCGCGACGGCGGCGGCGGCGGCCCTGCCGGGCCGAGGGGCCTGCCCGTGGTCGGGAGCATGTGGCTCATGACGGGCCTGGCGCACCGCAAGCTCGCGGCGGCGGCGGAGAGCCTCGGCGCCAGGCGCCTGATGGCCTTCTCCCTCGGGGGCACGAGGGTGGTGGTGGCCTCGCACCCGGACGTGGCGCGCGAGATCCTCAGCAGCCCGGCGTTCGCGGACCGGCCCATCAAGGAGTCCGCGTACGGGCTCCTGTTCCACCGCGCCATCGGCTTCGCGCCCTACGGCGCCTACTGGCGCGCGCTGCGCCGCGTGGCGTCCACGCACCTCTTCTCCCCGCGCCAGGTCGCCGCGTCGGCCGCGCAGCGCGCCGTCATCGCGCGCCAGATGGTCGGCGCCGTGAAGGAGCTGTCGGCGGCCTCGCCGGGGCGGCGCGGCGGCGTCGAGGTCCGCCGCGTCCTGCGCCGCGGCTCCCTGCACAGCGTCATGTGGTCGGTGTTCGGCCGGCGGTACGACCTTGAGCTGGACCCGGCCAGGGAGAGCCCCGAGACGCGGGAGCTGAGGCGACTCGTGGACGAAGGGTACGACCTGCTGGGCCAGCTCAACTGGTCCGACCACCTCCCCGGCCTCGCGTGCCTCGACCTGCAGAGCACCAGGGCCAGGTGCGACCGCCTCGTCCCGCTCGTGACCCGCTTCGTCGGCGGCATCGTGGACGAGCACCGCGCCCGGAACCACCTCCGCTCTGCTCCGCCTGCCGTCATGGACTTCACCGACGTCCTGCTCTCGCTGCCGGCCCACGACAGGCTCTCCGACGCTGACATGATCGCCGTCCTCTGGGTGTGTAACTGAACCCAGCGTAGCCTCTTCCTCTTCCCAGTGTAACCTCTTCCAGCATCTTCGCACCGCATGCTTCGGTTTCTTATGGATGACACGCGAACGTCGTTACGTCCCTTTTTTTTTGTTTTGTTTGCAGGAAATGGTGTTCCGTGGAACTGACACCGTCGCCGTGCTGATGGAGTGGGTGCTGGCCAGACTCGTGCTGCACCCTGACGTGCAGGCCCGCGTCCACGACGAGCTGGACCGCGTGGTCGGGCCCGACCGGGCCGTCACCGAGTCCGACACGGCGTCACTGGTCTACCTGCACGCCGTGATCAAGGAGGTGCTCAGGATGCACCCGCCGGGCCCGCTGCTGTCGTGGGCGCGCCTGGCCACGTCAGACGTGCACGTCGACGGACACCTCATCCCCGCCGGGACCACCGCCATGGTGAACATGTGGGCCATAACGCACGACCCAGACGTGTGGGCCGAGCCGACGGAGTTCCGGCCGGAGAGGTTCATGGGGCCCACCGAGTTCCCGATCATGGGGTCGGACCTCAGGCTCGCGCCGTTCGGGGCGGGCCGGCGCAGCTGCCCCGGGAAGAGCCTCGCCATGGCCACCGTGGCCTTCTGGCTCGCGACGCTGCTGCACGAGTTCGAGCTGCTCCCCTCGCCCGTCGACCTGTCGGAGGTGCTCAAGCTGTCGTGCGAGATGGCCGTCCCGCTGGGCGTGACGGCGAGGCCCCGGCAAGCGGCTGGTGTGACGGTGCAGAAGTCGGTTGGGGTATCAGTCTCAATGTGAGCAATAGCATGGCGGGCTGGCGCTACTGTACTGTACATGGAAAAGCGCTTCTGCTTTCGGGGGACGTTACTACCGTACCGGTCAGCTTGCAGGTTGCTACTACTGGGTCGACATGGGTATATGCTTTTCATGTTACTGTCTTTGATGTGTATCGATCAGGTGCCGAATGTGATACTTTGGCTTGTACTGTTAGCTCTTTTCCTGGGTGCTCTTTTCTTTCTTTTTCTTAGTACCCGCTGTAAGACTCGTCAAATGTATATGCTGGTTTGGATGGTTTTGGATTGTAGTCGCATACTACTAGTAGTATTGCGCAGTTCAATGCCTAAATATGCTATAATCATTCATGCTCGTACCAGCTAAAGTAGCAGCCATGGATGCATATAGACAAATATACTGTAGAAGTTGTAGAATCCGGTATGAATTAAATCCATGCGAACAAGCTGCTAGGATACAGGGGACGGATCCCGCTGTGGGGCGGGCGGGGCTCGAGCCCCCTACAGCCCTATTGCTTCCAATCCTATAGAGCCACACTAGAGCCTTCCATAATCTAGAATGTATATAATAAACGTAGAAGAGCTTCTATACTACATCACTTTAGAGTCTATCCTAAACTTTTTTCTGGCTCCGTGCCTGTTAGGATAGCCATAATGTCTACCACGATTGGGTGCTGGTAACACTACGTAGCAGCCTCAAGTGTTATGTAATCTAGGTCGTGTCGGTAGTCTAGTAATATGTCACCCTCAACATATTCTATACCACTGTATATATTAGTTTAAACTTTACAAAAACCTATCCAACCAAATCACCCCCACATCCATAACATTCACTAAATCCACCAAACAAATTACAGACTTAATACACTATCAAAATCAATGGTTCAAATTATTGGATAAACCCTCTCCATTACTCACTCAAATCAAATGGACAATGTTGGGGCGAAGGCAAAGGCGCCACCCTTCGCTCGAAGCCTTCGCTGCGGCAGCTGAACTGACAGAAACAAGACAGGCGGGGATACCCTTCGCTCCTTCCGCTCCAGGCGAAGACTGGCGACGAAGGGCATCCCACGGCGCTCGCCCAGCTCGGAGGCCCCACGTACAATCCGGCCCGTCGTTACGGGCCCCGCTCGGCCGCCCTGTATTACGGGCCTATGTTGTAAAAGCATTTCTGTAATTACGGTCTGTAACCCCGCTTTATGGGAATATCCTTGGGATAACCTAGATACCTGAGGGCACATGCGTCCTTAGGTCGAGGTGCTGCGCGCCAGGTACCTATAAATACCCCTGTACAGTGCCCGTGAGAGGCCAGATTAACAGAGCTTTTGCCATCTAGCGCGAGTGCCCTGTTGTCATCACTGTTCACCTTGTTGGATCCCCTTGCACCTGAGAGCAAGTTCCAACATTTGGCGCCCACCGTTCGTGCTACGAGAAAACCACCCGCGATGGCACCCAAGAGAGCTAACCCGAAGGCCGACGAGGCTGCGAAGGCAGCACTGCTCGCTGCAAAAAAGGGCAAGGCCCTCGCCCTCACCCAATCCACCCACCAAGAGGCCACTGAAGACGACACCTCCGCACCTGCGACCCGAGGGACAACCCTCAGGCTTCGCACCACCCTCAGACTTCGCGCCACCGGAGGACGCGGACCTCGCCGAGGACGGTGAGTCCTCGGCGTCTCAGCAGAAGAACAGCTACAGCTGCGCGCCCTGCGCCTCAAGAACCGCAACCTCCAGAGGCAGAAGGAGATACTGGAGGCCAAGCGCCAACGTGTGTCCGCACTCGCCAAAGTGCGGCAGATGATACGCGACGAAGAGCTCAAGGCCCAGGAACTCGAGCGGGAGATTGCGCTGATGCAGCGCGAAGGCCACCTCGGCCTGCAGCACGAGTCACCCCTCCAGCAGCGCGCACAAGACGAAGACACGCGCGAAGGCCACCCCGGCCTACAGCATGGGCCACCCCTGCAACACCGCGCGCAACCGGAGGACCCGCGTCTCCCTCAGCGCGACTACACCTTCCCGCACGCCGCGCCATTCCAAGGGGTCAACTATCTCGATGAGCGAAGTCCCCTGGCGCCTCACCTGCAAGTGACGCCGTGGCCAGCCAACTTCCGGGCAGGGACCTATCCCAAGTACAACGGCAGCACCGACCCGGCTCAATACATAATGAGCTACCAGGTCGCCGTTGCATCGTCCGGGGGGGGACGACGCCACAATGGCGAAGTCTTTCATCATCGCCCTCGAGGGCCCCGCACTCACCTGGTTCACCAGGTTGCC